>VZRE01004074.1:624032-738259 GCA_013396775.1 Cephalopterus ornatus
CCGTCTCCCCCGTATGTGTCTTTTTTTTTTTTTTTTTTTTTTAATTTGAAGAGAAGGAGGGCAGTAATGTTTTCTGGCACCTCCCCCCATGAGGTTGACTGAACTGAAGGAGAGGAATAGAAATTAATTATTTTCCCAAACCTGAACTCTCTTTGGGTTTGTGAGCCTTCTCCCTAAGCACATGACAAATTCTAGACCCCATATAGCTGTATCAAAGGTGAAAGTCTTGTTCTTGAAAGGATGTGCTGCTTTTTGTTGAGTCTTTGAAGGAAAACACATTTTTTTCCTTTTTTTCCTTTTTCTTTATTGTACACAGAGCTTTTTTGCAGAATAGAGATATTTTCTGAGCTTCACAGCTGCAGGCAGGAGAATTTTAATTTATATTATGCTGTGTTATTTTTCTGCATATGCTTCACCACTGCTAATATTTACACTGGAGTACTTCTAGCTAGCTGTCATACAAATACAGAGGAACTGATCTGTACTGAAACCCTGATAATTTAGACAAGGTCCACACAAGAAACTTTTGTTGGCTTCGATGATTCCATACATGAAATTGACTTAAACCAAGCTTGTACTAATAAGCAAATGTCTCCTTTGGGAGAATGTGATGAATTTATTGACATAGTTACACCTTTCTAATATAAAACCTTTGATGCTGCTTAATAATGGTAATCTAGTGTACCATAAGTCTGGTGACCTATTTAGGTGCTGGATGGATATGGATTGCATATATAAAAATCCTAGAAATAGTTTTCAAACATCAAAGAATTGGCATGCAATAATGTATTGTTTTGCTTATATATATTGTTTCACAACATGAATTATTTCTGAATGTTTGCACAAGCTGCAGTTGGAGCATTTGAAATCATTGTATGTCACATTTATCAGTTCAGTATAGAAGCAATAGTTCTGTTTGGTTTTAGTGAAATAGTTTTTGGATGCTTAATTAATTAAGACTTAAATAGCCTGTGGAAAGTAAAAAAGGTTCAGGAGGGCTAACTTGCATGAATCTTAGAGATGCTGGCAACTCCTAAGTTGGAAGACTCATCCCAACTGAAGGGAAATGTTTACACAGGTCATCAGTCTGGCCTAATGTGCACAGAGTTGTTATTTCCACCTGTAAGACATTCAACCAAATTGCCTTGAGGTTTGCTGAATATGAAAAGAGAAAATTCCCTTGCCCTGCTGAGAACAGGGTAGGCAAAGTGACAGCTCTGCCTGCTATGCTGCAGAGAAAGTGGCTATCCAGAGCTGATTTTTGTGCAGGATAATGGATGGAGGAGATGGATTACCAGGTGATAAATCACACAAAGGAATTGGCTGGTGCCAGAACCCAGGAGCAAGGAAATAGCTGGCATGCTCTGCAGTGGGTATTGCCATCTCCGTCTGAAGTGCTGCAGCCTTTATGCATAAACAGTAAGATAAAACAGGAGTTAATTATGCTGCAGCTTCTTGACATAAGGCCTTTATATCAAAACAAGGGTGGCAAAGGGAGCACATCATTTTATGTGTATCTGGCAGTTTATCTTTTTTCTCTTCAGGGAAAGAGTTGAGGAAATCCTCTGTGTTCTCATTTTCACTCTCTATTTTCATTTTGTCTTTATTCCCATTCTTTAAAGCCCTAAGTGCTGTTTTCTGACCAAGGACTATCACAGATATCTTTCAATAAAGAAATAGAGGAGCTAACTGAGCATGACTCAAGTCATTCCTATCCCACATGATTCATATATACTCCCTCCATCCTGTCAGGCAAAGAATGGTTGCTGGCACTCACTATGTAGCTCGGTAATCAATAATACTGCTCCACATCACCCTAAAGACCAACAATACTCTAAGCTCATTTTACTCTGGGCTGGGCAACCCATGCATAAAACAGAGTTACTTGGAGATGGTGGAAATTTGGCTTCATCCTACAGCATCTTCATGTGATTCAAAAGGCAATATTACGTTGGGCACTTTTAAGTACCTCCAATAAGTGTGCAAAGGTGCACTCTACATGGGAAATCTTTTTCCATTACGAGCAGTACAAAGTAATTCTTAATTCCGCTATTGACTGTGCACATGAAAACCAAGAGCCTAAAGAGAGCCATGCTTCTGACATGCAGGGAATGCTGCTGACTCAAGGTCCAGACTTGTCAGGGTGAAGTGTGTTCTGTTTATCTGTATTTATTAATAAGACTTTATTATCATTAAAAGCATAATGGAGAAAGGGGTTATTGATACTGTTATTTAAAAAATTGTCTTTGCTGGAGAGAGAAGATTCATGGAATCACAGAATCACAGACTGGATAAGGTTGGAAGCGACCACTGTGGGCCATCTGGTCCAACCTCCCAGCTCAGGCAGGGTCATCATAGAGCACATGGAGAGCACATAGAGCACATAGCACAGAATTACATCCAGGCAGTTCTTGAATATCTCCATTGAGGGAGACTCCACACCCTTTCTGGGAAATGTGTTTCAATGTGAGCTCACCCTCACAGTAAAGAATATCTTCCTCATTCAAGTTCAGGTGGAACTTTTGTGCGTCAGTTTCTGCTCATTCTGCCCATTGCCTCTTGTCCTGTTGCTTACACCACTGAGAAGAGCCTGGATCCTTCCTTGACATCCTCCCTTCATCTGCCTTGACACCATCCCAGTCATCTCTTCTCGAGGCTGAACAGCTCCCTCAGCCTCATCAGAGAGATGCTCCTGTCTCTTAATAATCTTTGTAGTTCTCTGCTGGACTCGCTCCAGGAGTTCCATGTCTCTGAGGACATGGAGGAGCCCAGAACTGGACACAGCACTCCAGATGTGGCTTCACCAGGGCCAAGTATAGGGGCAGGATCACCTCCCTTGACCTGCTGGCAGTGCTCTTCCTAGTACATCTCCGGTGTCTAGCACTGGGCTGATATCACAACGGAAAATACTAAACTAAACTGAATTAGTAGTGACTTGGGAGTATCCTAGTCCCTATGGCCTGTGTAGGCATGAAGATGACACGTGTCAGTCCTTATGGCCTGTGTAGGAATGAAGTGGTGATCCTCTTTTGATAGAACTGTTGAGGAAAGTTGCCAGCATAGAATCAGAAGGGGAAGCTAAACAAATGGCACTTCTGCAAGGTGTTTCCAGCATGTCAGATTTCCTGAAATGTGCAGCAAAAGTAGAGCTTGTGCAGCTCTCTAAGAGGTTGGGGAGGGGCAGAAAGTCCATAAAGAGTTAATGAGAGCAAATCTTTGAACTTATCTTTTCAGAAGAACAATAGTCCATGGACATGTAAACTTTGCCCCATAAAAGTTTTGGATATAATATCTAAAGTCTTGTGTGACTCGAGACTTCTTTAGTAATTGTAACCTCACACTGTATTTTTTAGTAATGTAAAACATTTGACCGAATCTTGGCAAAGTCATCCATTACACATGTAATTAGTCCATAACTGTTTCATGACTTACAGGATAACCGAGATTCCCTCTACCTATATGGGCTTTAGCTTAACATCTGACACACCAGCGAGCTGGTGACACTGCCTCTTTTAGGTGAAGATCCTTGAAGGTTTACTTGTATTTTTTGAACATAATTTTAAAATGGTAGTTCAATAGTAGATTAATCTTCCATCTGGCTCCTCCCAAGGACCTGGCATATACTGAACAGTAACATGACAGATCCACTCCCTTGCTCTACTCATTGTTGAAAAACTGTGTGACTGATTTAATGTTCAGAGTTTCCCTAGAAATACCCACTGCTTCAAAGAAGTGTCATTCTAGAGAAAAAGGCACTGACCTTAGTTTGCCTTGAATCAAGCATTTTTAAACTTATGTTTATTAGACGCTCTGACAGCTACATTGTTTCATGGCAGTATGAAATTTGACAGGGAAGGAACTTTTAAAAGGATTTTTTTTTGTTGCTGTCAATATTTGGCTGCTAGAAATCACTATTTCCTTCCTGCAGCTTGTGTCTTTCTGGGAAAACACTGACACGCAGGTTCTGTGTCCAAGCAGAGAGAGACAGCTGCGTTGAATATTCTGAAACCTGGCAGAGCTGTCTTAAATCTGAAGTCAGAGACTGCTGGGCTTGTCTGGACTGCCTCCCACCCCATTTCACTTTCCTTTGGACCTGTTAGGAGCTTCCCTACGGCCCCCACATACAAGAAGCAAGGGCACTGCATTCTCTTTATCACCTACCAACTCTCCCTCCGTGTAACATCAGCTGTCCACTCCCCATTTCAAGCAGCACTGACTTTGCTAGCTGGGAGCAAGAATGTATCTGAGAGCTTCAGTGGTAGAATACCAATGAATTTGAGGTAGAATAATTTTTTTTAAAACCCAGATTTGATGTGGGGTCATGGATGTGCCTGAGGCTTTACCTGCAGAACAACTATGGCAGAAACAATGGCCATCAATGATTTTCCCTGCTTCCTGTTCTCAGTACTGTCGCCCTCCAGCCAGAGCATTTTGCTCAGGAATCTGAAGAGTAGGTTTGTCTCTCCCGCCCCAGCTGGGTCCATGTTTGTGCACCAGGAAGGGGACTGAGAACTTCCTATTTGTTCCACAGAAGGACGGTGGGCCTTGCTTGGATGACTGAATGTTTATGATACCATCACTGCGAGAAAGGTCCCTTCCCATATTGAGAGATCTTCAGGTTAATGCTACCTGCCATATCCATTGTGTCTTGAAACAAATCTCAGTGAGGAAGGTTATCATGAAGCTCTTGATCTAATACCCTCATATGTCCATCACAACAAAGAAACCAATTAGGCTGTACTGCCTGCTTGCATAAGCCTCACTTAGGAGAGAAAGAAGCTGGCAGGATTAGGGATGCACTGGGATAGAGGGAAATGTCTCTGTTTCAGAATCCCCGCCTAGAAAAAGTCATCAGTACCTTTTTTTAGTTCTGTTAGTTTTTCAGTGACAATAAGAGTGTAAAGGGACAGGACTTAACACTTGAACTAAAGCATTCAGTTTGAACGAGACATCTGATGCATCTGATGCATCAGTCTCCTCCTACACCAACACTTATCTGCTGCTAATTATCTGACATTGATTTTTCCAAATAATAGTGTATATTTATTAATTTTCTGCAATGAATTTAGTTAAATAAGCCCATTTTACTCCCCCAGAGGAAGAAGTGGAGTTTATGTGTGTTCTGAGGAGAGAGACATGGTTTCTTCAAGCATAGAGCAAGATGTCTGCTTGCAAAAGCTTTAGCCAGAAGGACAGTGAGGCACAGAGAGACAAGCAGACTTCAGAAGAAATATGCCATGAAATTTTTTCACTTAGCATTTTCTGGAAGTTCACTCTGGGATTTCTTACTTTTGGGATATGAGAAGTACGAATCTAACACTGACCTTTCTAGAGTCTTCGAGCAGCAGAGTTTAACTCTGTTCTGTTAACGCTCAAGTCTTCATTAACAGAGGGTACTGGATGCCAGAGCCACGGATAATGGGGAAAATGAAAAATACATTTATGAACCATGACTTTGAATATGTTACATGATACTTTTTGTTAGCAGTTATGCAGAATTAACCTTACTGACTTTGGAATCAAAAAGAAGCATTTGTCATCTTTTGCATTATAGTTTGATTGAGGCAGCAGGAAAGGATGCAGGGTTCAGTTCCTCCCTTTCCAACTGAATGGATCCAGTCTGTGACTTTCCAGAAGAGACATGGAGGAAGACAGGAAAACAGTTGCACTGTGCCTGTAGAATTTGTCAGGGCCAGACACATATAAGCAGCAAAGCATTTCTTATTGATAAGGCACAAGAAATCAGAATACAGCATGATTTTGTGAGACCTGATTGAGTTTGCTCATGACAAGTAATGATACCTTTATGAAAACAAGCACATCTTTTTTGGAGTCATTAGGCTTCAAGTGCTCACACCTTCCCATATGGGTTTAACCACCGTTTCATTTATAGAAGTACAGGAGAGACAAACAGCTATGTGTTTACATTGCAGCATGCACTGATGGCCAACAGCTGTCAACAGAAACCATTCATGTGGTGCATCAGAGCCCAGCTATGGCTATATGACCTTAGTGATTCTACAGGGTTCATCTATTTCTTTTGGAGGAAAAGCTTCCAGGGTTTATGGTAATAGGCTTTCAGCTTCTGATAAGGAAGACTTCTGAGCTCATGTAGCTTTCAGGGAAGTAGCTGGTGTTTCCAGGTGCTCAGTCTTATTCTGAATTGGAACTTAGCTAAATTTTGGAGTAGTCTGGCTCTTTTTATTTGTGTGCTTATTAATGAGGATGTTATGGATGGGATTTTTTCATTCCTTTCTATGGATGTGTGTGGATTTTTATAATAAGATATGTCCTATAAATTAAAAAGTACATGTTTATTGTGGTCACTTCAAATACTCCCCATGGTTCACAGTACAAAAACGTGATGCTTCAGTCTACCAGCAGTCTGCCTAATTCAGCTTACTTTCTCGAGTCTTTCCTGCTATGGCAGGGCATTTCTCAGATGACCTACCAAGCTGCATTTTTATTCTTATTAAATGTCTTCATCCCTAAGTGCTTCATCCCTTTAATTCAAGACACTAGTATCTCTGGAGAAATGCTATTTTATATTAGTTCAAAATAAGAAGAGGCTAGCTAAAAAAAAAAGAAGAACAAGTAGTCTGCTTATGTTGCTGAGACCCCAAAGAGTGTGTAAGAAAGTACAATATTGTAGTAAAGAGACCACTGCACACCACCATTGCTTGCCCCAACAAGGGGACATAATTACCTAATGCTGAGCTGTAAACCATATACTGTTAGCAGGCAATAGGGTTTTTTCTGCAGCTTATACAGTAGTTTTGTACTCTTAAAGGAAAAAGACCTGCACGAGAGCGAAAATGAAGATGGGATAAAAAGCAATGAGATAGCTGGCTTTGATAAGATAACTGGCTGGAGCTTGTTTATCACAAGTTCAGAACATCATTAGATAAGGTGGCACAAGGTGATTAGTGGAGGAATCACAAGGGTGGCTGAATGGGAGGACAGCAACAGGTACTGCTGAAAGTCGAAGTATTATGCTGAAAGGAAGATTTTCTCAGGAGCAATCTTGTCTTGACCATTGGCCTTGGCCAAATGATCAATATGGTGCTGATGAAAGGTCCAAAGCCAGGAGGCATTTTTAGCATACAGATGCTTCCAGTAGAGAAATGGAATTATTGTGCAATATTCCAAGAGCCTGTTACAACCACTCCTGAAATAGCACATGGAATTCCAGTCACCACCATCCCAGAGCGATGGGTACAAAGTGCAACAGAGCACAGAAAAGTACTAGGGTGACCAGTCATAAGGGGAATGTGTTTTGCAGGATATTAAGAACTTTACTAGTTTAGTCAGGCAAAATGAGGAAAGAGGGGATATGGTTTCTGCCTATAAATACATCAAACCACAAAACCCTCAAGAGAGAGAACAGCTATTTAAGCTTAAGGACAGTGTTGGCACAGGAACAAATGGGTATAAACTGGCTGAGAATAAATTAGTCTGGAAATTAAACAAAGGTTTCTAACTGTCAGAAAGAGAAGTGAGATTCTGTAACATACTTCCAAGGTAAAAGAAAAAAAAATTAATTTTAAGATGGAACCTGATCTTTTATGGAAGGGCTTCTGTGATGACACCGATAGGAGGAAAAGAGTGGACTGTATGACCAAGAAGTCTCTTCCAGTCTGTGCTCCCACTGCACTCCCCTTCTCTCACCCTATACCATGCCACTTCACTTCCTTGGTATCCTGAGCTCTACATGCTCCTGCTCTGAAGGCACCATGGATCCCTTATCAGAATTCTGCATTGCAATAGGTTGTTTTTAATCCTCCCCATACCTCCCCTATTTTTTTCCTTGCCAAGCTTGCTGGGCTGTAATGTTTCCCTTTGTGTAATCCATCACAGACACAATGTCGCTTGTGCAAATTAAAATGCACCTCGGAATAATAAAAAAGGGTCTTTTTTTTTTTTTTTTTCTTCTTTCCCAGCAGCAGTTCCTCAACACAAACCATTTGTCTCTAGGAAGAAATTCAAGAATGTTAACCCTGTGTGTGCTCCTGTGGGGTACACAACACCTCTGGTCGGAACAACACTTAGTGGAGACCTTACACTTGTGGACCTTGCAGATAGCTGGAACTATAACCCACTTCTTTTCTTGTAAAAACATTAGTGATAGGGTCCAGTGCAACAAATTAAGGGTTCCCCATGTCAGGACAAAGAGATACAAGCCAGGAAAACTACATAACAAACCATGTGGTGCTCCACAGAACTCATATGGTCTGAGGTAAACATTGTACACTGAGACCTTTAGAAAGAACCACTGTAAACTATTTGAATGATAAAAGAGTTACCAGGCTGTCCCATACTGCTGTACGGTTCCGGAGGCTATAATTGGCCTGTGGGTCAGACATTGGTCACTTGTGATTTAGAAGTAAAGTTACAATGAACTGTTGCTGAATGAATTCCATCCTTGATGAGATACTGCATGTTAAAGGTTAAGTCAAGGACAGGATTTTCTTTCTTTCTTCTTTCATTTGGGGGGAGGGTATGAATTTCTCCTCAGTGGCATATAAATTCCATGAAATTAAATATGCATTTTAAAAATCTATTTTATGTGATAAGGAAGATACGGAATTCAACTGAGAGGTGGTAGGCAGGTACTAGAGGATCTGACTGCTTGGAAATAGAGATGGTGGGGTATTACACAGCTGTCTAGGCTGGAATGACATGGGAATAGCAGTGGAGACACTATATCAAGACTGACTACGTTTCCTGTGGAGGAGACTAGTGCTTTGATAGAAGATGCTTTCATAAGGTTATTATTGAGAGAAAAGACATCTTTATGGTTTGTGTCATAGGCTTTTGGCTTCAGGTTTTATACATCCTAGATTTTGCTCACTTCAGCTGGATGATTTTTCTTACTTTCCCAAACAACTGTGTTACCCCAGACTTTGACTCTCATTACAGATGTTGTTTTATTTACAATCACAGTTAAGGGTGCCTGTGGTTCACCTCATAATCCCACAGGATCAGTATTCCTTACTCTCCAGTTCCTCTCTTTCTCCTTGTTTTCCAGTTCAGGAGATTTCTAAGCTCTTCAGTGTGTGACCTTATTGAGAACTAATGTTGGTGTTAGTGCAGTAACACACAGTTTTCCATGTCAGGCACAGGGCTTGAATCATCCACTTTGACTTGGGGAGAAAACATGTCCCCAAAGCAGGAGCCTCGCAGGATGCAGAAAAGACAGCTGGAGTATAAGGGGCAAAAAGGGCCAAGCCCACCATGAAAAAAGCAATTCAAAGCTTCAGGTCTCTGTCAGAGGAGATATCTTCATTGTTCTTCATCCTTACTAGGAATAACAAGGCCAGGAGTGGTTTGACAAATGGATAGGTATCCAACATTGTGAAATGCACAGGCATACTGAACATCACCAGCTAGGCTTCCAGAGGAAGCTCCTCTCTCTTTGGAACAGCCTGATCTTGCCCTTGCTAATTCCATTGACATCAGTCTTTTTACTGTGCTCTAGAGTGTGGTAGGTGGCTGGAATTCACTCTGTAGAGCAACAAATTCTATTTCTATAATGTGTTTTGTCTCAATAGCAAGGTTGTTCTATTCATCATTTACTTTGGAGGTCAGAAACAAATGACATAAATTCCTGGGAGATTGTTTCTTTTGAATTTATTTTTTCCCCCAGTTCTTCCTGCTGTGAGTCTTGCTGTATCCAGGCTTCATCTTTGCAATCTGAAAATAATAATTCCAACTTCAATCTGTGCTCCAAAATTTTGGAAGCTCACTTCTCTTGCAGAGTCTCAATTTCCCCCATGCAAGCTAAGAACAGTAACAGCTATCTGTGTCTCTTGCCATTAATGGAGGAAGCTGAGATGTGATTGTCAGAGGAAGTATCACTAAGTATTGTCCCTGTTCTGTTAAAGAGAATCAGAGTTTAGCAGCAATTACTTTCATTGGAGTTTAGCAGGAATGACTTTTCAGCACCACCTAATATTGAGAGGAATGGTCTGTCAGAACAGTAGTGCTTGAAAGTCCTTCCTGGTTCATGCACACATGTTCACTTGGTGTCATGCTTGCTGTTTGATTCAGTGTGGAAACAGGGCCAACTTCTGGCATAGAAGGAGATGATAGGGAGCTGGTAAGAGCAAAACTGGGCATGATACCCCATCCCATTCTTAGTTCTATGCTGACCAATAATCTTTTCTTCATTGCCAAGCCTTGGACTACAACAGGGACAGCTGCGCTGAGCAGAACACTAATTCATCAAACCTGCTCCTAACAAAGCCTGACACAGGTGACTGCTTTGGCCACCCTCCCATCACCAGCTACCACCATTGCCCTGATGACCTCCTCTTGTGAAGATGAGGTGAGCCCCAGGAAGGGACTTTGATGCTTATCTGCAGAAAAGCAAAGCTTTCTGTGGAGTCTGAATCTGGGGGAACACTCTGAATCATATTGGACTCTGTGGTATTTATCTGTACTGCTCTTTCCTATCTGTCTTATGACAGTGTCCCATAATTACTAGGGCAGTGTGGGAAGATGTTCGTGATCATCTAGTGCTGTGCAATCCACATCCTCTTACAGGTCTTCTACACTAGCATCCAATGCTGGCCTGACCCTGTCTATTGAATTCAATGCAATATGGAGCAGCTGAACCTCTTGGCTAACTGGAGAGAAATGATTACCCCTTTTTACCCTGCCCTTTTCTGTGGAAACCAAGGGAAGATGAATCAGTCTGTTGAATCAGAGCAGAAATAACTTTATAGTTGTGTGCTTCTCTGGAAAGTAACTGCACTGCTCTGTACCCCTATCTTGTTGTGTGATGGTTTCACTGCTCTGACAGCATGAAAGATGTTTGGTTTTGTTCCTAATGGTGTTATCATTTATCATCCTCTTATAAAGCCAGAACCTACTGCTCACCCGTCCTCCCCCTATGTTAGGTTTTCTGCTCCCACTCCACTCCTGCCCTGGTAGGGAAACCGCTTGTATGCCAGAAACAAACTGTCTGTCCACTGGGTATTAGAAAAGACAGGATCCTTTCTGCCCCCTGAAACTACTGCTGTGACCAATGATGATGGTTTGACTGGGTTTCAGCTCTTGGGCTTTGGAAGAGCAGCTCCAGTCATGGAGTGGAGAGCTGATAGTAACCTTATTTTATCCCATAGAGATGGTAACTGATCCTGAGTCTTGGGAACTCTTATACAGCTGATGTCTGTGGAAGGACGTAAACATTCAAATGCTAGAAATGAAGAAAGGGATGCAGTGTACAAAATTCTTACCATTCAGCTGAGTCTCTCAAAGCTGCTTGGGCTATAGCATGCCTGTGTCAGAGCTGTGGAATATGTGGGGCTAGCACAGAACTGAAAGAGCATCCTACCATCTTCTATCTTGTATCCATGTCCCAAAATGACTCATAAATAGCCCTCTAAACTGCAGATCAGTGGTATGTCAGTTTCTCTAGACAAGCTGAAATAACTCAGAGGGAAGCAGAAATATCTGATGGGTCTTGAAGAAGACTTATCATTCACCCCTTCCTTCCTGCTCTGGCAATGTTTTCAGATAACAACCTGAAGCTTGCAAAAATGTATTTGGAGCTGGAGGTATGCAGCACACTGCTACCATTTGTGGTGTAAACATGAACTGTGCTGAAGGATTTGTTTCTCCTTCCTCCTCTGTTTCACTCCTGGTTCTGCAGCAATGGTAAGTCTCATCTCTAGAAGCCTACAAACATTGTACTGTTTCTAGAGTTACTGTGTACACCCTGTATGGGAATCCTCACCCACCTTAAAGAGTCAGACTGTGATGGTGAGGCTGCTTGCAGCAAGGCCAGCTCTGCTGTGAGGTTTTTAATGATGTGAGCTCCTTTAGTGGGAGAACTGGGTCTGGTGTCCTCTTAGTGTTTTAGAAGGGCATGCATTACAAATCTGCAGCTTGAACGGTGGCATCCTCTTTGATGTCAAGCTCCTCATGGACCAGGTTGGCCCTATGCTATTAGGTGTTTTCTAGGAAAGCAAAAGTGCACTTCACTGTCTGGCACATCTGGACATTATTTCTCATACAAAGTCTTTGTAATTCTGTATTTCTTGCCAGTCAGACGTGCAGTGCTTAGAATTGTTGCATTAAATCGGCTCCATAACACAGCACTAGCTTTGCTCTTGCTAGACTGAGAAGGATTTTGATACGTATTGGACCTCAGGCAGAAGCCCATTTTGGTGTGAAATTTTCCTGTAAGACGAATGATCTCATTCTACGGGTAGGCCATCATCCTTTTCCTATACATCTGTCAGAGTTGCCAGAATTAGACTCTTACTATCCTTATTTATAGAGCAATATAAATGTTCTGAGCATTTTACACATACCTAAAAGAGAAGATTCTCCCTCTTCAAGATGCTGACAGTATCTCATATATATAGGAGTGATGGGACAATAGCTCAAATTCTGAGGAGGGCCAGCATGGTGGAAGAGGAGCTCAGAGCAGAGGTCTGCGATAGGAGTCTGTGAGAAGAGGGAAACTATTGGTAACAATTTGGTGCAGTAGGCAGGTGTGGGTGATGTGGCCAAGGTGATGATGGGAGAAGCTGACAGAAGGTGACAAGGTAGAAGGCTTAGGAATTGTCTAGTAAGAGAAGAGGGAACTGCAGGCAGTGGATGGATTAAAAGCAACCTAGCTAGCAGCATTCCATTCCTTTTCTGCTCTCAGCACTGAGAAGGCTAAGAACATCCGCACCTGACCCACTCTCCTCCTACTGTGCTGGCTGCTGAGAAAGAAAGGGAATGGTGTGGATTACCATCATTAGCAGTACTTACAGTTCATCTGCCAGGACGGGACAAGGGCTGAAGTTCACTTGTAGTTGGTACTACGCCCTCCAAACAGTGCCTTGCCTTCATGGCTTGGATAGAGATCACCAGTACCTGAAAACCATTTCCATGCAGTCACAGGTAGTCCAGTGCTGGGACTCATGCTGTCACCTCACCAGGCATTGGCTATGGGCATTGAGGGGCTGCTACCACCTCTCTTGCAGAGCTGGCACAAGAGTTGCAATGTTTTTTCCCTGGTGACTGTTGAGAGCATGTGCAATGTGTTTTTTCTCCTCCTTCATGACATGCTACAGAAATCCTTCACTATTTCTCTGCAACTCTAGTTTCCAGTGTCAGTTTATGGGTCCCTAGGCTGGATGCAGACTCCTGTTTTAGGTACATCTAAACTTAACAGAAGTGGAGTTGCATGGGTTTTTACCTCTCATTTATGGATCCATATTCCTCTGTGACTACAAACCACAAGTCATCAATGCCACCTATTCAAATCAGTGCATGTGGTCTGTTCTGACCTTCCTCCACAAGCGTGCTAATGACTGTGGGAGAGGGCTTCAAAGTTTTGCTTTTTTGTGTATCTGTGGTACTGGGCAACAGCTGCTAGACAGAAAGATACCCTTGTCCTTTCCCCTCGTCCCCCTTTCTGACTTGGTACCCAGCTTGGGGTTAAGCACTCCTTCTGCCTTTTATTAATCTTCTCCTGGGACAGCACTATCAGAAGCCCATCAGCATTCAACATGCCCTCAGTCACTAGTGCTAACTCGATTAGAGCAGTGAGGAGTGACTTACAGGGGAAACTCTTCTCCACAGGCAGTATTTGCATACAGTGATTGATGCTGATACCTCCTCTAAACAAAGCAATTGCTGTAGAACTGCTCTCTGTGACTCAGTGGGATTCCCAGTACCAGGATAGGATGTACATTCGCTTTCTTAAAATGGACTCTCTCATTCTCAAAGAGGACACTCAAGAGGGGTGAGGGAGAAGGTCACTGACTTCACCTTATGTTTTGAGGAATAGAATCACAGAATCATAGAATCAACTGGGCTGGAAAAGTTCAAGCTTGTGTAGGGTATATAGTCTGAAGCCTCCTGTGTTTCCTTCAAACAGTTTTTCCAGGTCAGATTTCAGGCTCAGAGTAGGCTCCTCCCACATTCACCAGTGTATCTCTGTCTCGGGAATACATGAGCTGACTAGCAATCCTTGGAGCACTGAATATATGTTTGTATTATCCACATGTATTATGCATATTATAGGTATGTATTATATGTATATATTATGTGTGTATACACAGAGTCGTATATATGTATGTAAAAAAATCCACCTTGTAAGTTGTCCAAAGAAGCAACAGATGACACAGTTTATTACAGTTTGTACTGGGGATTTTATTAGCAGAATGTTTCCAAGTGAAGTTCTGATTTGGAGTTGGTGTCCTGAGCCACATCTTTCTCTGAAGAGGAGAGTGCGAGGGAGGAAATGGGTGAGTTTAACTTCTATTTGAAGAAGGGCAAAAGGAAAAAAAATACATCTGTGATGATACTGCTGGTACTGCAGCTTGCTTTGCAAAGTGGGAGTTGTTTTATCTTCTTTATATCCTAAGTGTTCCCTTTCTTTCAAAACAAAAGGAAATTTGCCCAAAAAGTAACCTTTTTAAAACAGCAGCAGGGACTTAACCTGTAATCTAGGCTTCTTGTTCCTTCGAGCAGGCACTCAATCCTTCCCTTTGTCCCTGAGGTGCAGGGATTGTTGAGGAGGGTAAATAAATTAAAATTTCTTACATAACACTGTCTAAAGGTCCTAGAAAGAGTGGCTCCTAGTGGCTGCCAGTGCTCTTTGCCTTGCAGATGCTCACGTCCTGCTGCACTGTGAGGGCTTAACACCTTCAACAAAACTTAGAGGCCTGTCGACACAGTGCTCCAGCAAGATACACATGCTCCAGCAAGACGCAGAAAAGTTTTGCTTAGGCTTAGTAGGAAAGACCTGTTTTCACTCATTCCTATTACCTCCTCATTTTTGTGCTTATACCGGCAGACTTGCCATGTACTGCTGGTTGCCCATTTAGTGTCTGAAAACTTCATGGTTGTGCAAAACTAGGCACTTCATTATTGGGCTCATGCTGTCTGCCTCAATAGATGTGGGAGCTCCATGGCGAAGGTGGCCCTTTCATCTCCTGCCACACCATATTAATTTTGCAAATGTGACAAGCTCAGCTTTGCAAAAAAACCATATTGCCCATGTCTTGTTCTATTTAATATTGTATTCAAATGGTCCAAGTGCTCAGCGACGTGGGCTGGGGGAATGACTCTGCAGGCTTCTTTGTCACTTGAGTGGCAGCTGGCTTCCAGAAGTAATTATAGCTGTTCAGTGCTGTGGTACATCAAACCTCTTGGGGCTTAGTGAGGCATCAGGTGCATGGTGACTCAGAGGCAAGAACAGAGATGCTCCAGTTCCCAAGCCATAAAAGCCATAAGCTTTATAAATCCTAATATCCACTTGGACTTTTGACTACAGTGAAAAGGAAGCATTGCAGTGACCTTGCAGAGGGCATTCTAATTTTCCAGAAATCCAGAAGAAATCCAGAGAAATTTAGACCTTAGGAGTTTGAAAGTGAATTGCATTGCCATCATGTGGATGAATGGAAGCTAATGTCTACTCAGAAAAATTCTGGGACCCTCTTTTATTAGTTAGAAATTTAACTATGGTAGTGACCGAGTAAATATTGAAGTTAGTTTAAACCAAGCGATATGGGTAATTAATATGAATTACAGTCTAACATGTTCATTAATGTAACCACTCAGTGACATTTGGTGCTTACAGAATTAGGTGTTAGTTACATTAACTATTTAGAAAATGAATATGCAAAATAGCTAAAATGGTACAGGATCAACATGATTCTTTTGTGTCTTTTTCAGGGTGGTGTTTCCAGACACCGAACTGCATGAAGAAGTATTAAGTATTATCCTATCTGTACTGCTTGAACAATAAACCCCCTTAAAACTGTTAACTTGTTTCATTTCTACTTAAGTAAACGTGATTTTTTGCAGTAATTACAGTACCAGGAGCAAACCTGCCAAAGTAATGAGTGTTTATTAGGCTCTATGTAATCTCAAACTAATCTAAGTCAATAATTACTACTCAAGATAGGGTAGGTTTGCAAATACTCATGTGGCTAAGATCTAAACAGAAGACATGAAGCTGTAATACTGTCTGTGCACTGTTAGGGCATGTCAGCTGAGGCTGGGTGCCTCTGTGCCTCCAGCCTAGGTTTTCGCAGGACACATAACAGAGCTTCTGGGTTTTCTAATTGGGATCCCTCTGCCTTTAGCCTCTGATGTTTCCCCACAGTTAGGAACCTAGACACATCGCCTGGCTGTCCCAGAAGGAGTCCATGCTGGTTTCTGTCTTCTGCTTCAAGTTCCCCTGCTCCCAGTTTCTTGGGTGGAACATAATCTGTATTTATCATACATTCTGCTCCTGGCTCATCACATCCTGGCTGTGCCCTCAATAGCCTGGCCATACCTTGGCCCGCATCTTTCATAGGTTGCTGCTTCCTCCCCACTACTTGTTCTCAGTAGTGCAGAAAAAAGCGTTGTACTACAATATAACAGCAAATCCTGAATCAGGCACAGAACTGAGGCACCTGCTAGATTATTCTTTCCAGTGTAGCTTGCCAAGGAAACTGAAGAAATCATCAGGCCTTTCCTTCCATCCTAAAGCTCCATCTGGATCAGGCATCATATAAGGGTTCCTGTAGAAAACTCTTTGCTAAAATGTTCTTTCATGCTGTTGCATGGTCTTCACATGGTAAAGCACAGTTTGAAGTAGTTTAAGCAGTTGGCCTCCTAGAGTACATGGTTCTCATCTGTTAAGACTGGGACAAATGAGAGACCAATGGTGGATCACTGGGACATCAGGTATGATTTCTGCTATTGCCACTTTTCTCTGTAGTACCCACAATGGCAATACAGTTATTGCATGAATAAATACAAATATTTGCTTATGCAGTTTTTCCCATGACAGAATTAGGTGGAATGAGGGAAGATGAAAAGCCATTTTTCTGTAGGATATAGCCAAATGCACAAAAAGTAATGAGGAATGATATAAGCAGGAGACTTCAGAAGAATCACCAAGACTTTTAAAGTAGTGAGGAGCAGTGGAAAGAGGGCAAGGACACTGGAGCAAAGCTGAATGAATTCTTTGTGTCAGTCCTTCCCTGTGATTTAATTTTACTTGATAATTCAACCAATTTACCTGATTCAAAGTAAAGCTCAGTGGTCTGTGACTTCCCAGATCATCCCAAATGCCTTTTTTAGAACAACTTAAAGCATTTTCTACCCTTCATTACTCCAGTATAACAGCTGACTTTAATGAGAGAATTCATGTCTTCAGCAGCTCCGCTTCCACTCCAAACTCCTACAGATCTCTTGGATGTACATGATATACTGTGCTGGTCATTTATCTGTTCTTTAGCAGTTTGTTCCAGCATCTTCTCTCCTGACACTTCAGTCTCAGAAGGTGTCTCATCTTCCTTATTTGAAAAGGGTAATTTTAGGAGAGAGGTCTCTCCAGTGGATCTTTCTCTGGTGTAGTCTGGCACAGAGAAGCACCATCTTTTGATGTTTGCATAAATACTCGCCTTTAAGGCCTGTCTCTTCCCTTTCTTGTGTGCTGCGAAGACACTTATAGCTCTCTTGTCTCCACAAAGAAGAGTTCTAGGAACACATGAATGTGGGAGCTGGAGGGACCCTGTGTCTCACACAAGTTTGTACAGGTTGAGCTGCATTTCAGAAGCCACAATTTTTGCTGCGGGGAAGCAGTCCCAGAACTTCCTTATTCTGAATCTAACATCCTTTATGCCTTCTGCTTTGAATTTTTTGCTCCTGGCTATCAAAACACAGATTTGAGGCAATAGGTTAAATTTTGCTTCTCAAAGAGATGATTAGATATTAGGAAGATTAGATATTACAAAGAAATTCTTTACTGTGAGGGTGGTGAGGCACTGGAGCAGGTAGCCCAGGGAAGTTATGGATGCCCCATCCCTGGAAGTGTTCATGGCCAGTTTGGATCGGGCTCTGAGCAACCTGGTCTAGTGGAAGATGTCATTGTCCCTAGTAGGTGAGTTGGAAGTACGTGATCTTTAAGGTCCCTTCCAACCCTGGCCATTCTATGATTCTGTGATGATTCACAAAGAACAAAGAATGTGGTGACAATATGGGGAAATCTCCTGCTAATGGGAAAAATATATTTCAGCTTTTTTGCTGGCTTTGAAGAGTGCAGGGCTCTGCCTGCCTTGTTCAGACAAACTTTTCTCATCCCACTTAATATCACTGTCTCATCTGGAAGTAATAATATGCAGTAAAACCACATACTATCTGCCTTCCACCCCTTCTGTATGTAGGGGTGTATTTAAGCTTCATTGATGCTGAAGCTCTGAATTAACTCATTCTCCCTTTTGCTATGTATTTTTTCTTCCCTTTCATGCATCTGTTGCAAATCAGGAGAAATCATTCAAGATTCACTCTAGGAAAAGAAGGAACAGAGCAGTCATATTGAGGGCTGAGGTGAGGAACAAGTTGACATTAGTGTCTTCCTTTGTTAATGTTTGCTTCTCTCCTTTTTTTCTGGGAGCACATTGGCCTTCTGTTTGCACCCTGCACTTTCACTGACGCATGGGTTGGTGGTGAGGGTAGGGCAAAAATCTTCCTGTCTATGGTTTCCTGCCAGGCTGATGAAAGGGAAGCAAACAAGCAGCAAAGCTAGCTATGCCAACTAGGTAAAGAACAAAGTATCATGTTTTTTTGACTTTGCCCCTCTTTTCTTACTCTTTTCTCCTTGAAAGCTCAAAATATATCTGAGTGGGAACCTTTGTAATTATGAGAAATGAGCCAGCAGAAAAAAAAAGGTACCTAAGGTGTGGACTGGCAGGGAAGTAATATTGTGTCCACATCTCCCAACTGTCATTAAGAAGTGGAGACTGGGGACTGTGAAAGGAGAGAAGTAACAGAAGGCAGATTATTTATTTAATCTGCTTAGAAGCAGTAACTGTGAAGCATAAAGCTGACTGCAAAGGGTGTTTGATTCCTCAGCAAAGTCTGAAGCACAGAGATGTTGCAATGCTGCTTGACATTCTCTTTGTGTTATCATTATATCATATTTTTTTCTCTCCTGTGTGTTTTAGAGGTACTGTGTGTTCCTGATTTGCTGGGCAACTAATTACCTGATGAGTGCGCATGGAAGAAATTATTTTCTTTCTCCATCATGGCTGGGAAGTCACCAGGACACTTTTGGACATCTAGTCAGCTCTGCTCACCTTATGAAGCACTGTCCAAGTGCAGATTAGTCCTTTTCCTTTGGCATATCACAGCTGAATTGCAGCTACTCATAGTCATAGCCCATACAGTTTCTATTGCAGTTTCTGTTCTTTGAGTCTTGATCTTTGAAAAGGGAAATGCTTATTAGAAGATGAACAACTTATGCTGTGGAGAGTGCAGAGCCAGACACAGTGAAATAGGCATTTGCTGTGATGACCTGTGTGAGAATAAATGTAACCAGCAGAGTATGGAACTTCGCATAAGGAGGTGACAGCATTTTTGCCTAGCATGGTATCTCACTGACAACTTGGGGGGAAGTTATTTCTTCTTTGTATTGGAATAAATAACATGCACAGCAGTCAGGCAGCTGTAGGTAGCCAATGCTATCTTTCTTTGTGAGAATGTCCAGAGTAGCAACTTAGCAATATTCTCTGGGACACAGGGTAATCACAAACTCTGGAACAAGTCATGGATGCCCTCTTTTGTGGACATGTTCCATGTGAAAGGCAAAACCCAAGACAGTTCTCAAGTCCTAGTCCAAGCTGATTCATCCAATGCAGTTATTAAGTCTCCCACAATTTGAGAGGTCCCAGACATCACTTATATTGGGTTTCAGCAACTTTTTAGGATATACTTAATTAGAAGCTCCGTGCCCCAGGGAAGAAGAGGTGAGCCAGGGGCCTGTTTTGTGTGCAGTGAGCAGCCATGGAATGAAAAAGAGGCTCCTGCGCAACAGGCTCGCAATAGGCAATGGGTGGCAGAAGGAAGTGCTGAACTATAATGGCTCAGTGTTCTGGGCAGTGGCATTATCCAGCTGCAGTCTCTCTTACAGAGTTCAGAATACATTCAGGGTAGGAAGCTTCTACTCTTCTCACACAGTTTTACTCTGACTGCAGCACAGGCTGACAGGCTCAGGGAAGATCTGCAAAATGGTGTCACATTTGCTTATATATCAATTAGAATTTTACATAGTATTTTTATAGTTATGATAATAACTTTATCATTTTGGCAAACTCAAAACATTTTATTTGCCTGTCCACTTGCTCATTAACAGATGACAGAGTACACAGATCCTAAGTTAGTCCAGGCATTTTCTTTTTCTTTTGAAAAGGCAAGGTGGTGTCTTGATTCAAGCAAGTTGAGAAACAGAACTCAATGTATGTCCAGGCAGGCTTTGTTCTTTTTTACTGGTTATTTCTCTCATCTTTACATTTCTAGGCATATTTAGAAGGTGTTTATGATTTATTTGTAAAATGTTTTCATTTTCTTTGATCACTGAGCGTGAATTTGGTGGTGTTTCTATGATTGCTGTAACTCAGTTTGAGTTAATAACTATTTGCCAGGTGAACACAGCATCATGTGAATGCAGCTTTTCTAGTTCAAGCACTGGCAACAACACATGTCGCTGTGTGCTGCTCTGCTGCATGGCCTTGCCAGCTTATGCTGTCAGGATTTTGAGGTTATCTCAGGTTGTGCAGTGGAGCCTGAGGTGAGTGTGGTATTTCTCTGGTTTGGCCATAGTTTGTCTAGTTAACTGGAGCTGTTGCAGAAGCTGCTGTGATGTAGTCTGACTATGCACTGTGTCTCAGGCCTAAAGTTCATTCCTGTTTGCACACGTAAGCTTGAGAATGATGGGGCAGGATAATCTGGCCCAAATGGCATCAACAGTGTTATTTTACAAATGCCCCCCTGTAGTCCTCCCCTTGGTTTGATGAGTATCGTTTGGGTGGCATTGCATTCCTTGCAGGACTGGAAAGCCAGGACATCTTAGCAAAGCCTCAGCAATTGGGAACAATAAAATGGAGTTAGCTGGAGTGCCCCTCCTTCCAAGTGGAAGGCACCCAGAACAGTGAGCTGGCTGCTAGCCACAGGGGCCCTGTTTGTGAAGGAGCTGGAACGGCCTATCTTGCCAGGGGTTTGGAGAAGCTTGGTACGGTCAGCTGCCACAGGGGACTGTATATTCACTGGTGACCTTCTCACCCACATGGTCATTGTGTCACAAACCGGACAGGAGGAGGGAGCCAGGAGAAAGAGAGATCATCCAGTAGCAAAGAAACAAAAATGTATCAAAGATTATCAAGGGAAACAGGCTAGATCATAGCAGGAACCTCATAATGAGAAACAGAGCAGTGATAGAAGAAATGTGCAGAAGCAGCGGTAGCAATTTATATTTTCTGCAGCTAGAAAAAGTGAGTCTGAGCTAGAAATGCTCAAGGCAGTGGAAAAACTGGGGATAGCACCCCGAAAAGCTGACACCTGTGCTAATGCTGGGAGCATAACTCCCTTAGGACACTGATGAATTTTTATGATGCAATGATAAAAACAATGGGATTAATAAATTATTACCCCAGGCTTGGTTACAAGGGTTCATTAGATTGAAAAATATCTGATGAAACTGTACTTCCTAAGACTGACCCAAAGGATCACTGCTCTGTAGTAGCATTAACCATTGACAAAAAATATAAACAAGAGTTTGGTTAATGTGTTTGAGTTTAATAATGTAAATGGTAATAGAAAATTACTTGCAGCATTGACTGCTTTCAGTGTTGCGATCGAAAAGAATTTACAATGCTGGAAATGCAATTAATGAAGGTGATTATAATTTTGGCTTCAGTTAAATTGTTTTTATTCCAAATATACCACTCTCCACTGCAATGAGATTATTTTTAACTTATTTATTGCACTTGACTTAATTGGCATATGGTGTAAATTAAACCTTCTCAAAAACATGATTTATGTGCTTTGTTCTAACTGATTTATTAAATGCAGCTTTGTTTTGTGTTGATTCTTGCCAATTTAGGCAAAGTGATTTGAGTTTACACTGTCCTGGCTTCTCCTTATCTGATCACTACCCTGCCTTTTATTATCCAACAACTGCAGTTACATTGGGGTTGTGTGATAATGTTTATTGAAAATGTAATGCCAGTTTCTTAAAATCAGAGAACAAGATGTATAATAATTTCATTCATCAAAATAATGCACTTGATTTTGAGATTTTTTTATAGAATGATCAATGTGCTGATTTGAAGTATTTAGAGAAGTAAGTTTGGCATTTCTGAATTAAGCAAGCTAGGATTTCTAAACAGAAATCAGCTTCTTATTGTGCAATAGGAAGGAATACATTAAAAATTCTCTTATTCCATACATCAAGGAATGCATTAAAATCTTCTGGTCTTAAAACATTCATTTGTGTTATAGTAAAAGGCCAAGAGAAAGGCCAAGGTGCCTTTTTAGTTTCCTCTGTTTTTCAGATGGATGAAAAAGAGAAAAAGATCTGTTGGGGAAAAGACTAGATCCATGTAAAGGAGGATGGATTCCAACCAGTTATCATTATTATTGTTAGCAAAAAGTTGTTTAAATAGGCTAATCTTGTCTCTAAGTTATTTTGAAGGTAAATGTGAACTCCAGTAGTGCTGTGAATGAAAGCATAACAGACAAATATAATGAATGTGTACATTTGTGTATAGATAGCTTGCAGAAAGGTCTGCACCAATCTTTGTATCTCAGATAGGGACTAGGTTTTGGTACTTGTCTTTAAAGCATCAAAATCAGGTGGTGAAAGGCCTTTCTCATTATCACATTTTCCTAACTTAATTGGTGCAGTGTGTACCCAGTGAAGGGGTAAGGCTGGCAGCTGTACTTCCTCCCTGAAAAGAAACAACTGTGGGTGAAATCAAGAGACATGAAAGACTGTGCATGGTAAGAAAAACTGAGCAGAGGACTGTTTGTCTTCTAATACAAGCTGTAGGAGCATGAAACAGGATGGTATCAGCTGATGGTATGCTCAGAGCAGGAAAAGGAGATACTTCTTGGAACTCACTGCTGCAGGGTTCTGTGAAGGATGAATGCTTGTGTTTGAAAACAGCACTGGAGAAATTAATGTAAGAAAAATCATTAAGGGGTGTTAAATGCAAAGACTACATATCTAGCTCAGGTAGTCTTTGATCCTTAAATTGCTGGGAGACTCAATTACACCTCTGTACCATGTTTTTACATTCTCCTCTGATCATCTGCTGCTGTCCATGTTAGCAGAGGGGGCACTGGGTCTAAACGGGTCTGTGGTCTGAAACAACAGAGATGTTTCTGCATGTGCTGCCAAGAGATGGTTGCAGTAGCCTGTGACTCATTGCATTTATGAAGGGCTCTGTGAAGCACTGAAGTCTCTAGCAAATCTGTGATGAGTCAGTGGTAGCTGTCGTCTTCTCAGTTTTTCTTGCAAAAAACGCTTTGAGCATCTAGTCAGTTCTGATCTTTCCTGTGACTTCACTCCTACTTAGTATTTGAATGCTGCTGCTCTCAGAGCTGACTTTTCTAGCTTCACCCAAGGCCTGTTGAAGGACTTAAACCTGGGGGAGAAAAATGTGTTTAGAGAACTCTATATTGATTAGTAAAGAAACCTTGTTTCCTCCCCAGCTGATCAGAGTAAATAGAGTATTTTCCTAGTATTTCCTGTGAAGCTCTTCTGTAAGAGGAAGTATCTGGTTGGTCTCTTCTTCTCCCAATGCTCTCTGTGGTTACCTTGAAGACAATTCTCTCTCACTTTTTTTTAATTCCAGTGTGAGTGAACACTAGTAAGCAAAATAAGGAAAGCCTCAAAACACCTAGAAAAAGGAGGACTCCCAGGAAATGTCAGGAAGGCAGCTTCCACTTTGGAAATAAGGGAACAAGGAACTTAGAATCCTTGAATGGTGTATGAAGAGTGGGGCCCAGGCTCTCTGTAGTCCTCTGGCTACCCTTACTAATATCCAAGTGTCACATAACTTTTCAGAACCCCAAAACTACTGCCTTTTGAAAAGCCACAGATCAACTATATAATATATATATATACATATATATAGCATCCCTGTGCTATATTTAACCTGAAGTACAGTCCATTTTAAAGTCCTACTGTGGTGGCCAAATACAAACCTTCTGTGAACAGATACAACATTCAGAGGACCTATGCACACAGTGTAGGTGGGCTGTGAGCTGCCTATGTGAACTTGGAAGGGCATTGTATCGGTTCAAAGATTGAGCCTGTTACAGAGTGCTGGTGACTAGGCTAGGGGGAGCTCTTGTAAATGTAAGCTCTTGTGCTTCACCTCCCTCTCCAGCTCTGTGCTCATCTTGGGGTTTTTTTCATTCAGGCTCATTTCTAGCCCATGGACTTTCCTACTGGCCACTAAAAATTCAGCTACCCTCTTCTTCTAAGGGCAGGCCAAGAAGCCTTTTGCTTGCCTAGTTTAGATGCATCATCCCAGTGAGTGCAACTGGCTGAGGCATGTGGAGATGGAGTTGGTTAAACAGGTTGTGATGCTGTCTGCATTCAGTAGAATCAGATGAGGAATAAAACCCTGGGTCCTTGTTTCTCAGACTCTGCCCCAATTCCCACAGCACATTTCCTTCTGCTTTCTCAAGCAGCTGTGAGCTTTCCCTCTTGCACCACTTGACCACGAGATCAATGCAAATGCCATGACTTCAGTACTGTGCAGCTGTTGTTACGCTTGCAACATTCATGATGTCACTGCTGGGTTTAAGCCAGTGGTCTATTTTATAATTAGAGGTTGTGTTTTTTCATTGGAACAACTTCAAGACTTTTTCCTTGCTAGCTCCTGATTATTCCTTGCACCAGTGAAGTGTAGAATGTGGGAAGAAAATGGGTGAGTGGAAGAGACTGGCCCATGGCAGAGACTGACAGCAGTGCTTGTCTTAACAAGTCCTCAGCAAAGCTCATCTCACAAAAACTCAGAAGCTTGCTGAGAAGTTTTTTTTATATGGGAAAAAACCAAATGAGCATTTCTAAGTGAAAGGACTGGTGCTCTCCTACCCTTCTGCAGCATGCACAGATCATGCCTTCCCCCACACTGGCCCCTTCTGTGGGTCTATGTGCATCCCAAGGGACAGAATAGAGCTGCTCCTAAACACAATAAACATTACTCTGTCTGGGTTAGTTTTTACATTTCTGTGTTTTATTTCTTGTTTTGATTGAAATGACCTGTACCACAGGAATACAATTTATTGAACAGGTTTTTCTTCTTTTTTTTTTTTTATTTTATTTTTAGGAGCAGATAATAGTTAAGTAGATACTGTTTATTTCACTGTCTATGACTCCCCGCATCATTCTCACAGCCTCTATCTCTCTCTGACTTCTCCACATAACCCAGCCACAAGAACAACAGTGACCTTTGACCATATGATTGACTATAGCTTGTGGATACAAAGTGGAAGCTCTTTTTTCTTAGCTCCAATTGGTAATATAAACTCAGCAAGTTACATTCTGGGGTCTTTCTCAATGACTTTCTCCTCTAATAGCTGCTTACATGTTTCTGGTGCAGCATGTTTTATTTTATATACTTCTAATAGTTTTAAAAAAAAGATGACAGAGCTTATGAAAAGTAATGCCCCCTTAGCATGAGCAATACTGCAAGGTCCTGATTGTTACGGGGGCATTTCTTGTAGCTTCACAGTTTTGCCGCAAGGTGTAATGCCCAAGTTTCCTCAGAAACCTAAATTCCATGTGGTAATTTACCTTTTATTTTAATTGATCCCCATGAAATTTGTTTTGCATTACAGGCCAGACACTAGTGTTCCCAGAGAAGAATGTGCCTAAAACAGAAGAGCTGGTCACTTGGGAAGAATTGCTTTTTGTAGTAGCCGACAGGTACGTAGTTTCTGTTATCCACACATGCAAATCAAGGGCTGGAGCTGCTTTTACTGTAGTTGCTGGTGTGGGCTTCATATTATTAACTGTCACTGATACACTTACCTCTACTGCTTTGCTTTTCTTTAAGTCATAGAGCCCATTTGTGTCCCAAGGCTCAAGCTCCATCATCTTTTGATCCATGAAGAAGGAAAGCTGTATGAAGCTGACTCTGTAACTCCTATATTACACGTGAGCAGCATAAGAGCATTGACCCAAACCCCATTTCCTAGTTCATGTCTCACCTTCCACATCTCAAGACTTTTTCATAAGAGACTGTGAGCATTCAAAGACCTAAGCAGTTGCTGAAGATTCATTTCTTCCTTCAAAGTGCACTGAGAGGACTACAGTAAGACATTACCATCCTGGAAATGCTCCTCAGCAGCTGTGTGATAATACCAGTGATGCACAGCAGATCAGAATAACAGGGAAGAGGTGTATGTGATTCCTGCACTGGCCTGAAGGGCCCAAGAGACCTGATCTAGTTCCCAATTTAGGATGGTACAAGCCTTTTAAGGGTTAAGTCTAGACAGGTGTTTCTGTCCCAGTTCCCGGGGTGAGTTTGCATTCCTTGTTTAAAGAGATTAATATATGCTAAGTACTGTCTGGTTCAGTTCCCATCCTATTTCAGAAGCAATGCAAACATTTCCTTGCATATTATCTTCAAGCAATGGAGGATATTCAGATGGGCTCCAAGGTTATGCAGCTTTAATGGAAAAAGAAGTTCCTGGAAAAAAATGCATTTAGTATCTTTATATTGCTCTGTCAAGGCAGGAGTTTCCTCCATACCATGGCCCTACTCTAAATAGCCACCAGTTTCTGTGAGCTAGAAGCTAACTCGGCAGCTTTCCATAATTGCATTTTGTAAATAGTTCTCACTCTCTGTTCTGGAAAGCAGCCTGAGTCCAAATACAACAAAGACAGAAAAGCTTTTTGGTTTATTTTGGGTGGGCATTTTTGGTGGGATCTTTTTGGTTGGGTTTTTTTGTGTAACCTTTCCAGCAGGGCCCAACAGAGTAAGAATTGCTTCTTAGGATCTTTTCAGCCCATTTTAGGAGAGCTACCTTTGCACAGCAGGTTGGGACACAATTTGCTGTGGCTGAGCTGGGTCATACTTGGCAAGATTGCAAGTGGTCAAGTGAGTCAAACTTACAGGCAATAAAGCAACACAACACATCTGTGAAAGCACTCCTTCAGGAGTGGCCAGAGCCAGGAGAGTTACCAGAGTGCAGCACATGGCAAACTGGCTCTATAGTAGTGGCATGCATTTCACTTTGGTCCCTCGGTCACAGATGGGTACGGGGATCATGAGTGCAACCAAAAGCCTCTCATTTTCTCCCCAGCTGCCTCTGGGAGGGAGCTGGGGAGAGAAGCACGAGTGTCTGCTCAAAGCACAAGACCACTGTGTAATTGCTATTGCTGTTTGAGTTCCAGTTCCCATGTGCCTTCTGCCCCTTAGGTGTCTGTTGGTTTACTAATATGCCTGAAGCAAGACTGAATTCCTTTATCAAGCAAGTACAAAATGAGTGAGTGTAGCTACGACTATGTAGCATAGGAAGAACTCAAAGAAGGTGGAACTGAACTAACTCAAGTACAAAGTGAGGGCTGGCTACAAGAGCTGAGAGGTCACCATCAGTCAGCACTCGTCTCTGAATCTGCTGGGCAGGGTTCTGCAGCACTGACAGCCCTGCTGTGACACATTCTGCTCCAGTAGAAAACAAGCACCCAGTGTCTCCCTGATCACACACTGCAACTCTGGTTTGGAAGACTTCCTGCTGGGGGTGGGCAAGCTACTCCTCTGCCACACCACCTACCTCCTGGGGAAGCCAGGATAACAGAGGTAATAGAGTCAGTGGTGTCTCAAATGTGGATCAGGGGCTTTTTCTCACCTCTACTACCTTGCTGATGACCACGAAACAGACAGGACACAGGTTGTGTCAGCTCAGACTGGCTTAAAACTAAGTGACCTAGAAAATAAAGTCTCAAAGAATGCCAGCAGTCAGTTTTGTCAGTCACCTACATTTCCCTCTGGCTACTGAGAATGCAGGTCTTTTGGCTTAGGCAGCAGATCTGATAAACCAGGCCTTGGAGACAGCAGAAACCTGGTTACATAAGAGGAGTAAATAAACATTCCTCCAATTCTTCTTCCACCAACCCAAGGTCAGGTATTTGCTTTCTGATCAGGAAGAGAACCTCTTACCAGCTCCAGGTATAATCTTTTCTTGCTCTTTTCCTGCTGTTGAGGTTAATGGGATGAGGCAGGGGAAGACAGTAGTTGGAGTATCAGGAGTTTCATGCCACCCTCTAATTTATTTCCCTAGGCTGCCACAAAAAAGTAATCTCTCAGGCTCTGGAGCTGCCTCCCCTGAAAAGCAGTGCCCTTGATTCCTAACTAAAATTTGGCATTAAGCCTAAGTCTCTGTGGAGGCAAAGAGCTATCATTTATTGAAGTCTAGGAAAGATCTGGTTTGGGGTGTATTGATACTTGGGCAGTAACCATGCAGACAAAGCCTTGTGTTCTCTGCCACAAGGAACAAGTGGGGAATGGTACTCAGCTGAGCTGAAGAGGCAGGTTTGATACACTACAGGGTGAAAAGTGTGGAAGAATTGTAGTTAGCACCACATAGGAGAGGATGCAGAGATTATCAAGTCAACCTAGCACTGAAGCATAACATCAGGCTCTTTTCTTTCACCATTTGGGAAAGACTTGCATTTTCTCAGGGACATACATCCTACCTCTTCAGGGCCTGCAGGGATTGTACATGGGATGGACTAGCCAGGTGTAATGACACACTGTACAAGGTCGCAGAATATCTTACACAGTTAGGAGCATCTTTCCCGGTAAGAAGTGGGGCCTGTATGTACAAGTGTTAGAGGAGCCCGGGAGGCAGCCTTTTGTTCAGGAGAGGTCTGGCAGTGCTCTTCTCCAAAGGAGCATCTGCTCTATGGTTAGAGGCAGAAAGGTGTCAAAAAGAAGGACCATGGCTGCTTCCCTTTCTAACTGACCCCTCGTAACACCAGCAGATAAAGTTTATATTGACTATTCTTCCTCTCTTCCTGCTTCTGTCCCCACTCCCCCTCCAGCACTGGCGGAGGGAGCTGGGGAGCAGGCGGCCTGGATATCGCTGATCAGAGGGGCTGAGCCCCGATGACCGCCCCAACAAGTGCAAGAGCATATTCTGGTATTTCCCACAGAGAAAACAATGAAAAAAAGAGAAACAGGTGACTGATTAAAAGTTTCCCCCCTCCTGTACACAAGATTCTGCAGTCACGCCGACAGACAGACATTAAATAATTCTTCCATAATAAATGATTGGAGATAAAAGCCGGCGGTGGCTGCTGCCGCTGTTTGGATTACTCCGTTGTCTGAATCTTTGTTTCTAGTTTATTGCCCGGCCGCTGTCAGCTGGTGCTGGGGCTGTCAGACCTTTGCCTCTAGCATTTCTAGGAAGAGTTTATGCATGGGAACCTTGCCCTGCAGTTTGATGCTGTAGAAGTGCTGCACAGCTTTGGCAGCCGTCTGCCGCAGGAGGGGCAAGGTCAGGAGCAGCTTGCCTGCTCGCCGGGGCTCCTCATTGCGCTGACTCAGCTCGTAGTCCTGCAGGGCTTCGTGGAGAAGGTCTTGGAGTTTCTGCACTGCATCCATGTCCTCTATATGCATGGAGTCTGGGGGAAGGGAGAAAAGACAGCAAACAGACAAGTCAGCCATGACGAAGGAAATCCTTTATGGTTCTGAAGCTAAGGATTTCTTTCCTTCTTTTCTGTAGTTGTTGGTATTTTTGGTTTTGTCATTCTCCCAAGCCCCAAGCCCCCACCCCACTCGGGAGTGGGGGTGTTGTTGCTGGTTTGGTTTGTTTTTTAAGGGGAAAAAACCACCTTGCTGGCAGGTGTTGGTGCTGCTGCTGTGAAGTTTGGCAGCAGCCCAATGTGTTGGCCCTAGCAGTGCAGAGACAGTAAGGTTGCCAGGGGTAGGTAACACATGTGCCCTGTGTACCGCCCATTTTGCCAGCCACCACAAGGCTGTGCAAGGGTCGGCCAGGGGCCTTTGTGATTTGCACATTTACTTGCCCTCCATGCTCCTTATGGTGAGAGTCACCCTGCAAGGGGCAGCAGCTGCTGTGCTGCCGCTTGGGAGCAATCTCATTAAGAATAATTAACACTGCTCTAGCGCTTCATCTGTCTAAACTGCCTAATTGCCTTGCAGCTGCTCAGGGTGTCAGCAAGACAGAAAAGCCCCGGTAGGTCACAACCAGCATGCCCAGGGGTGTTGCCAGACCCACCTTTGTGCATATGCTCCTGTTTTCAGAGACTGCCAGCAGCTGCTCAGGGAGCTTCCTGCTTAAATAAAGGAAACCCACATCTCCTGCAAGGCCTCTTAGGCTGCCAGTTAGATTCCTAAAAGCTGTCAGAGGGGCTAGCAGGGTTTGCGAGGCTAGACAGTTCCTTGGTGTGTCTGTGAAGCAAAGGTAGTTAGCTGGTAATGACCGAGTCCAGGGTCGAGCTAGGAAACCGTGTGGAACAGGCTGCTAAACTCGTGGGTAAGTCATAGTGCCAAAGGGCAGCACCAAAGAGCAGAGAGGTTTGATTAGAAAAGCTAACCAGGCACAGCATCACTGAAGGTTTGTTCTTTTTTCCTCTTGCTTCTTTCTTAAAACCCTGACAGAGCTGGACACACTGTTGCCGTGTTTTCATTATTCAGAGACTTTTAATCGATACTGAACCCACTGATAAAGATTCCTGTCACAGGGCAATAAATCCAGAGGCAAAAGCAAAGGGACACTTTGGCAAGCACACATGCACACCTGTAGTTGCACTGCCTGCCACAACAGCCTGGGCTTTGCAATGTGGCAGTGCTCTGGCTCAGCCCATTCACAAACATAAATGTAAGGACATGGGTTCCCCAGTGTGACAGCAGTGAAGGGGAGGAAAGCCATCTGAACTGCTAAAATCTCTCTAGAAGCATGTGTCATCTCTATGGAGAACACAGTCACAAATTAGAGACTGTGAATTTCATAAGATATAGTTAAGGTAAAAATATTTATGATACATGTAATACAAGTATTACAACAGTTGGGAAAATATTATGTCTATCAAGAAAGCTGTTTAAGAAGCTGTTTAGAAGGAATTCACTAATTAGAGGATATTAAAGGCTTGTATTCCCAAGAAGCCTACTGAGAAAGAATTGTTCTTGCTACATTTATACTTTGTACCCAAAGAGCAGGCAAAGAAGCTCAAAGAAGGCTGGTAGGTCATCACAGTGACCTGAGCTAGACACAGAGGTTGATTCTGAAAAGTAGGGAGGGAGAAGTATGTTGCCAAGTCAGTCTGGCAACTTCTCCCAGCCAGGTAGCACGTTTGAAAAATTTCCATGCACTATCCAGGAGAAGTGAGTGGGATCTGTTTCCCACTCGGTCGCAGAGGTCATTTTGGAGACTGAAAAAATCAAAAGCGGAAACTTGGAGGGAAATGTCCTCCAGCCTTTCTGTATGTCCTTCTGGCTAGAGGCACAAGGGGGAGAAGTAAACACAACCTGTCAGAATTTGCAGATCCCAGCGGGTGCTAGAAGTACCAGGCAATGAGCCATGCTGCAGGTCAAAGTGGGTGCTCTGGTTTTGGGTTCTGATACTGACAAGACTTAACAGCACTAAATAACAAAGTGTATACAGCGAGAGGAACTTGGGAAATAAAGATCAAAGCCTGCCCCACCCCCACCTCTCTTTGCTGAAAGAAGCTCAAAATTGGTAGCTGACTGCAAAAAATAAAACCACATTGCAGGATTAATTTCCTTGCAATCCATCAGTGAACTGGTATCGATGGCATTGATAAACTGTTAATTACGAAATCAATAGCTATGAATTTTTACAGCTGTCAGAGCACTGAGATGGGGGCATGCAGCCTGACCATGTCCCTGAGGGTCAGCTGGCCTAAAAGCCAGGCTTCATGCCAGGAACCCTTCTCCAGCACTACTGATACAGGGCAGGGCAGGTGTGAGAATGGACAAGGCCCACTGCCTCCTCAGCTAAGTCATGCATTTTCTGGCAGGAGCAGGAGCCCCTCAGGACCCATTGGTATAGAATTTGCTACACATTCCCTTTCCAGATCCAGATCTTGTTCACTCCATCAGCATTAAAATGCATTGGGGAAAAAAAAAAGAGAACATAAAGTTTGGCCAGTCTGGCATGTCCTAAAATGAACATGTGCTGTATGTTAAGCTGGAGAGCTCTTCAATACATAGGTTAATCAGTTTTTATTCCTAAGGAAAGAGGACCTCAGAATGCTTAAAAAAAGAGGACCTCAGAATGCTGGCTCTGAAGGGTAACGACTTAAGTCTTAGCATCTCTACTCTGTCAAAAAATGGGTGATCATATTGTTGGGACTTGCCTCCTGCTCTGGGCATATTAAGAATTCATTGCTCAACTCTCTAAAATGCAGATACTAAAGACAGAGTTCCCTTGGACTATTTTTGCCAATCCCAGCAGGTGTGTCCTCGGTGTGTCACACTGAATACTCAGAGATCATCCTATTGTCAGTTTCTTCTGGTGAAGAGCAAGTGAGCTCCCACCTCTGTTTTCATTTGTTTGAATTCCTAGAAACAAAGGATCAATATACACAGGGCCACATGGAAGAGAGGAAAGTCCCTTGAAGCTGGGTTGCATGAGCAATTATACCCAGCAGGGATAAGGAAAACTCAAGAATTTATCTATATGGCAGGGAAGGCAGAAAGCAGGTTTAGACAGCACAGGTGCTAATCTAAGTGCTCATCTTTAAACCCTATTTCTGACTCAAGGGAGCTGAAGCCTGGTCCAGACTGCTTTCCTACCATTTTAGGAATCAGCTGTTTGCATGCAGGCTCATATGTGCAGACATTTATCCATGTCAAAAACACACAACGAAAAAGAACTGGTATTAAAAGAATGTGAAGGTTGAATGTTAAGTTACATTAGAAGTTACACTTGCCCTATTCTAGCTTCCTTACGCATGTGTTGCGAGAAGCTTTAATTACATGAAAAACAAAATCTTGTGCTTTACGAGATTTACACTTTCATATCTTTCAATACAAATAACAAAGCAGTATTTTTGTGGATTATGTTCCTACACAGCTGCACTTCTAGCTGCAGGTAGGAGAAACCAGTGAAGTCAGAGTGGATTTTTCCATCCAGCTGAGAACACGCTTTGGCCTGTACTTCCTGACCCTTACCTGCATCTGACAAGTATTGGATGTTCTGCTCTGTCTTTCTTCAGTGTTTCTCCATTCCTGATACTGTCTCATAAGGCTTACTCTGGGCTTAGTCCTGAAGGCACAGTGAGCAACAACAGCAGAGAGTGCTTCTGTTGCACTGTGAAGAACTTGACAGCACCAAAGCTCAGGTCCTGCAGTGTCTCTGCTCATAGCATGGGCCAGATAAATGTGGGGCACTTACTCTGTCACAACCACTACCTTAGCAATTCAGCCTCTCTGAGGAGCCCTTCTTCCTGTTTAATCCCATGACCTTCCTGGTAGACAGGTTCTTTAACAAGTTGATTACATCACCAAAAGCCAGCGCTCCACAGTCGAGAGACACCAGCCTTGGCCATCTGCCCATCCTGGTTCAGTGGCAAAGTGAAGGCAGCAATTAGAGCTAAAAAAGCAATATATGAGAAATTGAAAAAGGGAGCTAGATAGCAATTTATATGAATCAGAAGTTATGAAGTGTAGAAAATCGATAAGGGAAGTGAAGGACATAGGAGGAAAACCCATGGCTGGAAGGACTAAGGACAGTAAAGAAGTTTTATAAATATTTAAGAAATAGAAGAAAAATGATCATTTATAGGGGGTATCTTTTCACCTGGAGGTGATTAAACTATTAATAGCAGTGCAGTGGAGACAGAAGTCCTCAATGAGTATTTCTGACTTGTTTAGAAAAGAGAAGCATTATGTACTTGTGTTTTATGATGATGATTTCTTAGTCTGTTGTTTATGCAACAACGTATTAGAACTATTCGGACAAACTTCACAGAAATCAGGAGAGCTGGATATCTTGGCTTTAACAGTTCTAAAATTGCTGGCTGAGGGCCATCTAGGGCAGATGAATGATTAAAAGTCTTGGTATTTTTAAGAAATTCAAGATGACTGAAAAATTTCTAATAATGCACATATTTTCCTGGGTCTTATCCGATAATTTCTATGCTAGCCTGATGTGAACCAGGGCAAAAATAAAACAAAAAATAAAGCTGATGTTCAGTTAAGACCAATGACATTTATGAAAGATGTGTAGGATATGGCACTTAGGGACGTGGTTTTGTGGTGGGTTAACAGTTGAACTTGGTGATCTTAAAGGTCTTTTCCAACCTAAATGATTCTATGATTCTACTGCCAGTCAACATAATACTTTGGAAGAGAGGTCTTGTCAAACAAACTTGATTTCATTCTCTGATGAGATTACAAGTTTGGTTGATAAAATTAACTGCACAGATATAATAGACTTGGGTTTTTATAAGGCCCTTGGCTTAGGACCACAGGACATTCTCATTAAAAAATTAGCGCTCTACAATATCAATAAAGAACACTTTCAATTGATTAGTAACTGGCTAGATGACAGATCTCAAAGTAGCTGTCAGTGGTGAATCATCCCTGCAGGAGGAGTTTTCTAGTGGAAATCCAGGGGATCAGTAAAAAAACAGATGCTACTCAAAATTTTTATCAATGAGCTGTAAGAAATTTATTTCTTTTCTTTTTTTCTTTTACCTTGCTACTGCTATGGAGTGTATGGATGGCAAAGATGAACAGAATGGTGTAAAATGGTGGGATAGGGCAGCCTCACAGCATCCTGGACCACTTCCTTACGCTTGAAGTTATATATCCATAGCCAAGGAACACAACTATGGAACAGGAACTTTATCGTGTCAAGCTGTTAGGTATAAAAAGACCTGGAGTCATAGGACACAGCTCAACAAAGACCCATCCTCTGGAGGCTGAACTCAGGCAAACAGACATTAAAGGTATGGTGCCTTTTTAAAAAAAAAAAAACAAACCTGAGAAACAATTAATTATTAGAGTCAGCTACCATAGAAGATGTAGATTCACCCTCTTTTAATCTCTCCAGCTTCACACAGGGTGTCTTTCTGTAAGGCAGCTTTAGCCAAACACAGATACTGGTTTCAAGGCTGGGCTGCAAGGGTGAATTCCGTGACCTGCATGATGCGGCTCGGCAAGGAGATATGGTGTGAGACAATGAGACTCAGGGGATGTAGAGGGAGCCCTCGTCACACAGTAGCTTTAGCAGTTTCCCTTTGAGATGGGGCTCCTGAGCAAATACTTGTCTGTCCAGCTTTTGTACACTGCAGCCTGATCGATTGAGGGCTGTAATCCAGATCCACACTGTTTCCCAATTAAAGGGGAGTTCAGTGTCTGTGGTCACCAAACATCTCCAGGACAGGACCAGGCAGCTTCAACCCCACAGCTTTTAGTGGCATTTGAAATTGGGACCAGGGTTTCCCTGTTTGCTGTACCTGACCGGTGGATGGGGCTGTGGTCCACACCCCTTTTTCCAAACTCATGGCACTGGAGTTGGCTTGCTAGTGAAGAAGGGCTTTTTTTACTTCTAGAAACCAGCAGCTAGCCCATCCCTGTCTGGTTCCACTCTCTACTACAGGGCCAGAGCACAGTTGGGGCTGTAGCAGCAGTAAGCCTCATTTCTCCCTGCTTTCCAGCTTAAGTCCTGCTCTGTGGACAGAGAGGAGCTTTCAGAATGTTGCATGACACAAGCAGAGCAGTCTCAGGCAGTAGGCTCTAGTTTCTTCCCAAATAACAGCATGAACCTTGACTCCCTGATTGCAAGACTGGCTGGGCCAGGGCTGTACCTGAGTTGGCAAGGGCCAGAGCTTTGAGTGTGACAAACTCCTCCTTTTCCACCTTGAGCTTCTTATAGCGGCGCACCAGTTGAAGGATGGCCAGGTAGAGCTCCAGCAGCCCTGTCAGACGAGAGTGCTCTTCATCCATTATGTAGTCCTCAGCATAGACCAGCTTGTCCTCATATGGCAGAGAGCGGTACACAATGCCCAGGATGAGAATTTCCATCCAGGCACTCTGAAGAAGGCTCATCTGGTCCCCGAGGGAGAGGTTGGAGAACCCTGACAGGGAAAAAGACAAGCAGGGTCAAATGGATGTGCAGCAAAGCCTCTAGGAGCCTAAGGTCCTTAGTGTCCTGAGATTCAAACCAAGCACTCTTCCCTACTGGCCTGCTGCTGTCAAGAAAAACAAAAGAGGCTCACTAAAGTGACCCTATCTCTGTAGCTATCACCACACATGGACCTTATCCTTCTCTTTGCTCCCATGCCCACCCACAGTCTCAAACAGGAGTTCTGATGCTCTGACTGCGTTTATGGCAGCCTAAGGTTAATGACAACCTTGTTTCAATGATCACTGCTTTTTTTATAGCAGCAACTGTTCTGTACCACATTATCCTGCTCACTGTTCCTCTTGTAGGTTTGTACTGCAGCTGGGACCAAAGAGCAGAGAAGAGCTCCAGATGGCAGAAGAGAGGGCTTCTGATGTGATAGGAGGGAATGACACAGACCTGAATTGCAAATGAACTACAATCTCACATTTTGGCCCACATGAGAAAAGGTACAGTCAAAGCACCAAAATGTGTTCAACAACTGAATGTACTTGTAAACGGAATCCTCATCTATTCCTCATCGCACCCTGATCTCTACACTATCAGCTCTGCCAACAACCCTACCCAGTGACAAAAATACCTTTATGGTGCCTTACAAGTACCTAAATCACAGCCAAACCTGGTAGCAGTGGAACCAGTACTCAGCAATGAACCAAATATTCTCGTCAAATACAGAAAGAGCAAGCAGCAGCTGGAGATAGACCCTGACAATCCCCAGAGTCTAACTGAGAAAGCAGAGAGGACAAAACATAGAGGCACTCTCCATTCAAGGGGGGAAAAAAATGCATGGGAAGGAAAACCGTGTCTGTTATGCCCTCCATACCAACTACCCTTGTAGGCCAAATCATGAAAGATCCTGAGAGATGGGCACTATAACAGCCATTACAAACAAAAATGTCATGCGCAGTGTGTTGATCCCCTCTAGGCAGCTTTTGCCCCTCACAGACAGGCAGAAACTGACTTTGACAGCTCCTTCCTTCTAAAGGTTCCTAGGGCTGTGAGAGAATGGGACACCCAGGCACCTCTCAGCTGGGAAAGATGCTCCACCAACCTCCCCTGCCACTTTTCTCCCCATGGGCATATTAAGCCTCAGGGATCACCAAGAGACCTGTGAGCTTATGAGCCTCTGTGCAGAAGCCTCCCAGCCCACTGGCTGCATTCAAGGGTCAGCTGGACTCCTTTATCCTACAGCCCCCTCTGCTTACAGTTCTTGGCCCCACGTCAGGGCCTACGTAGCCAGCCACCATGGTAATCATTTGATTTCTCTTGTTATCAAGTTGGCAATTAACAAAAGAGTTGATGATTGCTATATTGACTGACTGTGGGATCTCTTTTTCTATCTGCACTATCTCAGCTGGGGATGGGAAGGCAGAAGGGTGGGTTAGTGGTATTTATTTATCTCTACGCCATGTTTTGTGTTTGTGTTGCCAGGGGAAGCAAAGGGTGATAATGGCCTGGCAGCCCTTGGACATCCAATTTCCCTTATCAGGCCACTGAATAGAAAAGAGGCCCCAGGCCACATTAATTAACAGATACCAATCAGCTGTCACGTGCTGTGAGTGCAAGGTCTGAGGGGAGCAGTGGGTGGGAGGGAAGAATCAATAAACCATTGGGGAGGAGTGCCAGCGGGAACAGCTAAAGAGGAGTCCGGGCTACTGGGGAGAAGAGCTGCAAATCCAGCTCCATGACTGTGAGACTGATTCCTGTACAGCACACCCTGTGCTCCATGTAGCCCTAAATCCTGGTGAATCCCACCTCTTGCTCAGGCTGGGAGGTGGGTGCCTTGTTCTTTGCCTCACCCTTACGCCCTGCACTCAGAATTGTGCTGCTCTGGAATGCAGCCCTCCTGACTCAGTCCAAGTGTAGGGTGATGCAGCTCAAAGGCTTGGGATCATGTCTCCCCAGTTCTGCCTGCTAGACAGGGAACTGATGGGATTAGCCCTGAGACAGGGGTAATGATGCTGTCTGTGCACAGCCACTGCTGCAGTCTTTAGAACCAGAATTCCCTCCTTTGGTCACCCCTCTCCTAGCTCTTACTATGGAGTCCAGCATTTAGGCTGCTGCCTTAAGTCCATTTACTGGGTCAGTCATGTGGCCTTTCTGCATCTTCATTCCCTATTTGGAATACAAAAGGGGTTACAAAAATACAAATACATTGCCTAACTGCAGTCTGCCAACAAAATTTGTTAAAGATTGAGAAACTGACACGTAGTAGAGCAAGAGGATCCAAGACAGGCATGGCTCATACTTTTCCGCTACAGAATAAAGTAGAAAAAATGACTTAATCCTAGCAGTAACCTCTACATTCAGCATGTCGTTAATCACCTTTTTCCAGAGGCTGTTACGATAGGTGAGAAGAGGAGAGAACATGACCTGTGCCAAGAAGAACAGGAGAGCCAGCTGCAATTGCCCCACCCACCTGGGAAAGCCCCTCACCAGAAGCATTCCCAGGTAGCCAAGGACTTCAGCTCCAGCAGACTGTGTGAAGGAGTGGGCTCCTTTGCCTCCAGTATTTACACATGGAATGCAAGGGCTAAAGGACTGTGCCTGAATCACTCCAGTAAAGGGAAGATCATATAACTCTCTCATGTTATCAAAGTTGAGATCAGGAAAAGTAAATGCTAATTTTACCTGGCAAAAATCATAGGCTTGCTATTATAGGATTATAACACCAGGGAATCTCTAGTTGTGAAATTTAACTGCCTGGTTGTCTTAAGCTCCCATGAATTGTGAGAATCCAACCCTTTTGCATTCCTGAGCTGTTGATGGCCCAGTATCCAACAAATACTCTTAGTGATCTGTTTCTTGCTGCTTTCCTCAAGTCTGATCCTGAAAGGTGCTTAATGCACCACTGCCATCCCTAGGCTCCCCAAAGAGAAGCCCCTGGCTCTAGCACAGAGCTGCATGCATGTTTCCCTCCTTTCCAGGTGCAGCTTGAGAAAAGCTGCTTTATTTGCAATAGCTGATGCGACATTCAGGGTTCTGTGAGTTTTTTTGTGATTTTCTTTTTTATTTCAGTGGTTTGGCAGTGGAAGCTCCCAAATTAAAAAAAAAAAAAAAGTCACATAATTTGTGGCAAGTGGAGTTCATAATCTGTTAATTTATTATCATTTCTGTCATCCTGGAGGGCCATTAGCAGAGGTAATAAAAGGAGATGTAATTATAGGATCTGAGGCCACTCCAGACACAGCTGCTGTCACTCCACTTGCCATATTTCATTCTGTGCTAGTACTATCGTCTTCCTAGTGAGAATAGCACAACAGCTACCCTGGGAGAACCTTCATCGTCACCCCTCAAGAGAAGTCTTGTCACCCTGCATCAAAGCAAGAAGAAAAGGTGGATGTTGTTCAAAGACAATTAGCATGGGGGAGAATGACTAGTGGGGAGGAGGCCTCGTACAGAAAGGCACGACTCCACATGGGCTAAGCGTGGCTTTTGAGCTAATGGCTAGTAAGGCTATTGAGCTAATAACATTTTCTAAATACCATTAAATCTTGCTTTATTATTATTATAATAGGGGAGTGTGTTTAAGCTTTACTGATTTTATTTGCTAACACTGTAGGGCAGAAGTTTGTGTTGATACTTGGGATCCTAAAGGGTTGGTATGACTTTAACATCACACCATTCTATACTAATTCCAGTGTGAATACAAGGCAGGAATATGTGACTTTTTCTCCTTTTTCCATCCTTCTCTGACCAAGAATTCATGCACACAGAAAGCAATGTCACATTTTGTTCAAAATCCTTGGAAGGCAGAATTAGAGGACATGGTTAATTTAGACATGTGGCAGTCTCCTGGCCCTGCCCTGCTCTGCCCCCTTGCTGCCTAACTCAGTATGTTTCATACTTGTTCCAGAACTACAGAGTATTTTGTTCCATTTTTATGAACCATCTTTTATTATGTTTTTTTCTCAGTACTGCTCTCTTGTTTAACAATCCCTGAGCTCTCTCACGTGCACGCAGTCCTGTTGTACAATACTGCTGCTGGTCCAAACTGTGCCAGGCTGTGGCTGTTACTGGGTTGCAGGAGAGGAAAATACACAGAGAAATCTGAGATTATATGCTTTCAGAAAGGGAAGGAAGAGCCCCTTTCACAGTGCAGGAGCAATCTCTACTATACTTCTCTTCTGGGATAATATCACCAGCTTGGAAAACTCAGTAGGAATTCAGAGCTGAGCACCCCATGCTCATCCCTCTGCCACAATCTGTGCAAACAGAAATAGGCAAGGTTAGAGGATGGCACCTCGCTGGAAAGCTGTAGCAGCTAATTGCATTGCCTTAAAGCCATTCCTGTTAACACCCCAAGTATTGGGTTAGTAGAGCAATCCAGGCTGAGTTCCTTAATCACCACTGTAACCCCACTTGTGATGAATCAGCCCCAGATGGATTCCAGCACCAGGGATGGGTGTAATCCCTGCAGATACTGCAGATCTCTTGTAAGAAGGGCACCACCAAGATTAACCTCTATTCAGAAACACTGTCCCGAAAAAGTTTTTCCAGACTTCACAGTTCCACCTCATAACAATTCATATTCCATACAGCTCAAAAAACCACTAACACTTGAATCACTTGAGAAATACTCCCTCTGGAAAAAGAGAAGCAGCTACCAAAAAGCCAAAAGAGGAGCTACAGAAAGAAGCAAAATACATGGGAGAACTAAACTCTCTGATCACTCTTATTAAGATGCCTCACCAAACAACTAAGAACTTAAACCCAAGAAGCAAAGAAAGAGAACACAGACCCATGCAATGGAAGACAGAGACAACATGCAATAAATCCTGTGATCCTGTAGCAGAGTCTTGCATATTCTCCTGACACAAGGAAGAGGGACAAGAAAGGAGGAGGTAGCTGACATAAGCTGTTTATAGCTGTAGTGCACTGTTCATAGTGAATGTCTGAAGCAATCTTTGGAAAGCAGCCATGTAAATCCCAAGGATATCCCCTGAGTTCCTAGGCCAGCCTTCTCTACATACAAATCCAACCTATCTGTTTTTGGAGGGATTGGAGAGAGACTAGAAAGAGGGGAGGGGTATTTTCCCTTCCCAGTCCAAATTTTTGTCCTCAGAAATTCCTTGATGGCCATGTCTGCTCCTTTAGCCTGTGTCCAGCCTACCTGCAGGTGTGAGACACTTGTTATGCCACTCAATCACACAGACATGCACTGAATACAGTCAATTAGCCTTCCAAGGCCAGTCACACTGCCAATAAGTTGTCATCGTTATTTGTCAACATCCTGGAGATTCAATGACAATAGCATCTTGTCTATCACAATGGGACTTGTTCTGTGATGAATCCATTATGACAAAAGCTTTCCTGAGTCTGGGCAAGAATGGTCCTGAGATTAGCTAAATTGGTTAGAGTCTGGTGCTAGTAATGCCACGGTTGTAGGTTCAACCCCTGTATGGGTTATTCACCTACGAGCTGGACTTGATCCCTGTGGGTCCCTTCCAACTCAGAATATTCTGTGATTCTGTAACATCCACTACAGACAAGGTGTGTACCTGCCTTTTTATTAGCAGTAAAGTCAGGTCACTGCCATAACATTTATTCATCTATAAACACAACAGACCTAGGTCATGTTGATGTAGTACAAAATCACCTAAGTCCACTGTACCATCCCAAAGGCTGTTTCCCAAGTGCTTTCACTGGGCCACTCAATGCCAGATACAACAGAGAACTTCACTGTATCATATCAAAGCCTTCTGCATAATCCCAGGGCACATACACACAGAGTCATCGATTTATGCACCTACATCATTGGCTGCATTGGACTTTGTTACCAGTGAGAGTAACCACAAGCAGTTTTCTGCGACAGTACTTTCCATGCATCACTACATGAAAAAATCCTGGTTGAAGACAAAACTGGTAAGTGCAGAGATAAATAATAGCTCCTTTTGCTGTTCATGTTACACCCTTGTAATTCCCTATTTACCTGGGATGTGCTTTGCCCAGCCAATGATCACCACCAGTTCCCTGTCTGCCAGGTCACAGAGGGTTGTCAGGGCTTTGATGTCACTCTCTGGCATGGTTGGATCAGGCATGGCATAAATCTTCTCTGGCTCAGCCACCAGCAAGTGGGAGACGATCTTAGTCACTGCATATTTCAAAGGAAAAGTTGTTGTTATATCTCTCACAATAAAAGATGAACCCTCCTGAGATAAGACAAGACTACAGAGCCCATAGGACCTCAGTAATGGTTTTGTCACAACAGGAGAAGACTACACTGCAGCTACACAAGCTGTAGTGATCTGCTTATGCCAAACCAGCTCTGCACAGGGATGACAAAAGCAGGAAGCTGCTGTAATGTTGTCAGCCATTGTCTCAACAAGGTCCAACAAGGGGAGAAAGAGACACAAAGGAGTTGGTGGGATGTGGAAAAGTTTAAAGAACTATGAGTAGTATTGAAAAGAGGAATCAGCATGGGACTGGTTTTGTTAACATAGGTAAAGGAAAAGATCAGACTATCACTAAATGGATTTACATAATCTCTTATGAAAGGTCTTGTATTTAACCCTAGGTACAATGACTAACAGCACCTGAGCTGTACCTTATGCCCACCTAATCTACCTCTACACTACGATTGTAAGAAAAAAATCCTAGTGCTGTTGACTGACACAAAAATCTGAAGTGACAACCACAACTCTGTACATTTTGGGAGACCAATGAAAAGAAATATAGTGGCTGCTCAGAGGGCAACAATTCAAAGCTAATATATACATGGTTTTTTAGCTGGGGGAGGGATCTGTAAGCTCAGGTAAGTGCTGCTCTCAGAATCCAGTCTCCTCTTGTATTTCTGTCGGCCTCCACGGACTCGATCCAGACGAACACCTGCAGGTAAAACAAAAAAAAAAATCCTCATGATTCCTTAGTGCCTTAGGGAACCTTGACATTCACATGCTTAAATTTGCTAAGTAAGATGTTCCCAATACTCCAGGGAGTTTCCCCTCTCTCAAACACTCGAGATCTCAGCTGAACCCAGCAATCTTAATACCAACTAGACTGCCTCCAGCTCTAAGCATGCTGCTGTGAGCTTTACTTTTATTCAAAACATTAATGAAGACAGAAATTAACCCATTCAAACTCCTGAATCACCATCAGTCTAATGGGCAAATGAAAAGCTTCAGAACTGAATGCCCTCTAGATGATCTTGCTTTTAAAAAGAAAGACTTTAAATGTCAATCAAACCTCCAGTTATAAAACTAAGCTTTTAGATTGTTCTTAAAAATGAAAAGTTCAATGTTCTGTGACCTCTCACTGTGTATATTTGAAAAAAGTGACCTATAGCAAACAGATAATGAACTATGAATTCAACAAAAATGTTTCAGCCTTGATCAAATAAGGCAACTGTAATAAGAGTAGAATCCAAATAAATAGAAACAACCTCTACTACAATAAAGCCATGATAAAGACACAGAAGGGAGACACTGAAGAACTTGTTGCAGCTCTTTCAAAATACAGTGAATCAAACTGGAAATTGCACATTGAAATAGTCCCCAGTGACTAGAAAGTACCAGTGACTGTCACCTTGCAAAAAACCACAGCAGCATCAATAGATCAGGAACAGCAATTAAATTGTGCTATTAGTACAAAATACAGTGTTAAAAAGAAACTGTGAAAAAAACCCCATATATATTTGTCCAGTTATCAGTTATTTCTGACCAGCCATATAGTCTCTGGTAATCAGTTCTTGTGAAATTGGGATAACTTAGTCTTCTGGGAAAAACAGCATTTTGGGAAAAAAAATCTTTCAAGACAAGCGTAGGAGCATTCAAATAGAATAAAATTTTGACTTTACACTATACAAGTACTTCCTTAGAAACACACAGTAGTTTATCTAGTCTGATCATGGGAATCAATTATGTGATACACTTACTAATCACACTGAGCTATTAATATTTTGCAATCATACCATACATAAACACAAACAACTAAAAACAAACACTCCACATCAGGTTTGAAGTGATGCTTTTTGAACAACTTGTACACCTGAAAAAAACCTGCAGTCTTCCGGCAAATATTCTACCCTAGAAGGAGGCACATGTCTGTCACTCCGTGTTTCAATGCCATGTTTGCTTACTATGGCATGGAGAGGAGAAAGCTTTTACTGTAAAGCTCACGCCAGCCACACCTGTACCACCTGAAACTGCTACCTGTAACAACATCTAGATCCTGATACTCTTTATGGCTAGAGCACTCAAACTGATTTGACTGACAGACAGTACCAACTGCCCCCTAAGCAGCAAGAACACTAGGCCAGCAATAGTCAGTGATACAGTCTGGCAGCAACATCTCCCACTGAGCAGGAGAAACAGGAATGAGCAGGTATGGAGCTCTGCAGAGCAAGGGAACTGCTGTTGCAGGTGGCTGCTGTGGGAAGACCGCAGATACTGAAGATGGAGAGGAAGACATGATGCTGATACAAGTGAGCTCAGGTCACACGGAGTAATTTCCTTCTCCTGTCCCATTTTCTATTTCTGACTCTGTATGGAGAATTCACTGACATCCCTAAGTATAAGTCCACCTTTCTCATCCATTACATGGTATTGTTTCTGAAAATTATGCCTATTTCTTCTTTTACCTCCATTCCCAGCAGCAGGTAGGCTGTGGGCAATATTCCTTCCTGGGTGGCCCAACATGCTCCAGAGACCAATTTCAGAAAGGACAGTCAGGGAATCCCAAACCTGAGGTTATCTAGGGAGATCCCTGAGGAACTACACTAATAAAGTCCTGGATGAAGCAGGAAATTTTCATTTCCATCCATGATTTTTTCCCCTCTATAAATGTGCCCTGTTTTCCTAAGAAAGAAGACCTCTATTCCATGCTCTGCTGAATGTGTGACATCTACCTATAAGCCAGGAAAGATGGGGGAGACACAAATTTCAGGAGCTGCCAGTAAACCAAGCAACGAGGTATGAAAATGAAAAGGGTCAGGAATACACTGTTGAAAGATTAGAGAGGAATCCAGAACAGGCTGCAAGACTTCAGGACTGAATCACAGCTTCCCAAGACCCTCCCAGACAAAGGATGCATTCCTTCAGGATGTCATCTGTGCAGGGAGGTGCCATTCTCAGCCCAGCAGAAACCAACACACAGCCTTCCAGGATGCTTTCGCTGTGCAGTTTGATAAGCAGCGGGGAGGGGGAACTGAGAGGAGTAGGAACGAAACGGGGGGAGGAGCTTGTTTCTTCCTCCCAGGGAGAAGCATGCCGCCAGTGCTTGGCAGGGGGATGGCTGCACAGGTTGCAGCGGTACTAGGGACCGTCAATCAGATTATAAGGACACAAAGGACTTAAGTGTATTAAAAAAAGATAAGAAAGATGAAGAGAGATTTACCCTCCATCCCTCCTTCCCTCACTGAGCAGATAGAGGTCTGTTTGCCCAAGGACTTCAGCTTGTTAATTTTGAACAACTGTTTGTCCTCCTCTTGTTCCCCTTTCCTGTGCAACACTCCTTGAGGCAAACATTTTCAATCAGCACTCACAGAGCCACTGTTCTACCCTGTCATCATCACTCCAGCCGCAGAGCTGTTGAACAGACTGACCCCCACTGTAGCACATCCCTGCACCAGCTGATGAGAGCAGTGGCCTGCAGGTGCTACAGTAAACAAAAGCATTTAATTCCTCGAGTCCCTGACTGTGACACTCCAGACATAACCATCATGGTAAAATCCCTTTCCCAAAGATCTGACAGCCTAATGGGTCATATCTAGATGGAAGGAAAGGGCATGGCTGAAAATCAGTATCTGTGGTATACTTAGGTACCCAGGTTAATGTCTGCTGCTCTACTTTGATTTCCTCTGTGGTTGATTTTAAGATAGGTAGGCTGATTCTGATGCAGTTCTGAAGTGACACTAAAGGACATTAAAATGGAGTGGCGAGGTTTGGTGGGTGAGATCAGAGAAGCAGCATGAAGGAAAGCACTGAGCAGAGAAGAAATAGATGGGGATATGAATGGAAGTGGGAGTGTGTAAGGAGAAGGGAGATGAAAGAGAGACAGCTGAAGCAAGGCTGAGTGGTACATGCAGTGGAATCACAAGGGCAGGTTTCACACCTGAACATTAAGTGCAGCCACCTGAACATTAACTGCAAGGTGCAGCAGCCACTGACGAGATGCAGCTGGTCCATACTTGAAGACCTTCCGATACGACTTGGTGCTGCAGCCTCACAAGACAGCAGCAAAAGAAAGCTGTTACCTTCCAGGTCCTGCACAAACCCTGTTGTCACAGAGATCACAACTGGCCCGTTCAAAGGAGACAAGTGGCTCACCCTACAAAACTGTCACCACCATAGGCACTTCTTGACCCCCCTTTTTGACATTATCAGCAAGAAGGTGAGATGCAACAGTAGAGGGCAAAGTTTGGAAAGTACCACCCCTTGATAACTTATCTTGCTGGCAGGTCCTTCCACTCCCATGTATTGCAAGAAAATGCTGCTGTTCATTGAATTTTGTTCCCTTTGGAGGGACCCTGAATAAGAGTCCTGGCACCACATCTGACCTACATATGGAGCCGACTGTGGTGTATGCCATAGGGACAGAGTCCCAGCTCACCAGCAGCTCGCTCTCAGCTTCCCTGCCTGCCCAAGCCGCTCTGATATAGCAGGGAGGAGTGCAAAGCCAGGACTTGCACAGGACTTCTTGGTTCAGCATCCTGCCTAGGGCAGAGATGTCAGTTTTCTAACTGTCCTGTGGGTGCCACTCGTGTTCCAAGCGCTCTTGCAGAGAGGTCTGTGCCAGCACCAAGCCTCTGCAGTGGGAGAGCTGATTTGCTGATCTGTTCCAGCTCCCTGCATTTCTCTGACATGCCCCTCGGAGAGACGTCTGCCTGACAACTTTGGGATCAGATGTCCCCTTACTGACTTGATAACATCAGGCTTTTGGGTTTTTTTCTTAATGGAAGTAAAATAATTCCAGCTTTTTTTAAAAACTGGACCCAGGCCGAGACTGTCGGAAGTAAAAATAGCCGAGTATGCAGAGGCGACAGCACACAGAGTCAGGTTTAGTTTCTCTTTTATTTTCTGGGGACTAAAAATACTCTTAAAAGCTCCGTGAAGCTAAACCCTGGCCAGTGGGATATGCAGTCTAGGCCCAATATCAGCTGTCGCATCCAATTACTAGCCTCACCTTACTTTACATCCAGTCCTATCACATGCCCATGAATTGATAGGAACAGAAAGATCTACCTTGCCAAAGAGCTAACAGAGGAGACAACCTACAGGTTTTGCATGGCACAATATGAGTCTAGACCAAGCAGGACACAACCAAAGGGAGCACAGGGCAAGTGCTGACGCTGAAGCAATGGCAAAAGGGCTGCTTTTGCTGAGCTTTCCTGATAGATCAGCCAGGTCCTGTGCCCACTGCCTACCTAATCCTTGAGCTGCAGTTTCCCCACCGATACAGCCTGCTTGCTCTCCCAGGGTCTGAGCTGGGGTGGTGCTCTGTAGCTAACAGAGATGCACCTGTCTACAGGAGCTGCAGCCTGAATTTCATGGATTGGCACTGACCAAAGAAGCTGGAAGATATAGGCTCAGACCAGAGAAGAAAGTAAGTGAGAAGGGTTGTGCCCAAGGTGTCTCCCACAGAATTTCCCTCTTCCTTTCTGCTCTGAACTTCAGGAGAGACAGCAGGATGTGGCTTTTGGATTAGTGAACCAGGAGGAAGCCTATCAAGGAAACAGAGAACAGTGAAGACCATAAAAGTCAGACTTGCCAAGGTGGGGAAGAAACAGACTATAGAGAAAGGCATCTCTTCCTAAGAGAAACGGAGAGGCTGCAACCTGACTAGGTTCTCTTTTGTTACTCAGATTCCAGCTTGGGAAGGGTAAAAGACCCTTTTATACTATTAGGCTTTTATACTGCTGCAAAAAGAGTTCAGCCTCATGATAATCTTCTGGTAGGTGACTGATTCAATTATCCAACTCATTTGCACTTGAGGGTTGTTGCAGGTCAGCACAGCCAGAAGAACCCAGCGACTAGCAATGGTGCTGGTCAACAAGCCTGGAAATTACACTTGGAAAGATAAGGTAGGGAACTAGTCTGGGGAGGGGGACAGTAGAGATGAAAATCTACCTCCTGTGTTGCCAAGCCCTAGACAGAGATGAGATCAGTTCAAGCAGGATGCTGCAGCCTGTTCCACCTTTGGTGTTTTCAGGATTATGTTAGGTAGGAAAGTTTCTTTGCTGTCTGGCTGAAGAGTCTCTAGATTCACAGAGACAGGTTAGCCCTGAGATGCCTGATGATACCTGGCACCAGAGGCTCTTATGCCTTGGAGCAGTAACACAAGGTGTCAGCTCCTCACACACAGAAACACAAGCAGCAGGTCCCAAGTGGTTGGTCCAAAGCATACAGTCTGGTGTAACCAACACAGCTTGAAAACCAGTCCTCCTCCTCCTCCACCAGTGCCAGCTGCACGAGGGCCAGCTCTGCAGAGCTGTCTCTGCAGCAGTAGCCATTGCTGTGTCTCAAATGTACATCTTCCTTCCCATGCTCAGGCCCTCTCACCTTGCTCCCACAGTCACCTTGGAAACTCAGGAATTAACAAGGTCTTCAAGGGCACATAGGAATAAAGATTCCTCAGTACCTTGTTCTCTGTGGTAAGCCCCACACCCACATATTCACCCTGTGTCCATGGTCCATGCAGATGTTCTCCTTTGACTGCTTGCCCTCCCAGGCCTCTAAACAGTCTGAAGCAGGACAGCAGCTCTACTGGTTATGCCACCCACGGCCACAATGCCTGCACAGCAGCAGGTTGAGGGGCACTGTGCGAAAGGACAGATACAGGAACATGCCTGCCAGGAAAAGACCAAGGTTGCCTTTCACAAGAGGATCTAAAGAATGACAAAGCCCCAGCAACACTGGCTTTCCAAGAGGTAGTGCTCAGAGTTAAAGCCCCTAAGAGGTGTCTGCTGCCTAGAGGAATCTGCAGCCCTTGGGTGTGATTTAACTCTTTTGACGTTAGGCTTTGATAGCTCCCTTCTGTGCATCTGGGCTTCCTTGACATGCAATGGAGAGAAGAAGGCACCTCCACATTCATCTCACTGGCCAGCCACTTACCTGAGGAGGAATGATGACAGATACTTCTCTCCACTGACTACCAAGAGAATGCCTGAGGGGTCAAAACAATGCTTTCTCAGTCCAGTTTTCTGTCTCAGTCTATTTAGGTGGAGCATATTTTGGAACAGGTAGAAAAGCATGGATCAAGAACAATTTTTAGATATGTGACACAATGGAGAGGCTCCCAGCACTGCATGGAGAGAGGCCTGCTTGTGACCGAGATCCACAGAGGTGAGGGAGTTAGACCCACCAACACAGCGTGCTGCTGCTTTGGCCATCCTCTTAGAGCAACTCTGATTGAGCCTTGCAGTCTTGAAGCTTCTCCTGAAGTTCTCACCTCAGCAGTGGCTTTTTCAACGGTAAGAACTACTGTCCACTTATTATTTAATTCTTCAATTAGACCAGCTGTGCCAGGCAATTTGAGTAAAGACCCTCTCAGGATACCTTGCAGCCCAAGGGCTGGCACGGTCTTCAAAGTTGAGCAAGGGGAAGGGATTGAGAATCTCAGCAGAGCTGAGCCACTGGTGCCCATAGGTCAGCAAAGACTCTGAAAATGTTGATGTACATGCCTTAAGTTACTGTAGAGCACTGGGACATATATTCAGTCCCATCCCATTCTTGCATACCTCAAGGAATCTTACCTGGTGTGTTGTCAGAACTGCCTAAAAGCTGTGTAGCACAATGGTTGGGGTCTAAACATTCCTGTACAGTTGTTGCAGTGTTTATCTCCTTCCTCTTTTCTGTACATGTTACAAGTGCACTAAGCACTATTTTTGGTGGCAGAATGCACAAAGTGTTTATCATAAACCTGTACAGAGGTGATGTCCCTCTGAACCCACAGAGATGTGTATCGATGGAACTTGGAATTCATGTTTGATAGAATGGAGATTTAATGAGGTGTGGTAAGAACCTAGGCAGATAAATAGTTCAAAATGAATTGGAGAAACCAAAATAAACAGATTTGTAATCCACTGAATGTGGGAGAAGGTGTAGGGATAGTCCTCAATGTGCCATTCTTATGTCCAGAAAACAGATAGCAAGTGCCATTAGCCTTATGTGCCCTTTGTGGACAGCCCATCCACTGGAAGCCTCCTCTTTGGAGAATTACCATCATCCTACCAAAGGCAGCACATGCTCTGTGTCACACCATTACCCAGCTCAGCTCCAGCCACACTGCTATTACTCAATTCATGTCTTGGAAAATAGCTGGGTGTGGATGGTATAGACATCAAGATGCCACTCACTGCTCCTGAAGATCCTGTTTCAAAGGATGGGGGTTGCCTGTCTGTTTTTAAACATAAGGATATTTTAGAGAAAGAAAAACAATTTTTCATTCTCTTTTTTCATTAGGATACCTCCAATAGGGGTATTTCTGGCAGCAGCTGGAGGCAGAATACTCTATAAATACACAGGCATTAAATTGCACACAGCAGCAACCTGATCAGGGCTACCTTTTAATTTCCTGACATGAGCTGGCCACTAACCCAATTACCCAGGGTCCCCGGAGGAGCCCTCATCCTTCCCAGGAAGCACAAAGCAAGTACCCAAGCATATTGCAAGGATGTCAGCTGAGCTTTCACTGAAATCAAATATCTTTTTGAGAACACATGGTCTAGAAGCAGGGATGGGGACAGGAGGGAGAGGTTGCTTGAAACACTTCACTCCATTGAGAGATTTTTTCACTTGAAAACAGAAATGAAGCACCCTCCATCTGGTTACATTGCTGAAAAGGAGCTCTGCTGTTGATTCAGTTATCTGGATTTCAGTAGAGGATGAAGACAAAGTTACTAAGTGGAACTAGTTTGAAATGGCCACATATTGAAAACCCTTGTTCAGATACTAGATGACTGCACCAAATTTACCACATCACAGAGCCATGTCTGTCCAGGATGACAGATTTGATTCCCTGGGAAAAATTTATGATATTAGCAGCTGGTAAGAGAAACAGAAGAGTTAGGATTAAATACCAGCAAAGTTCCACTGGCTACAGGGTTTCCTAATCAGCCAGGGTCTTTAACAGGAAAAGCACGGATTTAAGAGATAGCTGCTTCTAAAGTTGGGAGATTAGAGTCTCACTATCTCTGAAGTGGGGACCACCTTCAACATTCACAGAGATGCAGGCACTTGAGCAGCACAAGGGTTATCAGGTTATTGCAAGTTCCTGTGAAGCAAAGTATTCCCAAAGACACCAGGAACAGAAGGGAAAGGGGAAAAATTAGGAGCAAGATAAGCTGAACGAACTTTGGGCTCTCTTATGCTGACTTATCTTTCCTGTTTCACTACCTGGCCGTGCAGTGTCAGTATCCACACATTCCAGCAATCATTACATCAGAAATAGTATTAGACAGATAGGAGTCCAAAAGCTTGGGAAATTTGTAACAAAGAATTTGGGATCCCTGTCAAATTTTAATATGTTCTCTAGCATTTCTTATGGAAATGCATTAGGGGCAAAGGAACAAAGCCTTGGAAAGGAATAATTGTACCTGGGATTACTACATCACAACAGATCCAGCTCTGGGAGGAAAGAGAATCACCTATGTAAGAGAAATCATGTGCCTTTACTGGATGATTGCCTAACCTCTGTCTTGCTGTTAAAAAGCCTCCTTTTTCTGCATCCAGATCAAGACTATCTTCCTTTACCCTCTTTCCTTGCATTTGTAGACTTCACTCTCACCACACAAGAAACAGCTGCTGGGTGACTCCTAAGGGCCCAGAGGCTAGGCCTTCAAAGACATTCAGACTGGGGCAAAACACCTCATATGGGGCATGTTTCCTGTCCAGAAATTACCACTCCTGCTTTTAGCACATCGAATGCATGTAGATCTGGGGGACTCCTATCTTCTGCTTTCTGAAATAAGGTATACCTGTCTATGACAGGACACATCCCCAGACCCTTTTAGTTTTTACCCTCTTTCTTGGAAGCCAACCAATGATGTCTGCAAGAAACTGGGCAGAAGCCACTCACATATCTCAGAAAGCTACTCTTAGGACTCAGTCACGAGCAGGACTCTTGAGAAGACAAATTTCAGCCCTGGTAGGGAGCAGAAGACAACAGTTCTTCAGCAACATAATAAACATTATTTTTATTAAGAAGGAAAAGAAGACTCAAAGGTTGGTGGAATAATGGATGACATCTCAATGCCTGAACAAGATTTTTTTTAGACAGTTATTTTCTTTGCTATATGGTTTGTCACTGTGTGATCTAACACATGATTTCATATGCATGCACTTCATGAAAGCAATTACTGACCTGGCTTTGCTTCTTTTTCCAAACTGTTTATGCTCCATTTGGGTCTCTGCAGATGTTTCAGCACAAAACAGGGAGTAACACAGCTTCAGAAAAAATACAATCCAAACCAGAACCACCACTGGCCAAAGCCCAGCCCATCAGCAATGCAGATGGTGTCTCTGTGATAACATATTCAAGAAAGGGTAAACCTGTGCTGTACAGCAGCTGAGAGGCATGAGAAAATATGGGAGAAACAGCCCTACAGATACCAAGGTCAGAGAAGAAGGAGGGAGAGGAGGTGTTTCAGGTGCCAGAGCAGAGATTACACTGCAGTCCATGGTGAAGATCATTGTGAAGCAAGTTTTCCTCCTGCAGCCCATGGAGGACCACAGTAGTGTAGATATCCACCCTGCAGCCCATGGAAGACCCCACACTGGTGCAGATGGACATGCCCTGAAGGAAGGTACAGCTTTTGGAAAGTCTATGGTGGAGCAGGCTCCTGGTAGGAGCTGCAGCCCATGGGAGAAGTCCATGCAGGAGTAGGTTTTACAGCAGGAACTGTGGCCTGTGGGGGACCTACACTGGAGCAGTTTCTTCCTGAAGGACTGTACCCCGAGGAAAGGACCCATGTTGGAGCAATTTGTGAAGAACTGTAGTCTAAGAGAAGAACTCACTTCGGAGAAGTTCATGAAAGACTGTATCTTGTGAGAGGGACTCCACACTGCAGTGGGAGAACAGTGTGAGGAGGAAAGAGCAGCACAGACGAAGTGTGATACAGTGACCACAAACTCCCAGTCCTTGTTCACCTGTGCTGCTTGGGGCAGAGAAGGTAGGTGTCATGAGTGAGTTGAGCCTCAGAAGAAGCAGAAGTGGGGGGAAAGTGGTTTTGTTTTTATTTCTCAATATCCTAATCTCTTATTAACTGCCAATAAATTAAATTAATTTTCCCTAAGTCGAGTTTTGCCCATGACAATAATTGCTGAATGATCTCCCTGTCACTATCTCAACCTACAAGCTTTCTCAGCATATTTTCTGCCTCTGTCCTGCTGAGGAAGGAGAGTGAGAGAGCAAGTCGGTGGGCACCTGGCAGCCAGTCAAGGTTAACCCACCACACTTACACACACAGAAGGACTGACATCACCGGCCTTGTCACAATGCCACTCTGCAAGGAAACACATAGGATTGCAACTTCAGAGAGGCAGCAGAGGTGTGGAGGGCAAAGCTCTGAGGTCATGTTTAAGCAGCCAATGTCAAAAATAAAACCTCTGAACCCACATACACAAGCCATGTGTCATCTGAAATTACATCTGCCTCTTGAAGACAAACAAATTGCTGTAGAATAGAAAGGCCATGGCTGGCTAGAGCATGAATGGCAAGGGTATATTCTCTCTAAAACTGACAAGGTATACTGAGTTTTATAAGAGACCTGCCAAACTGCTGAAATTTCTCTATCCATCATTCCAGAAGGCCAGAGAGATCTAGATCTACTCTGTAGAGCCCAGAGTTAGAGAGCTACATTTGGTCATTGTAGTCACAAGACAGACAGTGATGGGAGCAAAGAGAGGCAATGGGGTGGACAAAAAAACCAAGGATGCCCAGCTCTGAAAAATGCCTCTCCCTTTCAAGTTGTAGGGCATGCTTTCTCTCACTGGCCATCCCCACTGGCCAGACATGAATTTAGGTATCATCTTCTCCATTTGGAGTGAGCATTATCACAGGTTGCTCAGGTTTCCCTGATTTTTGCAGAGCAGCGGGACATGCACTTCTACTGGACAAAGCGGTGAAGATGCTCATTTCCCACTGCCTGCAGGCTGGTGCTTCAGCAAGGCCAAGAGAAGCACAGCACAGCACAGGTTTTCTGGGGACAGTGCCTCTCCACAGGGGCAGTGGGACTGGAGTCTGATGGAATCCTGGACTCCAGATTCAGGAGCTTCCTATATGAGCCTGCTACTGAGGGCTAATTAATGCTTTCTGGGAGCACATTCCAGATGGAAGGGGAAAGTGAGAGACAGGCAGCCAGACAGGCCAACACTTCAGACATCTGAGCCAGTTGGGCTCTGTAGGCAGAGTGTTCTGCTTGCCACTTTCCCCAGTGAGTCTTGCCTGCCCTGCAGCGTCACGACAGGAGAACCTGAGACAGCATAGCTCTGGTGTTCATGCAGTTCCCTTGTTGCAATACATTGATCCAAGCTCTCTCAAAGAAAGTGGCCTGGATATCTGAGACACCTATTGATTGCTCCATTGGCTCCCTTCCTGCTCTGATCCTCATTCACTCAGCATTGCCTGAATAACCTGCATTTCTATATTAGGGGAAGTCTCCCCAGATCTTAAAGGGCTACATTCACAGCTGTTTGCCTAGCTGCAGCCCATGTAGAGAGGACAGATGTCTGATGACCTTATATGCAGACCCCAGGGGGAGAACCTAAGTCCTTCCTGCAGCATCAAGCTGCAAGTATTAGGCAGAACTTGAAGTCATGGCTACTTGTTTTTGCCATCTTTGAGTACTGATGCCTTCTGCTTGAAGAACAGGCTCATGCCACATGCCCAGCAGGCAGGAGATGGTATGTACATCATGTACGGCGAGAATAACCAGGAAAATGAGAAGAAATCATGAAGCCCTTAATTAGTTACTAATGGAATATCACACTTTTCTTCTTCAACAAAAGGACAGTTTCTTGACCCAGAAATATCCCCACTAAGTTACAAACCCTCTGCCAAGACATCAAGGAGAAACTTACCAAGAGAAGAACTGGTTTCTAGATCTTGCCTTTAAACAAAAAACTGTTTTCCTCCAAACTTGTGATAATCAAGCAGGAGAAAAAACATGCCTTAGCAACCTTTTGCCATGGATGAACCCAGGGATGAAGAGATACACCAAGGCAAAATTGGAAGAGCAAGTACTGAACAGAAAAAAAAAACATAACTCAAATATCAAGACACATCTTGTCCTAATGAATGCTTGCAGACTGTAGAATAGGCTCTCTGGGGAAACCAAGACATTGGAGATTTTTAAAAACAGTTAAACTATTAGAACTGTACAGCTGCGAACACTTGGGCCTTGGCACAAGAAAAGGGACGGATGAGCTAATAAGATGACAGATCAGCGATGGAAAAGACCAATGAACCCTTTCTAATCAAAAATCCTTTGTCAATTCTGAAAATCAAACAATTTTTGAGCAAATCAAACAATTGTGGATTTGTTCCTTCTAGAAATTCCTGGCTCTGTGGAGATCAAAGAGTGTAAAACCATTTTTCTCCCTTCTTGGATTTGGCTTTTAAAGATGTGTATTGACTGAATTCTGTTATTAATACCTTGTGCTTCCACCAGGCTTCACATAAAGTTAACTAACTGGTCCTCATAATCCTTTTGCAAAGCAAAGCAGTAGGACCCTTATTTCTCAGCTTGGAATACTGAGCAAAAGAAAGAGAAAAAAGTATGCCTGCCCAACATCACTTGAGCACTCTGTGTTAGAGCAGAGGAGTCCAGTTTGCAGATTGCTAGTGTAGTCTCCTCTTGATATTATCATGAGCTCTTGTACCCCATTGCTATCAATAAATCTTTATGCTGTATATTCCACAGCACTAAACATTATGGGCAGGATCACAGATACACTAACGTCAATAGCAAACCACCCTTCCCCAGAGACTTTAATGATGCCGGATCAATGCCGATATGAATAACTAAATACACTTCAGCACAAAAGCAGCCTTAGAGTCAAATTTCAGTTTGCAATGAGTAGTATCCCATAGAGTTCAGGAGTTCATGCACAGCATGGTGTGAGTGAATCTATGCTGCTTTCCAGCCTAACTCTGGTCTGGAAGGAGTTAACTGTTTTCCCACGGTTTGGAAGCTAAGACACAAAACCTTCACAGGACCTGCTCTGAAGAGTGTTGAACTTCCACAGTTGGAAGCAAAAGATGCCTTGGCCACACAGTCAGCACATCAGAACCAGCTCCTGTGACTCCGCTCCCGCAGCTGCCAGCTCTGAGAGACTCAACTGCTTGGATGCAGGGCAGCACAGATACAGGCAGCCAGCAAGCCTGGACCCATGCTGCTGCTCTGCAGAGTGACTGGAGCCACCACAGGCTTTTAAGGTTGTTTTATGGGATTCATATAAATAGGCTACAGCACATTATAAACCTGCATTCCCACTAATGCCAGTGTCACTAGTGTGTATTGGCATGTGGGAAAGGGGATATATCCCCTCTTTGAACTACCACACGAAGAGAAGCAGGTTTTCAGTGGTCCCTCTCTAACTTCGAAGTAGGTGCCTCCTTTCCAGCAGTAGATGAAGATCCTCTGAGTCTACCACCTCTACACCTAGGTCAGGGTGGACCAGAGTACTCAAGTCTGCATCTCTGCACCTTGGTAACTGGTGAGCTCTAGAAGGAAGATTTTTAATCACAAAAACTCCATATCCATCAAAGAAAAAAACTCATTTAACACCTAATCTTCATTCTTTACAACACTGGCTGCCATCAACCTGCCCCGCAGGAAATTAAAGAGCGCTACTGAGAAGCAATACACACTCAAGTGACATCGTACAATTCATCACCAGCTGCTACGACGTTATAACCTGGAAGAGAGTTGTGTGCTGGTGTCTTGGCTCCAGCATACAGGACTTCTGCAGTCCACAGCCAGCTGCTGTTCCTTCTGGTTAATCTGAGGGGACCATGCTCTGCCAGGTACAGCAGTCCAGGAGGTTATATGCAATGCTTCTCCTTCCCTCTCTCTCCTCCCCTCACTGCCTTTCCTAGAGGGACCCAAGGGAAACAAAGCTTTAAAGTCAATCTATAAGAATGTGTTTAACTGCCACTGAATTCCCTATGGTTCACCTTGAATGGACAAGGATTGAGGAGGAGGAAAAACAGCATAAGAGAGAAGCTGAACACTGCTCAGAGACCTCTGAACACATCAACAGGCTGAGCACAACACAGGTTGAGCATGCAGGGCAGCAAGCCACAGCTCCCAGACAAACTCGTGCTATCAACCATCTTCAGAAAATCTCTTGAGCGGTAATATGGGCAGACCTTCATTTCACAGGGTGCCACAGCTGTGCATTAACTCTGTCCTTCCCTTATGATGCCCAGTCAATCCAGTCATGACCATGAAAGAGCCTTTCCTCTTCAACAATGAAAAATGACCTGAGGGCAAGAAGAGCAAAACCCTCCAGTGCAGGGTTAGTTTGGGAAAGGAAACAGTCTGGCACAGCCAGTTTCCAGTTATTTGTCAAATTTGCAAGTAGTAGAAATAATATCCTAGCACAAGCATGCTGACTAGAACCACTCTCCTCTCTGGACTGTCCTCTTAGTCACGGCCCATTCTGACTCTTTTACAAAGCCTGTAAAAAGCCTTCAGAAAGCCAGAGTAGGCAAGCATGTAGTTAGCCTAGGAGATCCTGCAAGGCCTGGAGTCCCAGGCACTGTCAGGACAGAGAAAAATTCTCATTCTGACTCTTACCTTCTTTTAGCATCCCCACTTTGAGGCATTTCATGAAGCGACAGGCCTGACAGGATTTGCGCCTCCGTTTCGTGATCTCACATTCATTGGTAGCCGGGCAGCTGTATTCAATATTCCCTGCAATCAAACACAGAGATGGTCATCCAGGAATCACATTTTCCCCACTGAGCCAGGGACAGGCTGTAGTGCCCAGATATTCCCACCACCATCACTCTGTGTATGTTGTACGTTTGCTTGCTAATTTGCACGCACACATCCTCTGAGACTATAGCCAGCTGACCTATCCAAGGGGCTGACTGCAATGCTGGGCTCTCAGGCACAATGCGTCCTCTAGGTGTGTCATCATCCCTTGTGCTGCACCCCTTATAATCTGGCCTGTTCCCTGAAGTCCGGGGCTGAGCTGGGAGCAGTTCAGACATTAGCAGCATTTCCTTTGCTGCCAGTCTTGCTCCGCGTCTGTGGGATGGGTGTCACCTGTCCTTTCTTGCCTTGCTTGGGGAACCAGGGAGATAAGAGACAGCATTTTCTCCTTTGCTTCCTTCTGCCAGCTGGCATACTACAGGAAGCAGGGAAGGAGTAGGTCTGGATTGAGAAAGAGATAAGATGTCATGTAAAATGAACATAGGTTACCTGTGCAAATCTTTACAGTTTTACTTGATTAGTTCTTGTGCACCTGCCTCTCATCCTTCTCCACAGAGCATTATCGTTTCTCATTCCCTTTTGTTTATGATCCCCTTGCAACACTGTCTCCAAGACACAACAGGGAAGGAAGCATTCCAAATTTATTTCTAGTCAAATCGTATTGGAAGCCAAGAATGTAACTGGAAAAGGGTCTGATATGAGGATGTAAGTGGAATTATGCTGGTAACAATTACTTAGTACTAGAAGACAACAAACAGAAACAGCTGTCTCCATCCTGCCATTCATTTTGAGGTGATATTTCTGAAGAGGGCTATTCAGTGTTTGCTGCAGAGCTGGAGTAGAAATCTAAGCTTGGCAATGATGCATCAACAATGCCAATACATCTAAGGCAGTTTAGATACTGGTAAATCAGGTAGCACTGAAAAGGGTATCTAAGGTCTTAGGAGAATGGAAAAGTTGGTTTGATGATTGAAAGCAGGAAACTGAGATTCAGGAGTTCAATCAGAGCTATAGGGAGGAGTGTAGGTAACAGCTGAGTCAACACACATTATGGATGGACTTTATAAAACATCAGAGTAGAAGCAGAGTTTACAGTTTAGTAACACTGGGATAGGACTTGATTTTTGTTCCTACTTCTGTAATGTATTTTTATATTCTAATGCAAGACCCTTCCCTCTCTAAATAAATATATGATACATATCAATCTTTGGGCATGGTGACTAGACCTTGGGGCTAACTAAGCTGTTGGAAAGCCCCTTGAAAATCTGAGTGGAAAAGCAGAGCACAGATTCAAAAGAAAGAAAGTACTGTTTATTTCAGTATTCTTGGCCCATGCTGGGTGAAACTCCAGGAGCACACAACCCCCTAATCCTAAAGGTGATTGGCCTTTTAGTTACAAACATTCTACCTCTTGCTTCTTGTTTTGTCACAAGACTTGCAATTTGACCCTAAGCTCCAGCCCAGCCACCCCATTCTTCACCACTGCTCATCTACCCCCAAAATACAGTTTGTCTGCAGGAGCACAGTGTGCTTCCGTTCAGGCTGTATTTCGACATTGTGCAGCACCTGAATTTCAATAGCCAGCCATGTATCAACATTCCCAGAGAGCTGGAAATTGAGATTCAAGCTTGATCTCAAGGTAATAAACAAACTCCTGCTCTAGACACAGAGTTTCAGCACATTATGGACCCATGAGTACGGTGGCCATGATCTCATGATCAGATACTTGCTGTGCCCCACACAGGAAGGAACACGGCAGGAACAAATCTGGGATAAAACTCAGATCCTCATTTTGTTAAGGTTTTGCCTTTGTTTCAGTGTTGACCTTTCTCACCAAATCCAGGATGAGAGTTCTAGAGATTTCATGTTTTGTGGCCCAAAGGCCAAAAATTTGCCCCCTAACACAGAGACACTATACCAAGGGCACTGAGCCTTTATAGCAGCTGGAGGCAGTGACAGCCCTCATCTGGCAGCTCAAGGCCGCTCCACAGTGTCAAGTAGATCCCCCAACTTCCCCATGCCTCCAGGCCGTGGTGTCCCCTTGACAAGCAAAGTCCTGGAAAGGGTCTATAAAACATATATCACAACTAAATGTGATAGTGCCAGAGTGTGTAAGTACTAGTTACCATACACATGTCAGATGCACAGCTTGAATAAGCAGTTCTCAAAGGCATTTCGGTTCTGGGATCATGACTATTAAAGGAGCAGAGCCAGAGGGGAGCGAGCACTGGGCAAGCACCCCTTCCTGGACAGCAAAGCAGTGCAGCAGCTGTAGTAGTAGCAGTGCAGCAGCCCCGTAGTCTGCTGGTTAGCACATATGAAAAAATACACTCAGCACTGGTGGGGCATCCCATTCAGCATGCCTGTATGCCTTCACATTGAACACAGGCCATATGCCTCTTCCACACATTGTGCCCAGTCTAAAGGAAGAAAGCACCAGCAGCTATGTCTCTCTACAGGTGCAAATGCTAGAGGTGAGACTCACTGTACCCTCTTCACGCAAGACAATGCTGCCAAAGTAAATGGCATTTTATACCAAGCCCACAAACATGCTGTGTGCTGCGTGGACTGAGAGCCACAGCTGGGGGCAATACCTGCCATTATTGCAGGAAGCAGTGACATGACCAGGGGAGGCACAATCAGCATTACCCAAGCAGAACTCAATCAAGAAAAACTATCATCTCCAAAAGTTTAACAAAGTTCTCTGACTTTTTTTTTTTGTGTGTCTCAATTTCTTTTATGGGTCCTGGGGCTGGCTGCCAGCACAGTGAGCTGCTCACAGCTCCCTGTAATTTCTGTAAGTGCCCTGTGATAAAGTGATGAGATTAACTCATCAAAATTCCAACAACCTCCCAGTCGCTGGCGGTCACACCACCAGCCCAGCTGCCAGCACAGGGGGCTCAGAGAGAGATTCCCCTTCACTGCTGCAGCTGAGGGTGCTGCAAAGTCCTGCAGAAGAGTGTCAGCACACAAGGGTGCACTTGCAACTCTATGCAACAACAGAATTTGAGTCAAGTCTCTGTGTGTCATGAACAGTAGATTATGTGACCCAGAAGGCAAGGTCAGAAAAAACACGTAATGTGATAGACAAGGTCTTGCTTTGAGCTGTTGCTTATTAGAGAGATTTCCTTTACCTAGATAATATTTACATTTGATCTGAAATAAACTGGTAGAACCTCACCGATACCATGGCACAAGATTTACCTAAAAAGGGCTTAAAAAAAATCAAGTGATGAATGATGAGATCAGAGTTTGGATTTCTTCATATGTCCCCTTGGAGGGCAAATCACCTCTTCTCTGTGTCCTAGTTTGCTCATCTGCAAAATGGTACGAACACCAAACCTACCTTCTGGGAAGATTGCAAGTCTTTATTCATTAAGGTTTAACTGTACTTTAAAGCCTTTAGATGAGAGATACTAAGAAACAGCGAAGGACTAATAAAGTGATAGATCGTGTTTTTTATGCTGGAGAACTGCGAAATTATCCTATTTTCTGCAAAATTAGACCTTTGATTGTTAGACAATTTGGAACATAATTTCCAGTGCACACATAATAGGAGCACCTGAAAATTGTACACCAGATCTTGATCATTCAAGAGATCCTATATTCACCCTACTTCTCTGGAACAGGAGGGACTGGGAAGAGAAGAATGCCTCCCTCAGCTTGGGGGAGTAAAGCACAGTAAGCTTTACTTACAGCACAGTAAAGTCCCACCCAGCTCCTTCTTAAATTATGGATAGGGCTCCTCAGGAGAGTTGAGGTTGGAATTAGTACAGCACCGAGCGCATAAGCTACTCCCTGCTTACTGATTCTAACCTTTTAGAAAGCCTTTCTACAAGGAAACTCAGGAAAGACTAGATAGAAATAACCAAGGAAGTCTTTAAAGCTAAATAATTTTCAGCATCTGATTGCTGAAGATAACCCATCTCTCTTTTTCTGGTTTCTTCTTCATTGCTATTCACTTAAATTAGCCCTTCTAAATGAGACATCATAGCCCAAGTCCTGGTGTGAGGAGAAATACTTTTAAAAGTGAGAGGAAAATCTCTCCAATGATCTGCATGAGGTAAGAAAGGATAGTTTTAAGCCCCAGTTTTCAAAGAAATGAATTCAAATATTGAACCTGTAAAGCTGCATTTAGGAACTTGAATAAGCGACCTGATTTTCAGCAGGGTTGTGCTATGCTTCAAGGGACATGTCCCTGATCTAGCTGCCTGAGTACATACAAACATGAGTAGAGGCTCTTATAAAAGGAAAGGAAAGGAAAAAAGTAATAAAAAAAAAATAATAATTAAAAAAAGCCAAACCCCACAAACCAAAAAAAATACCCCCCCAAACAAAGCTCCCCACAAGTGTTTATCACTGGCAGGAAAATGAGAGTTTGGAAAATCAGGTGAGATAAGCCCTAGTGTTTGGAATAACCAAAATTTCACTTCATGTGGCTGATACAGTAAAAAACCCAGAAATGTGATCACCAAGGCTTCAGAACTCTTGACACTGTGAGAGGAAAAGAGAATATACAGAGGTGTAACAACAGCACCATTTGCCTCCTCAGGGTGGCACACCTGGCTCCTGCTCCACGAAAGAGGACTTGGACATTTTGTACAACCTCACTCAAATCAGCCTCCTGCTTGCATAGGGAAGCAGGACATGGGCCCTGGGGCTCCCTACCAGCAGCAAGTTTGTCTGTAGGGTTTCAGACACAGAAATACTTTACAGAAGTTGCACAAAAAACGTCCTTCTACACAGAGTTCTCTGTACAGGCGCACTGAGGCAAACAGAAAACATAAGACTAATAGAGCTGAGGTTGCACTGGAGGTGGTTTTTTAAATCCAAGCACTAGATCTGTGAATAGTAAGCAGCAGTTAGGTGCTAGATCACAAAATACTGCACTTTTCCTGGTTAAGCTTCAGAAGTTTTTGGAAAGCTGTGAACTCTCACCTGAAAAGTAGCAGGCACATTTCTGAGAAGGACAGAAGGATAGGACAGTGCTCGGCTTCCACGGCTGCTACTGTAGGGACACAAAACTTCCTTTGTGCATGTGGATGAAAATGCTCTTTTGCTCCTGAAAAACTCTCTCAACTGCTGCTCCCTTCCCATGAGCCACTCTTAAGTACCTTAACTACAACCAGGGAAGCCCTAGAAGACTACGGATTTTATTACAAGCCTGTTACAAATCCCTAGAAGTCTTCTGTATTGCATTATCCACATTTTAAGCCCCTTATTGATGTAAAGGCATACCAACAAGGCAGTTCTGTTGCTACACTAACTGGGCTTGAAGCTTGAAAGACTTCAACAGGAAATCCACAGATGCAGGGACTTTGCCTGATATACCACTTGCCTATTCAGAAGTAACCAGTTCTTCCAATATCACTCCTCTTGTATCACCTTATTGGGTATGAGTTCCATGCACACAACGAGATGATTCACAAAGATCAGAGAGAGAAATCTTAATTCAGATTTATTTTGCTGAGCCTAAAGATTTTATTTTATATTAATGGGTCACTTTAGAAATAGCCTTAATTTTCACCGTTTGAAGATGAAAAATAGATGAAGGGTAGTCATAGTCATGAATATGTTGAATAATAAAGGACTCCTATGGTTACACAGCACTGCAATTAGTTAATATTCAAAAGAGGCAAAACTACCTCCTAGTTGTAATGATTGATGAACAAAAGATAATGACAATATATCTGATTGATACATAATGCTCTATCTACTGAGTAAACTATTCAGAGAAGGAATAGAGTAGAGTTAGATTAAGAATTTGTACCCTGTAAGAAAGCCAGCATTTGCCTTTGTCCTAAATTTGGATGACAGGATTATTTAGGATTTCCATGGAACAGAAATTCAAAAAGTTTTAATTTAGAAACATCCAAGACACAATACCTTTCGTGCAACATCCCTGTTCCATTACATTCAGCTAATATGAAATTTTTAGTTTCAAATCAGACCTCTCTTGAGCATCAATGGCAGCAACTTCAACACACTTGAAATTCAGATTCTCTCCTATCTGCACTAGATTGCACATTCCACAGTATTCACAGTCAGGTGATGTCCATGGCACATGTGAGGACACTTGCACCATGGAGGTAAATGTGGATTCCCACTAGAATATAATCTCACGATGCCATGCAATGATAGAGAAACATGATTAAAATTGTGTCAGACAGCCTAGCTGACCGAAAATGCTTCAGGTCAGTTCAGAACTTCTGGCTCCGCCTCGAAGCGTGGGAAGTCCTTAGGTTCAAAATAACATGTTCAGAGAGAACAAGCCTGCAGCCCAGTGGCATGTTCTGTTATCTTGTCTCAGGTTTTCGCTTTTCCATCCAGTGCTGCAAAGTGGAAATGACACACAGGTTCCCAAGCCTTGATCTTTCTTTTGGGCCATGTAACACAACATGAGAGAGGTCAGAGGTGTGACACCCCTCTATAATCTGTGAGACAGGTTAGGATGTGTTGTGTGATCCTGTCTTAGTTGAGCAAAACCAAGTACTTCAATTCATCTTGAACTGAATCAATGGTTTGGATTTTCCTGACTTCTTTTTCCCATCATTAAAATTTTTCTTGGGCAAATCTGACTTGGTAAAAATTCCACTTTTCTTTGGAAAAATCCTACTGAGAGAAAATTCTCACATAGCAATATTAGTGACCTCAGAGATAACCAGCCACATCCATGCTGGCTTTTAGCCTATCTTCTCCCCATTATTTGAAAAACAACAGCCCTTGTGTTGTCCAGGACAGGCTGGCCTCAGCCGGCGAAGTGGGAAAGTGAGTTGCAGAGCTGTCATGCTCAAATAAGATCTGCAGCTTGAACGTCCACTCTTCCCGCTGCTCTGCTACAGCAGCAGAGGGGGTGAAGAGGCTATTGCAAGATGCTCCTGCCCCAAGATAGGCAGGTTTTACAGAAGTTAATGCAGCTAAAAGAAGCTCATAGGCAGACTGGGGTCATTTGTAGCAGGGGGTGGGGCTAGCTGGAAGGGGAAATTCATGTGAAGCTTCTCCTTCATGATCAGGGGTATCTAGATAGTGTAATATTTCAGGACAGATTTAGACCCATTTTATGGCAGCATGCATATCTAACATAGGGCCAGCAGAATAAGTACTGTCATAATATTCATTAGATTTTCATCTGTCAATACTCAAGCACAGAGAAGTGAAGTGGCTGGTCTGAGACCACAAAAGCCTGATGATGAATTTACCTACCGCATCTGGGGAATCCTGTGGTCATCACTCCATCTCTGTGCTCTAGCCATTGAGTCAATGCCACTCCCAGACACCAAATCATGGCAAGTCTTTTGGTACTAGCAGGGAATGCAGTAGTATAACATACACATCTGCATGCTTTCTGCAATGTTAGGCAAACTGAATGAATATGTTTTCACTTTGTCTGTTAGATGCTTAACACAGCTACTGAATATAATAGAGTTTCAGGATAAACACCTTTTGTAAATGCTCTTGCCACTCGCCTTCCCTTTTACATGATCCTTAAATCCTTTTCCCTGCACACCCAAGGCTATGCTTGGATATCGTGTGCACTGCAGCAGGGCCCCAGGAATGGTGCACTTTCTTGACTCAACCAAACTCTGCAGCCCTATTTGCTGCCGACTCCCATGGGTTCAGCCTTCAGCTTCATAGTTGAAATTGATCACCCTCAGGCACAGCACACTTGACTCTCATACTCTTTGGAATAAAAGCGTTTTGGTACCTCAGTTGCCAGTGCAAGCTGGTGACAGGGTGAGAGAAATTTCCACTTATTTCTTTCCCCCATCTGTTACATGTTAACAGGCAATCAATTAGGGAACCACAGGGAGAAAGAATATGGCTATGCTGGGGAGAGGAGGCTGGAAGGAAGCACTCTCCCCTCTTGGGATTAAGTCAGCTGACACATCACTTAGGCTGACACAGGCTCTAGATACTGCTACCCTGCATCATTTTCTTTTGATTCTCTCTGAAAACTCTTCAAAAGTTCCTAGGTCTTCTTCTCTTTCTCCAGGTCTCTTCTGCTCTGCCACAGAGGTGCTCCAGAATCACTCCCAGGAGGAGTTAGTTTCCTTGTTTCTTCCTGTATTAGGAGCCCCTAGGACTTTTTCTTCATAGTGCTACCCTGTCCCTTTTTTAGCACCTGAATATGCCTAAAAGAAACACTAGGAATGGGTCCAGTGCTGGAGGAGGGATGGAGTCAGCGCTGACAGTCAGAAGTGCAAGTAAAACTTCGCATTCAATCACAGAGACATGACAAATCACACAAAGCCCTGCCAGAGAACTGGTCAATGCCCTAGAGATGGCAATGATTTCCACATGGCATAATAAAGAAGAAAGTGTCAGTGGGGAAGAGTGATAATTTGCACAGCTGGATAATAGGAAGGAGAGACATCTAAAATCTAGGAAAGCAAGCTAGCAGTAGTGACTTTTGCAGAGACCTGGGATGAATTGCACCCTGGACTGCTCTGTCCACTCCAGAGTTGAACCTTCCCAGAAACAGAGTGTAATGAGACCCATTCAATTAACACGAGTGCTCTCTCCACATGTGCATTTCTTTAATTTCACAGGAGACAAGGTGTAGTGGATTGACCCCAGCCAACAGCCAAGTACACGCACAGCTGCTTGCTCACAGGACACCTGTGTCCAGTCAGCCCACCTTAGCTGGGTGAACTCAATACACTTTCTACTGGAAGATGAATGATCCTTTCCTTTTTCCAGTTAGAGAAAGTAGGAAATAAAGGGAGTACCTGTATGCCCAGCCACGTTTGCTCACATGGGGCACACGTAAGCAAGTACACCCAAGCATCCATGGGTATTGGAGGCCACCTGGATGCACTTCTGCTTTTGGCTATATTGTAGCTGTGCATGTGCACATCTGCAAGCACACCTTTGGCAGTCAGGACACAGCCATACCCCTCATACGTGAATTGTACATGCAGGAGCAATGCAATGCAATTCCACTATTTAAGCATACATGAGGTTTTCAAAATCACCTGAGGAATTTCTCATCCTTAGTAAGACTGACACAAACAGGGTATCTTTATCTTCTTCAGTGACTAGTCTTTTTATCTTCAAAGAAGCTGCATCTTAATGACAGCCAGCCAGACTAGGAACTTGGCACCACACATACCACCACATAGCCTGACTTCACATCCATGTTCATTTGGGAGGACCAGAGCTGATTAGGAGGAGAGAGGAAGCATACAAAAGGATGGAGACATGCACTCTCCCCTTCCCCCTTTTATGTGACATTGCAGTCTCAGCAATGTCTTGGGCTGTGACCCTCTACTCCTATGGATTGAATGCTGCAGTTTCCATTCCTTCCCACCATACCTTGGATAGTCCTCTTGAAGAAGGCTTTGCAGGCCTCACAGGAAGCCACGCCGTAGTGGTACCCAGAAGCAATGTCCCCACACACCAGGCACAGCCGCTTGGGGATTGCATTGAGCATGTACTCGCACTTGGTGGGTGAGTCCTCCATGATGGCGCTGGCACAGTCGTCGTAACGCTTACGGCAGGACCCACCGCCAATCCCCGTGCCGTTGAACATGGGGGGTGAGTCTAGGCCATTGGGGTGGCCACCCATGGCGATGCCATAGCCACCGCTAGCATCGGAGGAACCGCTCGGGCTGTGGTGGCTGATGGCGTCGATGCCAGAAGATGGGCTGGAAGGCTCGGTCTTGATGAAGGACCCACAGCTGGAGGAGAGGTGCCGCTCCTCCGTGGCCATTCTGCCGAGCAGCCTGCAGGGAGAGAGCAAAGGCACTCAGTGACCTCCTGGCCAAACTCAGCTCCAGGTTAGTCAAAAGAGAGCCCTCTTTTTCCCACCTCAGTTCAACTCCAGTTGGCTCAGACAGTTCAACCCCACCCAGGTCTTCTTCAGGAATATCAGTACAATAGCCAGCCTGTTCCCCATAAACTCACATTAGAATAAAAACAAGGATATTTGTGTAGATCGTATTATCAAGCTGTTCACAAGCTGCAGTGCTGGGAAGGGGCATCAGTGCTGATGAGGCACAGTCTACCCCTGAGACAGCAGAAAGAAATGAGCTTGTGCCTGTGGCAGGCCAGGTGAAAAAGATGTTTCGTTAGTTCAGAATATGCTGCCCTGGCTTTAAACAAAAAGTTCAGGAACAGACCCTGCACAGAAAGGACCTGCTCAGACTGGATTTTCAGTTTTTCATCTGTAATACAGAAATCTTTGATTAATTTTCAAGTTGAATTCCTCTTCTCCCCCCACTCCACCCTCACTTCACAGCACTATCATCACTAAAGGAGGAGCTTAGAAACTAAAGGAAAGTAATCCGATGAAAAATTTCTTCTGACTCAATCTTAAATCTTAATCTTTCTTCTGTTTACTGGTATTGGGCTTTTGCATGGACACGCAAATTCCCGCTTCTTAAAGAGACGATTATACTCTAAAGCTTATGGAATCTTTACCAAATTTGCAAGCTATTCTTATTTGTTTTAGTTCACAGATAGGCTTATTGCTTATATAAATGCTCAATCCTTTTTTTAGAACTCTGCTAATTTTTATAATATCTACAGCAATGAATTTGAGGGATTACTTGTGCAGTGTATGAACAAGCAAAAATTTCCACTTTTATTTGCCTATAATGTATTTGCAGCCTTGGAGACTTCCTGAACATGTCCTGACTCTCCTCAGGAAATGTAGTTTTGCCATGTTCTCCTCATTCAGCTCTTCATTATATATATAATTGCTCTTCATGCAGAAGTTTTTGCAGATCTCTTATCTGCTTCATCATCCATCTCTGAACTTCCTCTAGTCTGGCTATTTCTGTTCAGTCCAGAACAGAGTTCAATGAGCCAGCTCCTCAGCAGCATGAAACTGGCACCGCTCCATCACTTTTCCAGCTGAAGGTCTGGACAACAGTCAAGACAAAGGCACGCCATCAATTACGTAGTGATGTTACAGTATTTTCAATGTTATTTTCAGCCTATCTATTAAATAACTCCTTACACTGTTTGCTTTTTCTCTTTAAATTAAAATCTAAATTGTTACCATTTCTTCAGCAGAGAGTATCAGAAAGTTACTTACTGCAATCCTCAGATCTTTTCCTGAGTCACTGCAGTTAATTTAGAATCCATTACGATGTATGAAAAATCAAATTATTGCCTTCTGTTGTGCAATGTTTTACAATAGTAAACAGCGTATCTCGTCTACCACTGTGCTGTGCAGTCCACACACCCAGCTTTGTAAGGGTCCTCTGGAGTTCTTCAGTCTTTCGTGATAATTTGATGTCATCTGCAGTCTCACTGTTCACCCACTTTCCAGATCATTAACACATGGATCAAACACCACAACACTGATCTTTGTGGGTGATTCATGTTAACCTTTATCATGCTGAAAATTGACTTCTCTTTCTTCTCTGGGTAGGGTATGTCTACCCTTTCTTTCTATATCTGACACTTTTTAATTGATAATAGTATTAACCTGAGAGGTTAAATTTTCCCTTCAGCAAGATAATTTGTCAAAGGCTTTAAGAAAAACTAAACACATGCATTTTTCTGATGACATGGCCAAAGAATTTTGACTGACTAGGGATGCTTGACTTTTCTTTTTGGAAGCTCTGCTGGTTTAAGGTTACCATACCATGGTCATGTGGGTAATTTCTATTTCTATTTCAGTTTCAGCCTATTTACCTGGTATTTGTGGCAACTCCTTCTGCCAAGAGGTCAAACCCGCCAGGGGACAGGACAAAATATTTTGTGAATCAGCAAGGCTGGAGTGCACACATATATATAGCACATTTGTGTGTCTGTTGATAGGAGTATAGATGTTTGATATGCAGCAAATTCACAGTCCTCCATCCTTATGATCTCACTTGACCCAGGTATCTCCTAATTTTCCCTTCTCTGTTTCATCCTCAGTGTTTGACCTCATCTCCTATCTCTGGGATCGATCGGCCAAGTTTGTTATTTGGCAAGACTGTTGACCTTGAGAGTATGGGCAGGCATCTCATGTTCCTCGGCTGCTTTGCCTGGTGTTACCTGAGAGGAATCCAGAGTTTGGTCCGTCTCAGAGACAGTGTGATGAGTTGATAAATGCCCATACTTTTGCCCAGAGGGCCACACTGAACTAGAGGTCATGGAGCAGTTACAGGAATAATTGCTGCAGGTGCATTAATCTCTAATCCCCACAGAGCTCCTAGACAGACTGCAGAACGTCTAGTGTAATGCCAGCTGACTGTGTGGGCAAAGATGAAGCTTTGCTAACTGAGAGCAGATCTTAGCATCTCATAGCAAAGCTGAACGCTGCTGTGCTGGCCTTGTCCTGGAGCCTCTCCCTACCTGAGAAGTGCATTTGTGGTAAAGATATGAAGATCACGGGACACGGCAACATGAAATTAGGGTCAAAATGGAAGGCAAAACAACCATAAAACACTGTTCAGCACTGAGGAACTCCACAGTAAAAGGAACTGGAATTGTAATTTTAAAGGAAGACAGAGGACAGCACTACGAAAAAGGCATGACAAGGAGATGAGCTGTACTGGCAGATTCCATCAGCAGAGTCCAAGTCCCAGCTTCTGTTTCTTAAATAGCCTAACATTCACAGATGACCTCAGAAGGACTTACTGAGATATTTCCCTCAGGAGGGATGAAAAAAAAAGAAGGTATATCAGTCTTCTCAATACACAACTTCAATTAAGGAGCCTTCCTTCCTAAGGCATGCAAACAGTGACTGTTTGATAGTGAATCAGGGATAGTAACAACCCCCCTACATCCTTCCAGCTGAGGGCCCTCCTGTTCCCTTCCAGGAGGCAGTGATACATAGTGAGTGCTGGTTAGACCTGAATGCATGCTTGAGAGCCAGAAGCCCTTAATACCAAAGATCAAAGATTATAGCTAAGGTGACTTCAGCCATTTCAGAGTCTGTGTTTTTCTTTTCTGGCCTCTGACTTTCTGCAAGTCTCATGGAGATCCCATGCTGATTTTTAAACAGAGTCAGAGTGTCCCCTGGTAATGAGATACATCTTGAACTTCAAGAAGAACAGCTAAATGTTTCTTGCAAAGAGTTCAAAGTGATGAACAGTCATTTTGCTCGGCTCTAGTTACCTTAATAGGAATGTAAAAGGAGAGAGACTTGATCCAACTCTCCTCTGTGCTGGCACAGGAAACTCCGTTACTATTTCTGTGCCCATGTAACAGGCTTAAAGGTTCTAAACATTTCGTTCTTTTCACCTTTCCTCATCATAGGTCATTCCTTCTAATCCCTTTAGCATCTTTGTGGTCCTTCTCTGGATTTGTTCCAACTTGCCTGGGTGTCTCTTGTAGCAAGGTGCCCCGAAATGCACAGTGCAATGCCACAGCACTACAGGGGAGAGTCACTCTGGAAAGCACACAGCCGGGCAGACATATGGACCAACCGAGCGGTAGCTTTGCCAGACATCAGGCTGCACATCAGCTCACATCATTTGATAGCTACTGTCTCACTGGGACCTCTCTGAACATAAGCTGCTTTTGCCACTGTGCTCTGCGCAACATGAAATTTGGAGATTCTCCTTGTTCCAAAGTAGATCCAGTATCATCTTTAAACTACACAGTGCTAATTGCCACTTGTTTTACCAAAGCCTGTTCATAATACTCAGTTTTTCAGGCTAGCTCTTCTTTTTCCACTCTGATCTTTTTTCTAGTATCTTTCAGTTCTGTTAACTGTAAATTTGAGAGTGATTGCTTTTACATTTTCCTCCACTAATGAATATTTACAGTCAAAACACTGCCATTTTGAACACCACCTTTGTAGAAAGCTAAAGAATATCTCTAACCCTTCTGTTTACACTCTGTCATCTAATCCATGATTCATTTCACAGGATTTGTATCAAACCCAATTTGATCTAATTTCCCTAATAAGATTTTGCACAGCTTTGTGTCAAAAGCCCATGCATGATCCAGAGTCAGTCTATTCATTGCATTCCTTTTGCTCACTAATTATCTAATTGTATCAAGAAAGGTTACTGTCTGCTGTATTCTTGTTTCATAAATCCACTGCTATTTATCACTAACAATGTTGTTAGCCTTTATGTGCTTATAACTGCCCTCAGTTGTAATGATCTGATCTCAGTGATTCTGGTTGTAAATACAAAGGTTTAGGACCAAGTCGAGATTGTGCTTTAGGTTTTTATCCATCAGTGTTCTCTCCCTTGGGCAGTGATGTTGGGTTAATGTTACAAGTTTCCCCAATTCTTCTGCAGCCTTTCATCTTTTGCTGTTTCTCTACAATGGCTGGTATTTGGCTTATGAGTTTAACGCTCTCTTGAGAACAACAGTAATAAGAAGAGAGGAAAAGATTGCTAGATGGACAGGACCTGAAAGGGACAAAAGACTAGTGTTCTAAAATTAAGGCAATAAATATTGGCCCCAATTTTTTTTCTTTTAAACTTGAAGGATTACAAGTTTGAAATTGGTGCAGATAAGGCTATTTTACTGCCCATCTTTTGATGTTATTTTTTGCCAGAAATAGTAATTTGTAACTACATTCACTTCTTTAACCCCACTTCTGGATATGAAAATTACAATAATTCAGTAGTCTTTATCTACAAGCCTTCATCTGACTCAAGAATAAACAAGGCCCACCACTCACACCTGCTTAGCAAGACAGCCAGAACAATATCAAGCTTTGTAACAGAAGGTAACTTCTCCCCACCTGAAGAGTTTTCTATTAGCTAAGAGTATCCACAATTCAGTAACTTAATACCATTTGAGCACCTGAGTGCTCATGTAAACCTAAGTATATGGCCTTGTACCTTCTCTATTGCAGCACTCCATACTCCTCACTGCATCAAAAAAAGTTTAGTGGCAATGCTGCTGAGCTTCCTTAGTGGCAGAATCCTCATCTTTAATAGGAAATGCATGGATAGCTCAGTTCTACACTCCAATTTCCTGGAGGAGGGTATGGAATGGGCATCTGAACATCCAGAAGTTCTGCCATGTAGTCCAGTCCCTTCACCAGTCTTGTCTGAAAAAGTCACAAAGCCATCAAGCCAGCATGTTGTTCCAAGAGTAAGACTGAAATTATCATTACAATGAAAGCTGAAATACAGCTGTAGAATTGGTATCAACTGATGGAGCGAGAGAGAGAAAACACTCAGACCTTCCGCAGGCAAAATCTTCTCTATTCTGGGCACAAGGAGAAATGTAGAACGTCAGAAATGGGCTCTTTTTCTGGATGTTTTTCACACTGGATGTGGATTCCAGACCGAATGAAATCTTGATTTTCTAAAGAACCATAAAACAGAAACCCCCTGCAGGCAAGATGCCTGTACAGCTTGTAACTTCCAGGTGCCATACAGCTGTGCTTGTGGAATTGCACTTTAGTCCTGAAGTCCTCACATTAGATTCAAGTTCTACTGAGAAGTCTGCCAGCATAAAGCTGCTCACTTCAGGCACCAGCTTGTGGCAAAAGCCCACTCTGGATTGCACAGACATTTTTAAACCAGTCATGAAAGACTAAAGAAGCTTTAATTTGCAGAAACGCTGATGATAACAGGGATAAAATATCCAACCTCTTCTTTGGTACAGGCCTATTTTTGCTATTGGTATTTGTTAGCTCAGATGACATAAATCTGCAGTGCATGTGTAAATGAGATGTGCACATCATGGGCAACACAGACTTTGTGTCTTCTGTGGGCCACATGAGAGAGCTTTGCAACCCACAGCGGGCTGACAAACAATGTAGATTGGCTTCTCAAACACTTGTCTCCAACTCCAGTAACAAGCCAAATTTTGACAGGTGTTTTTTTTTTAGATACAGGAGACAGAAATAAATAATGTTTTCCAAGTGGCAGGCTAGATGTGACAGCTGCAATAACAGCCAGTGTAATTTTAGGTCACGTGTGCAAAGAGTTAATGTCATGGAGCTGAGATGCCCACACCTGTTGGTCGACCAACTCTTACCATGGACAGCTCACACACACACTTCCAGCCCTGCCTCTCTGCTGTGAGAACACCCACTAACGTGCTAGGGAAGCAAGAGGTCAGCACCCACACTGGTTTCTCCTGCTCTTCTACTCCATATGGACTTCAGATGAGAGACACACCATCTAGAGACTCTTTATCTATACTGATAGCTCTTCTCTGTACAACAGTGGGATCTGCCAGTGTGCCACTTTACTCCTGTACAGTGGCTAACTGTGGGTAACTCAGTCATATCAGCCACAGTCCAGGAGTCTTTTCTGGGCTTATTCTATCACACAGAAACATATCATGTTCCCAGGACAAAATGAATTTCTCTCTGAGAGTGGGCAAGAGCTTGAGTAGTACAAGCATGATGGGCATGATCATAAACATAAATCACCAAGTTACCAGTGCATAGACTTTAGAGGGTTTTTGTTTAAATCACACTATTTTGCATTGCTATAAAGGAAAAAAAAGAGTCAGAACCTCAGATTGATCTAAATATTTTTCTCTAGAGTGCAGATGTGATTTCTAAGAGTTCTGTCATGTTTCCTAGTGATGGCTCCCTCTGGCTTGCATGGGCTATGCTCCTATTCTGTAGAGTGTGGCAAGCCCCAGACAGCCAGTTTTCAAGGCATTTGTCCATAATATGCCCACCCAAATACTACATACTTGTCTTTGGAAGAAATATAAACCATAGCTTACAAAAAGGCTGAAGATCTTGCTCTCTAATATGAAGTGGAAAGCACTGTGTGACTTGTACTCCATAGCACGAATACCAACTTGTAGTTCACAATCCTAGTCTGCCAGGTTGTGACAAGGTCCAACTGTCAGCATTTTATTCTAAAAGCGCTACACCATCTTAATTCCAATTACAACCAGTTTCTGTTGGTTTTCACTTTGCTGGGCATCTGGACCTGGCTTATTTTGTAAAAATGAATCACACTTGGCCTGCCTTTCACCTGTGACCTGAAGGGAGATAGAGATTTTTTTTCATTTGCTTCATAATTTGATGGTGGGTCAGGGGAAGAAGTTTTGAGTCAGGAGCCTGAAGAAGCTAAAGTGAAAATATGTAAGGAAGCCAGCAAAGTCCCACAGCTCCTCAACTTCAAGAACCTATCTAGAGAACTGTCTCCAGGGACCTGTTCCCCTGGTATTCCTAAAGAGAACTGGGTTGTATGAGATCTATTAAAGTGTGTCACTGGATATGACCAGTTTTGCCATGTAGACTGGAGGAAGATATTCCTTGGTCAGCAGGAATGACAGAGGCCCAAGGTGGGCTCTTCTGCAAGCTAAAGAAATGGAGACAGAAAATGCTCATATTCTTGCTCTCACACAAATAGTACTTGCTTGTCTAATGCCCGGCAGATATTTTATCCCTTTGGCCCACTGCACAACCAGAGCCCAGTTATTGATCAGTAGACCTCCTCTAGCCCAAGTTAGCTCATGCTGAAAAAAGCTGCTGCAGCAAACTGTCTGGAGGCTGCTTAATAAATAAGAAAGGCCCTCATGGGCAGAAGCCATTACAGATTTCCTACTAGTCTTCATCCCTCTCCTCATTACTGTAATTTCTCTTCACCCTTACGACAACAGTCTTGTTAGTAAATGGTAAGAAGTACTACACAGAGGAAGTGACAATTAATCTGGAGGTATGACATATATTATCAATTCACTCTCTTATTAACACATCACCTTTTGAAGGTACCTTGCCCTCTGGTGTACTTAATGGCACTCCCTCCAGAATGAATTGCTTTAGCACTTGAGCTAATGTTTCTTGCTTATACTTACTGTTTACACCATAAAACAAGGACCAGGGTTGACTTGGTGTTCGCTATTTATCCTTCCCCCCGCCATGTTATCATTATGTGTTCCACATTTCCACTTCTTCCCCCACTATTTCTACATCTGGAGGACGGCTCACAGCAGCTCAACAATTTTTTCCTGCTGCTGCTCACAGCAAAGCTGCAACTCAATCCCTGTTGAAATGCTCAGCTAGACCTTCATTTCTTCTTGAGTGTCTGTCTTTATACTCGACCTATCTAGAGCACTTATAATCTCTAAGTACTGTCAGTGTCCTTCAGACACTTGTGATTGAGACCCACACAACAGGAGGCTCAGTAAGGCACACTTCAAACACCTGTACATCAGAATTTTCCTTCCCCCTTTTCCAGTGACAAAGGAAAGGAAAACCTCCAGCACTGCCATTCATATCACATTTACTTTTGCATCCCAGCCTGATCCAGACAGATCTCTCCTAGACAGACCTTTTCTTTCACTCATTACTCTCTTAGATTTCTGAGGGAAAATTGCCACCGGTGTGAATTCCTTAGCCTGCACTTCCTTGCATTTCCAGTTATTCATTGAAGGCATTCCTCTCTTCAACCTTGCCTACAATTCATAGCTAACAATGGCATGAAAAAAAGAGAGACCCGGAAGTATTGCTTGATTTTTCTAAGTGTTTGAACAAGCAGTTAGGATCAGAGATACTTACATATCAAGGACATAATTCTAGAATCAAATGTGAAGAGACTTACTAATTGACCTTTCTTTAGGAATACTAGTTTACTGAAGGATGACTCTAGGTTTATTGAGCCAAAATCTGAACTTGAGTGTTCTTCAACCTCAATGCATTTAGAAATTCTCTGGTTTTGAGGTGTTAATATTTTTTGGGAAGGTTTCTGTTTCTTATGCTTCAAAAGTTACAGCTGTAGTGGGACTCTGCCTCCTTCTCCCACCCTTGCCAAGAAAATCCAGACAAAATAGATGGGCTTTGCCTAGATTCCACCTGTAGCTCTCAGAGAAATATATAACTATATAACTATATATAACTATATAACTATGCATAACTAAGTGCCTCACTATTAGAAACATTACTCAAAACCTGACAGATCCTGAAAAACTGACTGAAATTAGTTCCACATAAATTACAGAATGTGAAATAACAATGGGCAACTAGTGCTTTCTCCAGAAAGCATTTCTAGGATGATACAGTAGCAAAGCAAGGTAGCAGTGTCAGAGCAAACACTGGATCTGGCATAATAAAGATGTTCCAGAATCACTGCAAAAGTGTGGAAGTGGGAGTGAGTTGGGCTGTCAGTGTGGACTGAAGCACAAGAGAACTACATGGGGTCAAGGACAGACAAGAAACCCGTGCTACACAGTGAGGCTGGGATACAGCACTTGAAAAAGAAAAGAAAGGGAGTACGTGACTGAGTTAACTGTAGACCAGGCTCCTCTCAAGCTAATGAATACCACAGGTGTAAGGAAAACAGATGACACATGGAAACACCGTTTTCCTTCTGCACATCTTAGACTGCTATTACATACAGGATTATCTTTAGCTAACTCTTCAGAATAACCTCAAGGTTCGGTTTTGCTGAGTCTTTAAACTCCCACCCTTGGCAGGTATTTAGCAAATCTCTTACCACACACTGCATATATTAAGTAGGTAGCCATATCTGACCCAAATTCCAGCTTCTAACCCTAATGACTTATTCTAAATCCATTTCATTCATCCATCTTCCAGACTGTCCCCATATCCTTTGACTGACAAAGCAGCTTCCAGTCCACTCAAGCCTAGCCCTACCTGAAGCCTCATAGTGTCCTGCATTCTTACTTGTCTGAACCAAGAGATGAGGAGTGGACCATGGCCCACAAACTGCTCTTGAGACAAAAAACCCTTTAACAGAACCAACACATAATTTCCCCCAATACTCTGCAAACCTTGCATGTTCCTTTCTCTAGACTCAAAAAACCCCAAACAAACAAACAAACAAAAATCCCCAAACAAACCCCCTAAAAACACCAACTTAACCCAAACAAATTCTAAAGACAAATACTTTTTAATTACCTCGATTTTTCTCCCAAATTTTCTCCCACTGTTGGAAAATTTAACTAAATGTGATTATAAAAACCCCACAAAAGTATTCCTTTCTGTCATGGTGAATATATCATTTCCTTGTCCCATGAAGTTTCCACTTTTCCCTGTTACTATTTTGAGACATGAAAGAAAAAAACACAAGCTTGCAAGCTCTTCAACCTCAGTTTCACTTCCTGTTCCTTGTCTTTCGCATCCCTACTAATGGCCAAGCAGAAGCTACCAGGCAGACACAAAGCAGAGCCAGAAGCAAAGCAGAGAGATGGACAGTCAGGCACCCACAAAGAAGCTGTGCAGCTGCTCTTACACTTTCATATAGCATCTTTCCGAGACAGGCTAAGTGTTACAAGGCTTTATTCTGTAGGGTATCTGTGTATAGCAGGTATGCATACATACAATAAATTTATTGTGCAAATACACTCAAACCCCTTTCTCACATTCACCCTTCCAGATCCCTCCTTTCCTCATCACGTGGATGCACCTAGACACCGTTCCAGCAGCTTTGCTATAGAAGCCAAACTATGACTTCATATTTCCTGATCATCATCTGAGTGTTCAGACCTTTATAGCAAACATAATGCAGTAAAGCAAAAACAATCAAAAAACCACTGCCTAACTGAGCCACATCATCTGCAGTCTGCACCTTGAGTCACAATCCTATCTCTACCAGAGCACAAGAGGAAGAAGACCTCGCATGATTTTACATATGTCTGCACTCTGTCTGATCTTGTATTTAAGAACAGTTTGTTTTCTGTCCAGTGAGAACAAACCTTCTCTGACATTACTAGGAGAAGGGCTGCCCTCTTCAAAGAAGGGACCCAAAAAGAAGCAAGTTTCAGCAACTGATGGCCCGGTGTGACCCAACCCAAACCAGCTCACCCTGACGGCATGTCCTCCCCGCTGTGCTTGTTCCCAATGCCCTTGGAATGCTATCACTTGTTATCACGCTGACTTCTCCAGATGGGGCATTTTGGCTATTGATCTGATAAATAAACAGCCTGCTCGCTCGATCAAAATGTTATTTTGCATTTCAATTACTGTTCGCTAATGCAACCTTCATCCCGCCAAGAGTGCTGCTGGCAATGACACTCGACCTGGCACAGGCGTTCACAAGCAAATTCGGCAGTGCCCGCTGCAAGCACCTAACGGGATTACCAACCTCCATTAGATGCACAGAAAGAGAAGGAGATGGACAGACAGTACTGGGCTGAAGGGGAACAAACACATGCCAAAGAGAAGCGTGAGCAATCTGGATGGACAAAGGGTATGGATAGGCAGAAGCACAAATTCACTTACGACACAGCTTTACCAAATATTTTGAGAGCAGGAGGTCTTGAAAGCTAAAGACTTTCCCTCCAGTGGACAACCCCAACAGCTGAGCTCACTGTGTGTGAGCTATGCAAGAGTTCAGAGCAATGGGAAATAGAAATCAATGTCTGATGACAAGCTGGCAGTGAGAACTGCAAACCTATCAGGGCAAACAGGGTCACTTCTTCTAAAGCAATTTCTGGAGCCTCAGCTCCAACAGTGTTCAGTAGCCCCTAGAAATGGATGCAGAATGCTGTGTGTTAACTTGCAGGGAGGAAACCCTTAGTCCTTGCTGCATTCTTCTGGGCAATGTGACTACTTTTGGAGAATCTGATGGTGATACATCAAGAAAGAGCCATCCAGAGGTATTGGTAAGAGAGGGATCTTTGGCAGGTGTTGATCTCTGTTGTTGATCACTCTATTTACATCAGGGAATCCTCTGCCAAATCCCCAAACTGGTTTCACACAAACACTATCTGCAATAGGAAACACAACACAAATGGTAAGTCTGTGAGTGGCCACCAGCAGTGAGGTCAGGCATGACCATACAGTTATGAGACAGCTTCTACTCCCAATGGATATGTGACACACTTCACAAGGTGGCTGGTTTTGCACTAGACTTGTCCTACATGATGCAGAATGCACCTTGGCCCCCTTTTTTTTTTTTTAAACTAAACTCTGAAATGAAATGTAACATGTATCACAAAGGGACTCAACCACTTAGCAATGCATGCAAATGGTGGTCAGCGCTTTCACCACCCTGTTTATAGTCTGCCTGTCTGGACTTTGCTCCCAGGTGACAAGGTAATATAAATAGTCAAGAAAGTGCATTTCTCTCAATTTTCTTTGATAAAGATCTGTTGCCAGGCCGGGACAAATTTCTCCCATTTCATTACCAGACAGCATTCAGACTGAAACTGCCAGTCATCCAGGAGTTAAAAATAAACAAACCCCTATAACATCCTGAGATTATATAAACGAAATGCTAAGTATAACACACTGAATGAGATCAATGTGATGCATAAAGACAGGATCTATAACTCCACATGCTCACACTTCATCTGCTCTGTGTGCCCAGCCTTCTAGTTCCCTCTGCCCTCAGCAAACTAAACCCACACCCGTCTCTCTCTAATCTGTGCTGGAGACCTTACTCTCCCAGATCTAACTCTGTACCCATCCTTTCTCTGAGCTCACTCTTGAGAGCAGAGTTTCTGGGAACCATTCTACATCAAGATCACCATGAGGCAACCATGCCCCATACACAGCCAAAGGACCCATACTCATTATGACTCCTAGTCACTCGCCCTGTACTTACAACATGGGGCAGTGAAGTACAGCGTACTGACGCATTAAAATGCAGCCAAAATGTCTCAAAGTCTGATTTCCAGCCTCAACACTAATCTTCTTAAAGACTTCAGCAAGTCCCTGCAGCTCTCCAGGACACTGCTTTCCCAACTGATATGGTCCTGAAGGACCTACCTCTCAAGAACATTTTGACAATCGATCAGCAACTATGGTTGAAAGAATGAGTGTGCAGATGAGTGCGGTAAACAGAATGATGGACAGATAAATCCTATGCTCACATGCTGGTCTCTGCTCCAGATTATCAGCAGAATTTGAACCTCTTTCTTCAGCTTCACAGCTCTGAGATTTGCCTGTGTAGTAGTGTGAGTAGCTAATATTTTCCTGTGTTAAAGGTAGCCAGAGGAATAAAACACTGGCTTCACAAATCTGTTTCTATAACACAGACCAATTCTGACCTCCTCCTATATCTGACTGTACTTTAAACCCAGTGCCCTGTGACAAAGTCCACACAATAACCTAATCTCTAATACTGCCTAATCCTATCTCCATCTTCCTACATCCTGTTTCACACACCAACTGCCTCCTGATCACACCTCCATACAACTCATTTTTCCATTGTCCTTTGCAATTATACTTCACTACAAGTTTTTAATCAAAAATTCATTTTTGTTTAAAAATGCTGTTCTGTTTCATATAGAATTAAGTCCATTTTGGCAATATTTTGAACTGTAGAATTTCCAAAATAACTCTAATGAAAATGAGATGTTTAATTTTGCTTTGTTCCTAGAAATTGGAATTTCTAGTTTGCTTGAAATTTCAGGTTGCTGTCAGGTTTGGGATAACATAACATTTTCAAACAACAAATGTTCTGCAAACCAAAATTCTAATTTCCTTGCATCTTCTGTATCTTCTCCCTGTATCTTCTGGACAGTCCTCTGCTTGTGCTTCACTCAGCAGGTCTCTTTTCCCTATTTATCTGCATTCAGAAATACGCATGTTCTAATGCACACAGAAAAGTTTTGACACTTCATGCTATCCCCTTTAGCTAATCATCATAGAGAGATGGGGACTTGCAAACAAATTGCATCTAAATAATCTGAAAAGGTGGAACTCTACATAAAAGTACTGGAAATTCAAGAGTACCATTGAATCTGTGCCTTCAACTCATATAAAATGGTCATCCTGTATTACTCAGGGATTAACCATGTGTCAAGGAGTATCCTGCAGCGAAAAATCAATCCCTCTGATTTGAAAGCTGAGTGATGCTGGAGAAATGCAGCTCTACTTTTCCATCTGGTGCCATTTAAGCTTTACCCTATTCCTTCCACATCACAGTGAAATCACTACTGGCATGTGATCAAATGCTCTGAAACCCTGGCTCCCTATCAGTTGACAAAAATTAACCTGGACATCCTATCCACTTTGATGAGAGCTTGAATGAAACTTCTTTCTCATTCACTCATGGCGAGGAGTGCTACTTCTTAGCACATCTGTGAGCCACAAAAGAATGCTTCGTTTTATAGCCTGCTGAGGAAAAAATGTTCGAATTGAGTGTAAATACCTTACCTGTCACCTGAACCCTACCCAGCATTTTGTAGCTACAGGGGAAATAAATCAGAAGTAGTTGGGACAGTATCCTGGCTCTTCATTTAAGCCTCAGTCCAACTCCTATTGACATGAAATTGTGATTTCTATGGATCTGAACAGGAGCTGGACCTTAGGATCTGAAAAGTCACCCGAATGTTGAACACTGCAGCTATCCCATTGCCCTTCACTGGATTTCTGGAGACTTGTCTTCTAGTGCTTAACTACTCCTCCTTCAAACACACTTCTATTTCAAATGTTCCTGGGAAGGAAAGCAAGATAAACCAGAAATTCCCGCCCACACTAATAAACACTCTTCTCCTGCCAGTCACACTGGACAGATTGATGGCCCTACTCAAACACTGCAAATCACAGAATACAGTGCATCCATTCACACATCTCCATCTCTAGATAATATTCACTGGCCTGAGCATCCCTTGGAAGTCATATGCTGCCAGCTGTTACAGGCTTGTCTACTCTGTGCACTTCTCTCCAAGAGAGGAAATTCACCAACAACAGGCTCCCTAAAAACAGCTTTCCAACAGGGATTTAATTATTTCCTTGGATTCATCCTAAGCAGATAAATCAAAACTCTAACTGCCTCTGACAACTTTCCTACTTGCAAAGAGAAGACAAGTTCTGTCCATGTCCAAGGAATCTTCTCATTTCCCACTTTCCCAACATGGAAATAGCATTGATCTCAAAACATGATGAATTTAAGGAACCCAAGATACAAATCAAAACAGTTACAAGTATCTTAACCATCTCCCATACCGCACCGACCACCTTCCCAGAGGGAATTTCAGTCCACAGGGTTAAACAGTGGCTACTCTGTAGGAAAATCACTGCTCTTCTCAGCTACACCTGAGCTGCCTATTCCGATTTCCTGAGGTACTGGCTGCAGTGCTGCTCACCACTTGGCATTCACAGCATATGGTACAAAATAGACTGGATCAGCAAGGAAGCTACAGCTACTGGATTGCAGTGCTAGGAAAGGTTGCTCCTGACTGTGCACTAAGCTGGTGCAAACATGAACATCAATGTTCATTTTCCTATTTTTTGTGCATAATTTAGCTGAGGTGTTTTAGTTCTTGACAAATCTGCAAGCACTTTAAAGTTCTTCTGTCTCTGCAGAACTGCTGGATATGGATTCAGGCCACGAGGTGTTGAGAGAGTGCCTTGTAATATGCTCTTTCCAAATAAAAAAAGGAAACTATCAATTTTGTCACAGCAAAAACCTCACTCAACTACAAGCTGAGATCCCTCCGAAGAGACTCATGGCCTGAAACCCTTGTGGAGGGATACACAACCAGTCAGATGAGGGACAAGGCTGTAACTATGAAGCACATTTCGGGCAAACATATAGCCTACGATCAGTTTGGAAGACTAAAACAAAACTGGAGTTATTTCATCCAGCTTCAGTACTGAACAAAAATATCTGTTTAGCAGAAGTACTGGCTTTCAAAACAGAGCCATTATTAAGGGACTGTTGTCTTCCACCAATCCAGAGAAATAAATTTTGGTCACACCCAGTTAAAAAACAGTAAGAAGGCATATTTTAAAATGCCACTTTGCATTAAAATCCCCTGCTTCACATTGTGCCCAGAATAAGCCTGAGCTAAAGTAGCAGCAAAATAGAAGGGGAGTTATGGATTCTGGTGTATTCCATCAGAGCAGTGTTTATTCTAATCAATCAACTGAAAAAATAGCAGCTGAGAGTAATTATTAATAATCAAGTAAAATTGGATTATTTCTCTGCACTGCAGTGTTGTCTGGATGGGAAGGCTGGTATAGAAATAAAGTTCATCAGAGCAAGCTATTGAAATAAAATTGCTGACCTCAGCAGTTCATCAGGGAAGGTGGAAAAAGGAACCTCATCTAAGTATATGGTATACTACCTGCAGAGTATGAAGGCTAACTAAAATAATTATTAGACAGTGGCTCAACAGCTGAGTTTAGGCATTGAATCAATCCAGACGTATATCCAAATGACAGCAGCAAGACCTACCGCCAATCTTCCATTTCAAAGATATCTGGTTTTGTGATTCCTCATTTCTGAAAGCACAGTCAGCTCTCTCTTCCAAAATGCATTGCTTGAGGGGACCGGCCTCAAATCTTCTCTGAATATGTTGTGTCCTCTGTACAACTGTGGCCATGGCTGATTTTATACTCAAGCAATGCAATGGAAACATGTATCATAAAGGACCACTCTACTGAACATTTCGCAATGTATTCAAGTCAGGAGATTTGGTGTTATTCTGCCTAAAGAAATCATAACATGCCATTGTACAGAGAGAGTCATATTCTCAAACACAAATACTGAATTGTAACTAAAAAACATGCACTTTTACTGCAAAACCAATGGCTCAGTCAACTTCACCCACAAACACAGAGTTGCATTTATATTAGTCATTTGTGTCTATGAGTGCCTTGCCTATGCAATCAAATGGACATCTTATAAATACTTTGCAAACACAATTTAAGAGCCTCCATTTGAAAATGTAAGTCAGACATGATATTAATGACTAGACTGGGCATAACCCAGTAAAGCTCCCTTGCAATAAATGGAATTGTACCAGTTAAAAAAAATTAGGCAGCAAGTCGTAGAACACTATTCCTGGCAAAAAGAAATACTACCCAGCTGCAAGAGGAATACAATACTGCTTCTGAAGAAGGTAGAACTTGGGAGTTTTCTGACATCTGTGTGTGCTTAGCCATAAAACTGAATTAACACAGCAAACATTTTACGTTTAACAGCTTACTAATTACATTTTGAAATTAAATATTTACTCCTATCTTGAGTATTTCTGTAGCACCCAACAGCATCGAAGATGGGTTACTCTCCCATTTACTTTAACAATTTCTTAAATTATAATAATTCTTTATTTAAAAGGGGCCGAGAAGAATCTGGAGAGCTTCTTCCCCTCCCTGCCCTCTGCTCCAACTGATGGATCATATAGAATGCTACACAACCCCCAGTTCATATCATATAGGAATATGGGATCTGAACAGTCCAGGTTAGCTATAAAGCCATCGGTGGATGTATTTATCTACTCTGCTAAGCCTAGCAATGCCCAGGGTTGGCTTTTCCATATTATCTGGAGCAAAACACCACTTTCACTGTCCTACTGAGAAGATCAGCTGTGCTGGTCTATTTATTTCTAACATCTTGTTTTCTGTTTCATGAAGTAAGGAGGAAAGAAAGAGATACATGTGATTTAATTTTTACTTCAAGGAGGATCAGTCCTGAAAAGTTCTGACAGTGTGGATCATCTACCAGAGCAAAAGCATGCTATTACTTCTGCAATGTTAGTGTCTGCTTTAAGCACCAGCCCACAGAGTAGGATGAAGGAATGGAAAGAGGAGAAACAGTTTTGGATAAAGAGCACATCAAGTTCTCTCTCTTTGCTTGGGAATAAGGGGTTAAGCCTGCTTTGAGCTTCACGTTGTTGTTCATAGCTTGTGCAAGGCCAGCAATCAATCTTCTCTCTTTCCTTCCTTTTTTTCCTGGGACCCATTGCAGGAATATCATGCCCAGGATCTTGTTTAAATCCACAATTCTTCTCTGTCAAGCCAATTCTTCCCATCCTCCCCAAGGCCCCCCTCAAGATACCCCCTCCTCCTCTCCCAGAAAAGGACCCTTCTGAGCTCGTTTTGCTAATGTATTCTCAAACCAAATTAGGGGCTCTGACTCTCGGTGAAGTTCGTGAGTTAGTTGCCACGATGCACTGAATTAAAGATACAATCTCGGACTCAAATCAGATTAGAGCCCACACACACACATGCAAAAGCCCACTTTCTAATCAATTTTATAAAGGGCCTTCAGCAGAGATACACTAATGGTATTGAGCTAAGATCTTTAAACTAAGTCTGCAAGAAGTCTGCAGAGATAAAACACACACTGTATTAAAGAGAAAGCTCTTCACTGTGTCCTTCCCACCAAGAACCCCGTGCACACTGGAAGAGCACCTCAAAACACAAAAAAGACCTCCCAAACCTGATATATTCCCTCATGTCCTCCTCTCTTGTCTTCCTACTTCAGACCTTTAAATCCCTTTGTTCATTCGCTTCCTGTCAAGCTGCAGCAGAAGGTCCTTGCACAGAGGGCAGAGGAGACAGGAGATCTACAGAGCCCTGATATGTGTTAGGAATTAAACATAATGAGAACAAATGAACCCTTTTAGGACTGTTATGGGAATCTGTAAGAAGTGGGCAACGTGGAAAATCAGCTGACCTGGTCCAAGGGGACTTCCTACTTCTACACAAGTGTCTTGTAGTCACACATAAGATACTAGGCACTGCCCCAGTGCTGGGCACATAAAACTGGAATGCCACAACAGCCACATCCTAGCGGAGATGTGACTAAGTGTATGCTAAAGAGCTCCTTTTAGAGAGCAGCCGCTATACAGGCCCAGCATCTTCACATCCTGCTGCCCTCACCTCTCTGTTTAGCAAGTAAGTTCTCATCTATGGCAACAGGTTTCCTTCTCTGAAACCAATATTCTGACATGAAAAAAAAAAAAAAAGTTTAGTAAGATGACCCAAAAAGGTGACTACAAAGGCATGACAGAAGAGTTTATAAAAGAACCTGCAACTGCTTATTTAATAGACCAGCCGTTGCTTAGTCCTGACCAACTAGAGAATAAGGCAGTTTGTGAATATTCTGGTTTTGCACCATTTTTGGTGTCAGATTGGAGAATAATCTTCCACTCTGTTTCTGTATTTCCAGTAAAAGCACCTCAAAACATTCCAAACACAATAGAAAGCCAAATCTCAGAACACAACATCAGTCTTCATTTGCTTTCTAAGATGTGGTTTCTAACAAAAGGACAAGAGGATACTGGCTAAGGCTACATAAAATCTGTATTTTTTAAAAAAAATCACTGCAAAAATAGAAATTCTTCTTTAGATATATGCTCCTTAGATCCTCATAAGTTTTCAGATGATCAGAATATTCTTCATTTCTGAAACTCTGGTTGGCAAATTGAATTGTGACATTCTACATACAGAGACTGTATGTAGAGCAGACTCCCAGCAAATCCTGACAAAAATAAGTCAATCACAAAATAAATTTCTCTGACCCAGAACAAGTTAACATGCACACAAGCCTAACAACAAGCTGGAAGAGACCACTTGAACTTTCACAGGGCCAACCTTCAATAGAGGGAGCTTCCCCTTTGGATTTTTTTCAGACAAGTGACAGTTCCTAGAGCTTGGAAGGACAGAGGTGACCTCCTGCAGCAGAGAAGGATTTGTAGTGCCTTTTCAGTGAAAAGCAGCAATGTGCAGAGACCACAACTCCCACGTCTTTCTTCATGTTGCAAGGCTCAGAATCAAACCTGTAGTTTGTATGAGCTGCTCCTACACATTTACTGCATGCGTGCATACAGGATACAATCCAAAGGCTGTATGAAACTGGCAAGTGCTCTTCTGACCACAGCTACCACACCCACCAGTCACTCCCCCACACGCTTCCTCTACACGAAGTAAAGGGATTTCAGCAAGAGAACTGTGGCAGATATGGGGTCTAACTGCACTACACAATTTTGCTGAGCTCTGAGGGGCTCCACTCTCCCTGAGACAGTTTCAGGCCTCACACCCCTGTGGAGTTCTACAATGGTCACGTGCTGAGAATGACACCAGTTTTCAATGCAATTAACCTTTCCAGCCTAATGAAATGGCTCTATTGGCTGTGGTGGCAGCAAGGAGCCCCTTGACTCTGGCAGGCTCCTGAGGATGGGTTATCGAGGTTGCAGAGCGTTACTGCTCCACTTCTATTTGCAGGCTGCAGCTAACTGATGCCAGACCTGAAAAGAGTAGGCAATGCCAGCCCCAGCATCATAGTCCAACATCATATTGATCCTTGGGAGAGGGGACTTGGGTCTGAGCCCATTGATCTGCTGTGTCACAGGCAGCGTTATTCCAGGAACATAGCCTGGGCAGCAGGAGCACACAGATGGGAGGAAGAGGAAATTTCCTCAGATGGGAAAGCATATGGACTACCCCAGGGATGATACAAAGGCAGCATACTTCTCTGTGACTTAGGAAGAACCAGATCCGTGATGGAGCCTCAAGATTTTGTGCTGTTTTATTCTCCAGCTGGAAAAAGACAGGTATAACAGCCTTCCCAAGGATGGGTGACAACTGCCGTACCCTAAGGGCTGACACTCTGGAGTCTCTTTCTAGCTGTTGAACTTCTGCATGTGATAAGGCAGGAGAAGGGGCGCTGTGCAAATCCGGTATTACATGATAAGGCCCCAAAAATGCACAGCATGTGGAGAAAGCAATGGGTACCTTCGACTCCTACATCAAGCCATCCTGACAATACAGCCCACAGGGATTTCAGTCTTGGAGTTCTGCAATACTGCAAGTCTGGTCCACATTTGCCCATGACTTCAATAGTCTCTGTTCAGATTTACCCTGCAATGCTCAGTCCAACACACTTCCTTAATTTCAAACCTGTCACAGAGGTCAGCAATCTCAAGCACTCAAAACATTAGAACCTTAATTATACCTTTAAAATTATTAAAATGGCATTAAACCCAGAAAATCCTGCAAATAAAAAAATTGCTTGTCTTCTGTTGTTTTCTGTTTCATGTTCTCAAGCCATGATATCAAACTTCTTTCTGTAATGCTGAGAGAAAAAAATTTGCATTAAGAAACAAAACCATAACTGGTGCATCACTACACTTCAAAAAAAAGGCCTCACCAAATATTGCAAGATTACAGACTCCTACTTTCTCCATATTTGTTGCTTTTCTTCTTTCAATAAAGTTTGCTTTCATTTGCAATGTTTAGTATCATTATTTTCACACACCTTCCTCACTGACTTTACAAATTGTTGCTGTATTTTTCAAACACCCAGTGTATTTTTCAGTGTTCCAGTGCGATAAATATATAGCCAGGACACATTCAAAACTCGAGTCCATGTCCTACATGAAACTCTAGTTCCTTTTCATATACTCACTCATTGGAAAATAAAGAAAGGAGAGCTGCCAACCAGCCGGCTAAGCTTTGAGATGTGTTGTCCATGTGCACCTTCCACTGGGAGGCTTTCTTGGTTTTTTTATACCTCATGGAACAGGATAAACTTCACACAGAACCTCAATATTCAAAGGCAGAGGAAATAGGGCAGGAGACAGAACATGCATATGGAAAAGACATGTTGAAAAAAATTTAGTTACTGTTAACTCTTTAACAATGCTGGGATATGCACATTCTGCGTAATATCCAGTAATATCTACTTCCCATGGAGGTCAGTCTGGAGCCTATTATTATACAAGATGACAATCTTTGGATAGAGATCATTGAGGTTTTTTTTAACTTTTGGCTATAGGAAAGAGGAGGTGAAGAAACCTAGACCTCTGCATATGAAAGGGCAACAAGTGTTCTCATATCTGGCGTGTTCAGTGATGTCTCAGCTCTTAAAGAGCAATTTCCTCTCCTGTCATTTCAGAAACAGACTGTCACATTTTAGCTCTAGTGGGTATTTCAGGACAACTGGAACTGAATCTAACACAGGGAAAAGGATCTCCTACAACCCCAAACAAAACACTTCAGACTCTCATTGCTGCACTTCAGGGTCAGTGATCTGTGGTTCCCATTTTCCTAGGAAATAGAAGGTGGCCTGCTGAATAATTTACCTGACACAATAAAAGTAAATGCTGCTAGAGGTGGCAGTTTACAGACAGGTGAAGATGCAATGTTAGCATTTAAACCGCAGTCAACAGGTGGTAAAGGAAGGAACAAGGAAGTAATATTTTGTTGTGGATACCATTAAGCTTTCATTGGGTGTCAACAGAGCCGTATGGTTGCAGAGCACATCAGACAAATAGATGGTGAACAGAGACTAGATGAAGCCTCCTAGTACAGAGACTTCCAGTGTCAGTCATCCACAGGCCACCTTGTCTGGTGTTGGTACCAAGGAAAGTTTCCTTATCGGAACTTTCATTTTAAAGAGCCTTTGGCCATTTGGGTCCTAAATTTGAGAAGTAAACAACGATACTGCAGAACTGCCCAGGAGATAAACCTGATTAATAACATTGCCCTACTTACTGACCTGGGAAGTAATTAACCCATTAATATTGCCCTTCTTCAAGTTAAAAAGCTCCCCAGAATAACAGAGCCACATAGCATTCACATCGGTAGAATTCAAACACTTTAACTCATCCAGTCTGGGGCAAAGTGACACTGCAGATTAGGCTGAGGTGAAAGGAGAAGCAAACCTTCAGTGGCTCAGAAAGGCATGTGATGCAGTACTGTGAAGCCCTGGATTTCACTAGTGAGACAGAAGCAATTAGAAGAAGATGGGAACCATGGTGGGCAGGGCGAGGTAGATGAGAAATTAATTCTGAAAACTCTAAAAGGTGGCAGAAAAGAAAAACAGAAAAGTAAGTCCCAACAACTGTAAATTAAAGGCAATCTGGATCAGACTGAAGCAGATACATCTCAAAAGGAGGAAGTCAACAGATAAGCAGGAGCAAGAAAAACACTGTGTCATTTATGATTTCACACAGAGTATGAACAGATAAAGGACACAGACAGTGTAATACAGATGCTGCCAGAGTAAAAAGGTCTCTGAAATCAGTGCTTATGCACACATTGCAATAAACAGAGACCTCCTCACAAAAGAGGATGTTTTCCAGAACTACAAAATGTGCTTTTTTCAAATATCTGAGTATGGAAATCAGGACTGCCACATGCATTTTAAGTTTACACATACACATGTAGGAACATGCTTGGAAGAAGAGGCAAAGTAGTACTTAATGAAAAATCTATGACAAAGTAGCACTGATGCATTTGGACAGCACATAAGCTTTCATCATGACTACAGATATTCATCTAAAGGGCCTAGCACAGGGCACCTATCTTCAGGAACTTCTTTCCAACCAAAGCAAAACTGGAAAACAAACTAATTTGTGGGATGGTGACTGGGACAGGATAGGTTGTATTTTTAAAGGCATTATTCTCATTACAAAAGCACTTCACAGACCCAAAGTATTATGCAGAGTACTATGTATTGAAGATCTGTCTTCATCCATAAGAACTTGCATTCCAGAGACAGACTAAAAGATAGAAAATGTTTCGATGCACAATTTACAGACAGGGAGAGAATCAGAAACTTGAAGTGTTTGCTCAGTTCACTTAGGGAAGCTACAGAAGAGCTGGTAACTGGCCTTCAGTCAGGATTCCGGCTTTAGAGCATCCAGCCTCCTCATGAAACAAAGTGGGAAAGCTGCTTAATCACAGGAGTTACTCTGTGTGCTTCCAAGAGCTATGTATGTACTTCTTTTATTGGTAGGGACATAATACCACAGAAACCAAAAATCTCTTTTTAATGAAAAACACCATCTGCAAAAACTTTTGCATTTCCTCCAAAACTTCCTCCATAAGTACATTTGAATAGTTTTCACTGTGTTTTTTCCTTCATGAGGTATGTTCACTTTTATTTTGCTTCAGTTATTTTAAGAGAAAGATCCTTTTCTCTCAGAAATTACAACAGTGCAAGTTTTAATTCAGCACAGCTAGGGAAAAAAATATTTTCTCAAGCTAAAATTTTACCACTGCCTTGGGAAGTTAAACCCAAAAGCCCTAGAGATAATCTCCACTCACTGCGAACACAAACCAGACAGCAGAAGGAAGTCCAGGGCAGGAGAAACATCCACTTGAGTGTCTGCAAGAGAAGGAAGGAAACAGGGAAAGGTTCCCTCTGCCAGGCCAGAAAGCATTAACTTCGCACTCTGTGAGCATCGCAGCTAGGGTTTGGGGAGCCTGTGCTGCCATCTTCAGGGATGCTCTCACCTTTCTATGACCCAAAATTGCACATGAAGGAAAACAAAAACGGGGAAAATTTCCACAAAAAAATTAAGAGAAAAATGAGATATCAGCTCTGCTCTTTTCCCTTCAGGATTGCTGGTTGCCTTGTCTTGACTAGCTCACAGAGAAACATAGAAATTAAAATTGGGAAAGCCAAATAAATTCTGCCTAGACCATATGCATCCCCAAGTTGAACTAAAGCTAACTAATCATTGGTGTTTAGTCCTGTCTGATTTCTCTCTCCTCTTCTAATGCAGAGTGGGATTATTCACTGAGCCTCTACGGCAGATGCTCAGTCGATGCTAACTAACCCTCTTCTTTACAAAGCAATTTCGAAGAGATAGAGTGAGAGATCCTGACCTTTTCCCACAAGGGCTGAATTAAAATGAGTTAATTGTGTGCCCACAGGCTTCTCAAAGCTCTGTTTTCAAGAACAAATCACATGTATTCAAAAAACTCGTGTATCTGTTACTCTTCCTTAGACGAAACAGCGAGATTTGAAATGCTGTGGGGATATGTGCTGCATAATAATGATGGTAAATTGAAGAGGACAAAACAGATTCTCCTTGTTTCTGACCTAGTGGCCATGTGCATATCTCCAATAATTTTGAAGCGCTTTCTGATGAGTGCAACTCTCCCTTTTTTTCCACTACAACCCATTCCACATTGTTGTGAGTTCTTTGTCTCTTCTCTTAGTTCTCACCTTGTTACACATTCCTTACATTTTTCAAATTGCTTTATAGGCTTCCAGCTACAGGGCCCTCATGGATCAAATATTACACAACAAAATACAACCCACTAATATCTCATTTTTAAGTTGAAAATTGTGTTGTTCCCCAGCTGTTGTGCTGAGACAGAACATTCTTTGCTGGTCATAACACTGACTGAATGGGAGCCATATTCTTCACATCTCTGTAGCCCTCCGGCCTCACTATCCCCACACCCTCAGTAAATGTGACTGCTTCATCTTCTCAATTCATCTAAATGACAAAATGCAAAATAACATTTTTATTCAAATTAATCACCAAGTATTTGCTGCTACTTAAGTCAGTATAAGCACTCAAGTTAACAAAAATAAAATAGTACTATTGTGTTTTATTAACTTTAACAATTCATTTTTGTTTAAAGCTTTTGGCTTTGTATTTAATCTCACCTAGGTTACAGTTATTACCTCACAAAATGGAAAGTTCTTTTTTAATCCACTCAGGTCACTGTAATAAATATGTTAAAAATTATGATTTACTGTGAATAAGAAGCAACACCGTGTATCTTTCACCTACAAGGACTTCAAACGGCTACTCAAAATTGTACGCACATTAAGGGACTGTTTCACTCATCCCATCTCTGAAGTCTAACACAGAAGCTCTTCTGCAGCCGGAGCTCAAGGAGCAAAAAAAGGACTTGTCTGTCCATTTAAGCTATAATGGAAAATAAGGAAAAATGTAAATGCCAGAGCTGAAATTTAATCAGAACATTGGTATCTACCAAATAACCAATACTGCAATGCCACAATGGGTGGCACAGGCACAGAGACAACACTGATGCCTGGTTGAGGTGCTAGCTCTCAGAGCAAAGAATTTTTCATCAGAAACACCAGCTCATGCTCTACCTTCCACATTTGCTTGGTTGCTAACCTGCAACAACAGTCAGGATCACAATTTAGCATAAGTGTGAATGAAAGAGGAAGAAAAAAGTATATGGTTTGTTCCTAACCCTAGCGACTCAATAAAAAAAAAGCAGACAGAGTAGAAAGCTGTCATTTTGCTGACGGATTATTTTAAAGCCATTCCACAAAATTTAATAGACAGTCTCATCTCACATTGTCCTGGTCCTTTCCATGATCCATCACATGCACTCAACTTGGTCCATCTGTTTTGCTTGTCTTTCAAACATGCACCTGCCTTGCCCCATACCATCCCTGACTTCACTCAACCAACTGGCTGACACTGTCTTGCAGCCAATGCCTGCGACACGTCCTCTGCAAGGCCCACATCTACTGAAAGCACTGGCAGAAAGCAACTCGCTAATGATGGGTGAGATGTGCAATGAAGGACTCATGCTCTGTCTTTTTGAAATCCGTACAAAACATAAATACACTCACAGTCTATAAAATGGGACAGATTGTTTTTCTTTTCGCAAGTGCTGGCCTGCTGCTGGTCTGGGGAAAAAAGAACAAAGCCCGAAAATCCTTCATATTCTCAGCTTTCTGATCTCTGCCTCAGTGCCTTGTCTGCTGCTCCCTTTCCTTTCCCTATCCACACGGCAGTTTCCAGGGCAGTACCGTGTTTCACCACAACTCTAACAGCAGGGAGTGCACAGCAGTCTAGGCCTTAGGAAGATTCCCCATGCCGTCCTAGGGTTAACCTGCAGATCTGCTGCTCTGTGTGTCTGAGCCTCTGTGACGGTTCTCAAAAGGACTTGTAGAGGCAGAGGGGAGATGCGTGTCATGTGTCACACTGGGTGCATGGCTGCTGCTGCAGAGGAGGGCATGAAAGACAAGCTCCGAAGGAAATAGTGGCTACTGCAGGCCACCACGTGGGAGCATGAACAGAGCCAGCAGGAGACAGCTTATCCATGCTGTGCTTTGGTCTGTGCAGTAATCCCAGCCTCTCACTTTCATGAGTGCTAAATTCACACAAAAATGTTTTTTTTAAAACCCACCACAGGCGATTAAGCTGTGATCTAGATTAATTAGCTGCCATATTTCATTTTTAAAATCAGAACTGGCCTGTGCTGACACCAGGGAAACTTATAATATTTTTACTCGTACCTAACTGCCTCTGATTTTTCACGCTGCCTAGAACTGAGCAGCTGCTCCCAGCCTCACTCACCCATGCCAGGCAACTGCCTGCACCCACTGCTGGAAGCAATTCTGCTGCACCCCTGGGGACGGGTGCTGGGATGAGGATGAAAGTGCTGACCCTGGTGTAACCTGCATGCCCCAAGTAGCATTGCTTCAGTGTTGAAAACAAAAGATTGATGAATTGTATAATGTACTTTTACTGCTGCTAATTTTTCTGAGTGCTGCTATTTTGTGTCTCCGGGATGCTAACAGGCCCCTTTGGCCACAAAGCAGTATTTACTCCATCCTGGCAGCTGGGCTGCTGGAGGCAAAAGATGCATCCTTGCTACCTGAGTGATAAGGAAATGTCAGAATGTACATCATGAAAAGGACATGTCTGACAGAGGTTCAGCACCACTCATGGAAACAAGGCTCACCTTCTACCTCCTATTCCTGTGAAGTTCTTTCACTTTCTTCCTTTAAATCCTTGCAGAAAGCAGGGGATAGGCAACAACCTTGTTTAAGCAATGTCATAGACTAACTTTTCCAAAACTAATTTCTGAGGTGGTAGACTCTCTTGTCCAGCACTACATTGCTCCCTGTCCATTAAAACTGTAGCTTCTCAGAACAAATGCTGTTCAACCAACCTCCACAAAGTACCTTTTAATCTGGATGACACTTCAAATAAGTGTTGGGCTCAAAAGCCCCAGTCCCAAATCTGTATCTCCTCCTGGACTCTCACAGATTTAGTACATTCACACTCCTGTTGTTTCATGTTTATGCTGGTTTATGTTTTGACCTTTACAGGAGTCATCCTAACAGCACCTTCCTTAGGCTGAGGAGATGCTCTGAGACTCAGTTCAGCAAGAAGCATCTCCTGTAACAGAGATGAAGTTTCACAGAAGATATCCTTGATTGCTTTAGTACAGCTGGACACACGAGAGGTGTGTAAAGGTTGCATGCATAAGGCACATAGGTGAGGTAGCAAATTATTTTACACCAAGAAGTAGAAGGCAGACACTATGAAACTCTCCTTATGTTCATTGGCATATGAAGTATTTATATGAATATCAATGCAAAGTATTCCTCAAAACCAGGTAAAACACATAACCTTCATGTTCTTCCCCATCTCTATGTACAATTTCTAGAGCAAGGATTGCACAACGGTAAAGAGTCACCAGAACAGGAGCAATGCCATCAGCTCATGAACTTCTCAAGCTGAAAAGGTTTGCCATGTGCTGTTCTCTGTTCCCCCCATCCCACTCAGCAGAAAGGACTTCAGAGAAAAGTAAAAGTTGAGAGAAAGTGAAACCATCTGCTGCACCACAGTGCAGGGGCCAACAAGCAGGCAACAGGTAAGCAACTTATATAGTCAGCAGTGGCCAGCAGAACAGGCCAGAAATTCTTTTAAAATTGGTGGTGGTCCCCAGTCCCCCTCTTTTCCAGCTCACCAACAGTGAGTTTTTTCTCTAGGAAACATTCTGTAATATCTCTACCTCAATTAAAAAGGTCAGCTAAGCTTTTTTCCATGCCAAGCCAGTGTTGCTCTAACTTGCCCCAGCCGAAGCACAGGACTCCACTTCCGTTCCACCTCAAAGCAGTGCATCATTGCTGCGTTCTCCACTCTCTCAGAGCAGAAGTGCAGCACAGGCTTCCTACCAGCTGCTAATGTGCATCTTTCTTCTCTACTTGCAGGCACACTAAATCTCCTCATTCCAAGGGAACAGTTCTCTTTCCTCAGGCCCCCACGACATTACACACAGCAGCTCTTCCCAATGTCAAAGGCTCCATTTCAAAGCTCCTTTTCCCCCTGAAATATCCTGCTGCTATATGTCTTGTCACCTCTCCCAATGCAATTTGCTCCCAGCACCACCTGGCTTTCAGATTCCCCGCAACGGGTTCAGGAGCCAGGCTGTGCTTTCAGCCAGTGACAGTGGCCATGATGGGTCTGTCAGGTGGAAGGGACCTGTGTGTTTGTGTGGGCAAGCTTTACATATGTGCCTCTTCCTCACCTCACAAGGATACTGCTGACAACTTTCACCTTGTATCAGAAAGACAAAACAAGACAGTCTGCAAATGTGAAATAAAGTCCACTTCCAGTGCAGTAGCCATACAGTGCATGCTGAATTAAAACGCTGGGAGAGAAACAAAGCAATAGTTTCACAAGGTTTGACCCCAATTTTAAAGCCAATTCTCATTCAATTTTAGCAACAGAAACCTGTGCATGCGCTAGCAAAATCCTTCTTCCTCCTCTACAATGTCTCTTCAAGCTGTTGCATTCAAATTTCACCTTTTGCAGGAAGCACTACCTGTGACTTTTCAGTAAGTTAAATGAAAAAAGGGGTGAGAAATAAATGTTTCCTAACATGCGTCAGACAAAAACCTTAGTCACATGTCAAGATGCAGCCACAGTGACTGGACTTCTGCCCTTGGCTTTTCAGCCACCGTTGCTCCATCCCACTCTGATCTCAAGCTCCACGACACAGGTTCTGCCCTTGTTTGTCCTTCTTCCAGCTCATGATCAAACACAGCTCAAACAGTGTCCAGCAGAAATATACCATTTACAATCCAAAATGCTCAAGATCATTCTGAATCATCAACTCTCCTTTGGATCTCTTGTGTATAGAAGTATTGTTTGGCATTGCATTCTGCATTTCCTTGCGGCATCATAGTTATCAGGATTCTACCGAATCAGATGGCGCTAAACTTAGATTTCCTCTTAGATTTCTCTGTTACATTTGCCTTCTTCTTTTTCTTGATTTTGATTTTATCTATTGCTATAAAGATGCAATTGCTGCTCAGTTTGATGGCATTATATAAATACCTTAAAAGGAGCTTGAAACCAGAGTCAGGTCTCTTCTTCCCAGCTATCTTGTTGCAGTCTTCTTTCTCCTTTGCACAGGCCTTCTTCCATGGGTTTCATCCTCATAATTTGGCAAAGGCCATTCTCCCCTGGAGACCTCTGGAATTCTTCGTGCGCTGGAATGCTTCTTTGGAGTCTTCCTTTACTCACCTCTGGTGTGTTTTTATCCCGATGATATACCTTGCAACTTCAGTGAGTTCACACTTCACCTCCTCTCTCACTTCATTTGGCATTTTGTCCTCTGTGCATTTTAGCAATGCATCAAACTGCTCCCCAATTACCACTGCGTAGCCTTCTCCAACATACATATTTTCCCCAAAGGGCTGAAAGAATCATTTTATATATTAGAAGCAGGAAACCTGAACTCTGAAAGAAGCAGCCAGTGATCTGAGGCAGTAACAGCACCTGGCAGAGTTTTATGGAAGGAAAATCACTTGTTTCTGCCATTCACCTACAAAGCTTTAGTTGGTTCCTGTCCTCCCACTTCAACGTGATGTCTATAGTGGTTCCAGGTATATCTTCTTCTACTGTGATGTTAAACTGAATGGCCTACTATTAATCTTGTGCCAGTTTTGCACTGGTGTAGCCCATCTATTTTCACAGTTACTTGTCATTTACACAAGCAAAAATGACAGCAGATTCATATTCAAAGTACCTTAGAAGACAGTTTTAAAAAGAAAGTTCCCAAACACACTCAAAGCTTGTAGATAATTTCTTCATCTTGTGGCTTCTGCTTATCTAGTTTCCCATATAAATTCTCAACACCAGCCTCTTCCTTCAACAGCAGTGACAGCATTTCATGGTTGTTAGCTGCTCTCAGAAGATGAAGTAACCTGATATAAATTACCTACTGCTGCGAGTGAACCAGAACCTGCCAGCACAGTAGTTGCTTCTAGAAGGCAGCAAGTACTGACTACATTATTACAGAGAGAAGGTTTTCTATCACAGTCGAAGTCATTTTAATATGGCATTATTCTCAAAGACTTTTCTGTATGGCTATTAAAAGTTTTTTTCCCCTGGTTCAGTAGTCCACGTCATGAATAGTGTCAAATCCTAACAGTGTCCTAACTCTGACACTGGTGATGTACCAAAGATACAGTGGGACCACTTAGATGCCATTCTCCCAGAAGAAACCAGAGACAATGAGGATTGAGAACAAGGATCAGAACAATGGCAACCCTCAAATAATTGGCCTGTTCCTTTTAAATCTGCATTTAATTGTTGTTCATTGCTATTCATTTATTCTGTTAAGAAAAGACAGGGTAGCTGATAAACCAGTTGATAAACCAGCTATTGACTAAGAAAAAGATAAAGAGTATATTTAAAACAAATACCTGTATGTATTCATCATATTGTGATGTGGATAAACTATAATCTAAACTAGATGAGAAATTTCTGTATCTCCTAATGAGACACAATAGATGCTTTTGATGAACCAACTGTAAATTGACAACATATCTTTCATTCTTAACTCAGACTGCAAGAGCCCAGCAATTCAGTTCTCAATGATACCCTTATACTCCCAGAGAACCAGGAAGGGAATACTTCTCTTCCACATACATTTCTCTGTGTCACTTTATTAGGAAGAAACTGACAAACTAGATAGAAATTTTAGACTCCATAAAACAATTGGGTAAACTCAAGTATAAGGTAAAAAACCTCAAGAACACAACATGAAGGCATGAACTGAAATATGGTAGTGTCTTTCTGAACATAAGCAAACAGTTTTTCACTGTGGTGGGTGACCAAGTACTTGGGCAGGTTACTCAGAGAGGTTGTGGAGTCACCCACCGTGGAGATATTCAAAAGCTGTCTGGACCTGATCCTGAGCAATCAGCTCTAGAGATGGTCCTGCTTGAGCAAGGTGTTGGACCAGATAACCTCCAGAGGTCCCTTCCAACCTCAACCACTCTGTGATTCTGTGAGAAAGCAAGAAATCACTCTATTTAGGAAACAGTGCACAAATACGCAAATGATGCAGTAGTAAAGATTAATGCATTTTTCAAAGACTGCATGAAACTCATGTGAAACACTAAGGTTTCTCTTTCCCTATTAAAATTCTTCACCATGAGATCTTCATAGACTGTGGAATCACTCTGCAGGGGATGTGGTGACAGCATCCAAACTTATACTAGTAAGATGCTGAAGGGAGTGTGCAGAGTAGGACACGACAGGGATGACAGTGTCTCCCTGGAGGCTTCACGAGGTCCATGAACATGGAAACTCTCTCTTAATGCAGTAATGAGAGCACTGCCAAGATGCCCAGGAGAAACCCGCATGTACTTTTAGAGGACAGAGTAATTTGAACATTTTCAAAGTGGTGGCCTGTGAATAGAAAGGTGCAATGGCTGCTCTCCAGGCAGGCCCTGCAGCCCCCTTTGCAACCCGGCGCACTGTCGGCAGAGCCCTGCAGATGGCTGCAGAGCTCTTTCAGCTCCTACCTGCGCTAGAGCAGTGGGCAGTTGAAGGCAAAGCCACTGGCCAGTCTCTCAATGAAGGAAGCAACACTGTTCTTTCAAAAGATGGACACTTCTCTCTATGCTGCCTTTATTTCTACCTAAATGTAACAGCCGGTCACCTGCAGGCTGAATATCACTGTCTTTAACCTCTCAAAGATCTTCTATTTACAAGTTTTCCCACAATGACAGCTGAAACGCAGAGACGCTGCAGCTCTTAAGCTCAGCAACAGCGAACTCTTCATACGCGAGGACAATTTGTCTCTTTTCTTAATAAGGGTCTGTAGTCCTAAGAAACTCTTATGGAACAGATATTTGAAAAGATGTATCCATTCCTCTCTTGTCCATGATGCCATATCCTCTTTCTCCCTCCCCCAGACCTCCACCTAACTGCGCTGCACCTATATCTCATGTCAGGCTCAAGCGCTGTTCCTGAAACAAGCCACCTTTGTCCGCTGGCTTTCCCTTAAATTCTGCCTTTAGCTCTGAATCCTTTTTTAAAAATAAAAAAATAAAAACTGAGATCTCCATCACTGTGGATGCCCTCCTTCCCCCGAAGCCATGTCTCCTACTTCCTCCTCCTCTATCCAGTGCTACACAGCAGATCTGTGTAGGGACAGGGCGTTTTACATCACAAAATCTTGTGTGCAAATCCTCCATCTGTCTCGAGGGATTAACGAGTTTTTCTGTGCCCACCTTCTATTAGTTACATGCTTTGAGCACACGATAGCCTGATGTCTGTACAGGCCTCTCAATGTGTTACAGACAGCTCCCCACCACTGACACTCAGTGGAATTTGGTGCCCACATGAGATAAATCTCCTTGAAAATTCCAGCTGCATTAAGATAGCATGAAGAGTTTCTTCACAGTATGTATTTACCTGGTCCCTTTCCAATCTATGCATCTGAATCAAATAATTGTCTCAGAAGAGGGGGTCAAGAACTTTTAATAGACACCAGCCGCCCGACCTCTTTTAATCCATCCAACATTAAACTCGTTAGTCATCAGGATAACAATCCTATTTGCAAATCAGCTACCTTTATCAGATAACCAGTGGGACCTAGTACAATACCTATTAGTCCAACAACATCACCACCAAGATATATAACTGCTTCTGTACAAAAACCTTTCTTCTAATCCTTCTTAAACTCAACAAGACTGATTGGCTTTTATTATTCATGAATTAATTTTTAACTCTTGGTCCAACAGGGGAATTGAATCTATAACATTTTGCAGAGACTGAAGCAAAGTGATAGTATGTTGAAAAAGTAAACCAGCCTAAAGCAGGTATTTTTTTCTTCTTTCAACCAACAATAAAAAGTGGGTGTGTGGGGGGGACCTATATCTGTTTTTCCCTACACACCCGAGGGAAAATTCTAAGGAAAATTAGTGTATTAAAATATATATAGAGATCACATCACTGTACTGTGAGAGCTTTTGTTCTTGTTTCATAATAATGTTATTTTTAAAAGGCTGTGGAATTAAATTTGTTCATATTTTAAAAAATAAATCTATCTTAGAATAGGAAATAGAGAAGGGAAATTTCAACAAAGATGGTCCATATTATTAGAGAAGTAATGATCATGGGCAGAGATTAGGGCTTACAGTTCCTCTGTAATGACAGCCCCCTAACTGTAATTGCTAGAAAAAAACCCCAAACCTGCTCTGTTGGAAAATAAAAAACACTTATAATAAGAATAAAAAGAGAATAGTCAGAAACGCTGTAGGTGATAAAACAAAAAAACCCAAAATATCTCATAATCAAATAACCTTTTAAGCTACAAGTCCATAAAGGGAAGCACACTATATTTTGTGTTTTACCAAATCAAAATCACATTAAAAAAAAAAAAAGTTTCCAAAATAACCAAAAATTAAATAAATAGATAAAAGTCAGTGACTTGGAATTTCTTTTATGTCTATGGCACATGAGCCCATCTTTATCTGGACAACGTTATAGCTGGATGTATGTTTGTATACTGTTTTTTCAAATTACTCTCTGATATTCTGTTTAAAGCAAATCTCTGTTCCTCTTTAAAAATCACCAATTCATTGATTTATAAACAGAAAATCTAACTGCAGTTATTTAGTAGCACCTAACCCTACATAATCCATAATTATATATATTTCAAGAGATGCATCCAATTGTTTTTTTAAGCACAAATGTTCTATATGGGATATTTGTACCACATTTTACATTTACAAAACACCTTCTATGTAAGGCTATGAACAGATTTACAAACTTTAATTAAAAAAGACTCAGAACAACCTTGTGATGAAGACAGACATACCTACCCTTATACATTTACACACTAATACACACAGAAGTATGCAACCACATGCAGAAAGGCTTACATATGCATAAAAGAAGACATACAGATAAGTGAAATAGTACTATGCAATCTTGAATGAACACTTGGTTATACATAAAATTATATAGTTCATATACATGCATGTTCTGTTAATTCATAGTATAGGCACAAGTATGTAAAATTAAGGGTGTACACCCCCAAACAGACATTCATCCATGCACTTACAGATCTCTGTAGGCAAGGAAACTCTTTTCTCTCCTACTTCAATACATTCTAGTCCTCTACAGTGTGCTTGGTGCCCCTATGCAACTTGTATCAATTATTCCAAAGGAGATGCATCTGGCATCATCTATGTAAAATTCCATGTATGGACACATGATACACTTAAACATCGTTTTCATAAGGTCATAGTTGCTACAATCTATTAAGGCAAAGAGAACCCACAGGAGGTAAAGTCATCATTCTTCACAATGCCCAAGCACCAAAATGCAAGTTCCCATGTCAGGATTTCCTCAGCTTTGAAGGTGAGTTTCCACTCTATCAGATAGCTGTGGTCCCCTCTCTACCCCAGTCCCTGGTCAGGTGGCATTGCAGGCTGCACATCATTGCTTGGAAGTCGCTGTTTAACCCAGGTGCATGGAGAGCCCTGATCCAGCCAGATACCTTTGCACTACTGATGAATCAGGTAACAAAAATTGCCTACTAAAGTGTCGGGCAGTGCGCACCAAAGCTTTTAGAATTATAGGAGAACGTTTCGAGTGCCTCCCTGTACCATTACCCCCTTAGTCTACAAAAATGACAAAAAAACCCAAAAAACTCCATCAACAGAAATATGAAAACTATGAAGAAACTTAATTAAACTCTTAAAGAGAAAAGCAAAAGCAACATCCTATACATCTGAAAAGGAACTGAAGAAGGACTGAATTTGTGTGTTCTAAAGAATGAAATTGCTCTTCCCCTACAGTACTTTCTGCACTGTTAAAACTAGATGACAATCATAGGCAATACACGCTCCGGAAACAAAGAAAAATAAAATGACAGCAAGTCCTCAAAATTGCTGTATGAATCAAAGATTGTTTTAAAAATAAAAAACAAAGTATGTAGAAAATGTACACATTTGAAATGTGTATTCGTTAATTCTGGTTATGAGCACCAAAAATAAATTTTAAACAAATTCCTGAAATCAGTAACATCCTATGTTCTCCTGCTGCTATGTTGCCCCATCTGTGAAAAACTCATCTAGATAACTATAATTTCTTAGATCAGGAAACAAATAATATATCTGAGAATTAGAAACTTGTCAGCTTGACTGAATAAAAACAAAAACAACACAGAAGATTTCTGAAAATAAAATCTGTTGAAGAATAACTCTTTAGTGTCCTTCAGCTGTTTAATTTTTTAATATATAAAATGCTGTAAATCTCAGTGAGAAATTTGGTTCGTAATCAGTCATGTCAGTACATCAAAAAAAAAAAAAGTACTTGCGGCTGCTGATAGAAAATTGTATTTCTGTCTTATTTTCAACCAAGTGCTTACACATTCTTAAAATTATCATCTTCATATGCAAAATCATAACAGGAGAATTGAACATCTTTTTAAAGCTGTTCTTTTGACCTTTGTCTTGAGTGAAAGGACATCGAGACAATACACTCACCAGCATTGTTCACAGTGACGGCTCCATCACCGGAGATTGAGGGCCATTATTACGAAAACGAACTTTAAAGTGCCATGAGAAAAAGAGGAAGAAACTAGAAAATAACACTTCTAAATATGTTGTATGTACAAACAGCCTTTCAGACCAGCAGACACACAGCAAGAAGTAATTTTCAAGTAAAAACAGCTGCAGTAAAATACAGACAATCAATTCAAAACAAAAGGTGCTGTAAGAAATTTTCTCTTGTTATGCAGGATACTCTAAGCTGGAGATCCCAATTCCATCACCCACATTATAGCTATTTTAATTTAAGAAAAATATGTGACCCTTAAAATACATGATAAATCAAACACAATTTCCGGAAACGGAAAAGGAAAAATTTGGACCGAAAGAAGGGGAATTCAGAGGCTCTTACCCACCAAAAAGAAACTGGAATAGGCTTCCTTTTCGTTCCAAACCTTCAACTGGGTGCAATATTTGCAAGATGTCCTTATAGACATGACAAAAACTTGTATAAAAACAGCCACTCCACTCTAACCTATTTCCTTTCACATACACAAAAATGCAGAAATATTCTTGCCCAAAACAAGAACAGTCCTATCACAAATTTTACTGCAATTTAAGTCCTAGCTTGAAATCAAAAAAGAAAAAAAGAGACAACATTCACATGAAAAAACAAAGTAGCCTCTTTTAGCTTCTGATGCACACATAGGTTTGTGACTTTATGAATGGATTCTGTGTGGTTCATTAAATCCTAAATTGTTGTTCACTAAATCAGGAATATTCTCTGTGTAGGACAAAAAAGTCATCCTAAGGGTGACTAGACTGAGATTTAACAGGATTCCACAACGTGAACAGGATTTGTTAGATATTAATTCCTCCCCCATTCAGAAAGGGAGAGTAAGAAAATTCCAGCTCAGCAGGGACAGAGAGCCATCGCAGGTTATGTGATAACAGCTTGCCACCTGCTTTTCGCAAGTTGTCTCTGCGAAGTGCAAGGGGCACTGAGTAGTAACGTTGCCTGTGGTGATAGGAATGCACTGAACAGCTCAGTATGCAAAAGCTCTTACTGGTACACAGTGCTCTTCACAAAGGGCATTGCAGAATGCTTTCCAGACAGTGTCAAAAGTGCTAGGAGAGGAAATATTAGTGCATGTGTCACAGGAGGAACATAAGCATTTGCTATTACAATAAAAGAAAGTATAAGCAAATACAGGTACAATGCTGCTCATAGCCAAAGAAAACAGGGGAGGGTCGGGGTGGGGGCGTGGAGGAAGACAGGAAACTTAGCAGCAGTCAGATTAGAAGGAACATTTCTCTGCAAGAACAGCAAGGGTTAACGGTAACATACAAGCCCTGGTCCAGTCAAGATAGGGTCAAATGATGTGCAGTGAAAGTTTCAAGGCCTCAATCCCCCAGAGCTTGTTTGCTAATTACATTTGCAATTACAAACATGACAAATATATTATTATACAGTGCGTTCCACCTTGAGCAGACATGTTTCTCCTTACGGACAGTCACTGCCAGCAGCCAGACTCTCAAGCACTGGAAGAATCAAAGTGCACTGTGCTCCAGCTGCAAGCATCATTTCATGGGCATGTCTATTGCTCTGAAGAGATAGGGCAAAGCTTTAGAGAGGCAGCACAGCAAGGATGGAAATAAATGCAAAGAATAAGTTACTACAATTTAATTCCTAAGAAGTAAAACTCACCAGGTCAATAGCTATTACTAATAAATAATATTAAATTATGTTCTGTTCCCGATGACAGGCACAAAGCACTTTACACATGCAAGCTATGCAGAAATTACTACATTCACAACTCAAATGCAGCCGATACCAGAAGATAGAAAGAAATGAAGTTTTTCTTTTTTTTTTGGCAAGGTCACCGTAGCTGCATACTGCTAATACCTTCTTTGTTAAGTCCCTTTACTAAACCAACAATATCTGACTCACAGTTTGCTGTGGAAACTCTGATTTTTCCCCTTTTCTCCCCCAGTTTCTATAGCAGCATTACCTAGGAAGCTTACTGCTGGGTTCTGGACTGATGCTAAATTTACTTGCTCACACTGCTAAACTGAAAATTCTCTTGTGTTCCCTGGCTGTAATGTTACCACCAGTAGCTCCACGGAATAAGGAACAGGTCTGACCGGGAAGAATTTCCAGTCTCTGCAGTCTACACTGGAATCGTTGACATGCAACACTAGCTGCTGCTACAACCCCCAACTCCTAAACCAAGAAGTGTAAGTTAGAATAAGTTAGGGAAAGGACTTTCGCTTTTATAGCCAAGTTTTGTCATCACTTTTTTCTACTTTTACTATTTCTTTTCTTAATTAAATCTCTCTTAGGTGTTTTACACTCTTTGGAGAAATTCTGATGTGCTCCCAACGGAACACATAATGTTCATATACTCTCGGGTTTAAACCTTTTACATGCTCCCTTTTTCTGTTCCCCAAGAGAATTTGTATCCCTCAAGCCCTGAAAAATTTTGTAAAGAGACCCACTGTAAAGAGACACAATGCACAAAACTTCTTACTGAACTGCAATTACTTGAAGAGTACGGATATTTTCAAACAACGTGAAATTCAGAGCAGTAGTGACAGCACAGAAACAGGGCTAGGAAATAACAGCAGAAAGGAGAGGAAGAAAACAGGATGTGAAATCTCTATCACAGCAACTTTCTCTGATGCAATCTCTCCGAAGTCTTTCCCCTTTCAGGCTAAATGCAATATTTATTGATTACTTCAAATCAATAAAATGAAAAAAAAATCCTATTTTTTAAATATATTGATCTTTCCATATTCCTCAATAATTGATAATGATTAGATCATGTTTACTTTTACAAGTGGAATTAGAAGAGAAGGGAAAAGTTAATACAAATACCTTAAAGGTACCAATTTCGTCATCAGCCTCGTGCTCACTAAACTTAGTGTACTGAGACCCCATTTTATGATGGGAACCTTGTCAGAAAGCCAGTACCTACAACAATTCCCTTACAGAGGTTTTTCAGTTTATTCTGTCAACAAAACAAACAACTCCCTCCTGTTCTCCCCAATTAACAACTCCTCCCTATCCCAGCCTGTCAGAGATATTCAGAGCAGACAGTTGCATTCAGATTCTCTGACTCAGACTTTCTCCCATTCACAGATTTCCAGTAACCTCTGAAATCAAGTCACATTTCTTCGGTCTATGCATTAGGATCAATGACAGCAACTTTGTTAATTCTCTGCCACAGGGCCAGAATTTGCTCCTTCACAACCTTAAAATTCCAATGTTACATCTTTCCATCTCTCTATCTAATATGTAATTTATTACTTTCAACTTTTTCCTTCTCGTCATAAAATAATTTTTATTTCTATTAGACCAATGGCTCACATGTCTTTCTTGTACATCAGAGGAAATAGTGTGAGAGACATACCATCTGGCAGGACACCCTCATTCACCAATGGTTTTTATTTTACCTCCGTGATGGCTCCTTGATCAGTTTCTGTCTGTCATGTAGAGTATTAATTAGAAACAGAAATGGCTATTTGCAGTCCTAACAACATTTCTGGTGGTAACTATAACTAGGCAAAACCAAATTCTCTGGGATGTGGAAGTTAACACAGAAAAGTAAAAATGCCTTATTCTGCTCTCCTTTGAAACAGCCTTAGGTTTTGCATGTGAGAGAGACATAACACCAATATTCCGTATGACCATACATATGCATGTGTATCTACCTGCATATAAATATTTACTGATGCACACATGTGTTTGTGTGTGAATATAATCACATTTTTTATATGTAAGTGTACATTTGTGGTGTCTGCACACACATTCCCTTCCTGCTGTACCGCAGACAGACGTTGTCAGTACAGTGTAACTAATGTATTCTCACCATATGCCCTCACCTGAGAGACAAACTGCGGGTACAAATCTTTGCCTTTGTTAGTTTCCTAATTCAAACTCACACAAAAGCTTCTTCCTTGGAGCTGTATCAGCGACCCCAACAATAATTCTCCACAAGGTCAGTACCAAAATGTAGTAAGCTAAAGAGTGGATTTCTATGCAAGAAATGAAATACATACATGCACAAAGGGTCAAAATTAGCAAGATGCATCTTCTTACTCTCCTCGCAAGATCCTGCACTGAAGGAAACCACACAACCTGCTAACCAGAACTTCCGCAGGTTCCTGCCTGGTGTAATCGCTCAGATCAACACACACAGGCAACGGACAAGGAACTTTCACTCCTCGAGGAAGATAAATAGAAAACCTGAAGAATGGATTAGGGGTAAGGAATTCTCTTGCTTAGTTTTTGTTCAGACTCTTTTTGAGTCCGACTCTTAAAAGAAATTAAGATCTCCTCAAACTCCAAGGTGAAGGGAGTCACCTCTCCTCTCCTTTGCCTTGTTCACTCTCTCTCTGTTTCAATAATTGTGAGGTGAAATACATTTTCCAGGGAACTGTATGGATCATGTATTGAGCGACCACATCCACTTCTCTTCCGACATTCTACTCGTCCTTGTATTTTTTCCTGTAGCTTAACACGCAACTAAACAAGAAGAACCAGTTTGCAATGTTTTTAAATTTGCTGCTAATTTAAGGTTTAATTTGACAAAAACTGCCATCCACAGAATTAAATGCAGTATTTACAAAAAAAAAACCACCTAATTAAAATAATTTCCATAGCTAGCAGTCAGAAGAGTAAATCAGTACAGTAAGAATAATATGTTCACACAGCTAGTTAGGGATACAGGCACAAATGCAACACCTGTGTTTACACTGTATGTTCACAATGTAATTATGTTACAGTGGGAGAAAAAGATGGCTAAATGGGTATCTACTGGGTCAAGTCTTATCCTCAGCTACAGGAATGTAATGTAAAATCTAACCTTAATAAAACTCGAATGTAAATCCATTCAGTACCTGACACGCTGCACATATACCTTTAAATACATTTTATTTTTAAAGCTTCCCACAGCTTACTTTTCCCAATAAGTTTTTCCAGACTTTCCTGCATTGTTGTACTCCTTTAATTAAAAGAAAAAAAAAAAAAAAAGAAAAAATTGAGCTTGAGATACTTTAAATTATATTTCTCTGTCTTTCTTCCCCAGCCTCAACAATGCTAAATAGAAGGTTTGTTGGCACACAGAACCAAGCAATTCTTTAAACAAAGACCTCTCCAACAGTTTTTCATCTCAAAAAGCAGCACTCGTTGTCTGCTGTAAAGCTATAGGGGCTCAGTGGCACTTCCCTCAGGGCCACCTTCATCTGTCCACTCAGCAGCCAAAGAGTTGTGAATACAGGTAAGGTGCACCTGACATTTTTGAGAGCTGACTGAGAGCCCATGAAAAAGTAAAAAGGGTGAATGGTAATACAACATGCAGATTACTTCTTACTATTTTCATGTTGTTTGAGGTCCTTTTTCTCAATTACAAAAGTATAAACACATAAAAGGAAAAAGTTAAGAGATAATAGAGTGATGAAAATCTCTTATGATTGTGGCATTTTATTCTTTTTTTTAATTAAGGTAAATGCATTTTCTATTTTTGCCTTAATTTTAAAAGACTCCCAGCAGCATACAGAACACATTTCCCTTAAGAAATTGTTTGTTTATTTTTAATTCAAAATGGAGCAGCCACAAGTGAAGCACCAGTGGGGAAAAGAAAATCACAAGGGTTAGATTATTAATTTCTATTAACAATACTAAGTCTCATTTTAATGAAACTGCTGGAAGCTGGGGATTAAAGGAAGGAGAAATGAGTGTAAAGAGAGATGGAATATTGGGAAACAAGAGACAGAAAGACAAATAAAAGCTGAAATGAGGAAAGAGTGGTATTTGTGAGGGATTTGCTTGGTCTAAATTATTTTAATTTTACTAAATACAGTGTGTTCTTAAGACAAAAACAATGAAATAGGCAACATTAGTTCATTCCCACCTCTGATGACACCACAAAACCTGCAGAGGTGACACACGGATTAACATGCAAACACACAAAAGGGGACTCTGTTCAGGGTGAGATTTATCAGAGAGGAGAAATACATTTAAAATTAATTGTTGCAGTCAGATGGATACAAACACTGAGAAGGTTTTGCCTTGTTTCCTAACTTCACCAACAGGATCAAACCAAACTTAACATGCTAAAGTGATTTTAAACACAGCATTACCAGGCACAGCCCACTTCGGAATACAAAGAGCAGTAGCAGGTGCTAAGGTATCAGCCACCGGTCCCAGCTCGGGATGTCTGCTTGCCAGACCTCCGACTCCACTCTTTCCCCGGGCAGGCTATCCAAACAGTAAGCTGCGGGAAACTGAATTTCCATAGGGCATTTCAGGTGAAAAAGGGACTTCTTAAATAAAATACAGTGCTTTAATGGATCTGCTTCGTATAATTTTATACGCACATCTCTTTACAGACACCTAGTAATTCAGCTAATAAAAATCCTAGCACAGACAGAAAGTAAAACTGCGCAGAAAGGACTGCCAGCGCTCACTGTTAGCTGCCTGTTCCTAGGAGATGAAGCATTAGAGGGAGAAGTTACACGGCAAGAAAGAAACACACTAAAACGCCGACATCCCCCCAGGTGCTGTTCCGCGCACTCCGCCGCACCTGCCGGCGCGGAGGTGCGCCCTGCCCTGCCCTGCCCTGCCCTGCCCGCGGCCGCCCGCTCCGCGCACCCGGCACACGCGGTGCCCCGCGGCGGCGGGAGGCGGCGGGTCTGCCGCAGGGAAGGCAGCGGGACTGCAGGGTNGCAGCGGGACGCATTGCCGGTCCCAGCCCGCCCCCGGCCCGCCCGGTCGCGGCACGGCACACTCACTGGTTGTGGTAGCCGAGCGGGTCGGAGATGCACAGCTCGGAAATGTCCATCAGTCCAGTTTGAGCATTCCCGGTTGGAGGAGAAAAAAAAGAAAGAAAGAAAAAACACGAGAGAACAACTAAACTGCAGCGGGCTGGGAGGGCGGGGAGCGCCGGGAAGAGAAGCCGGCCTGAGCCCGGCGGCGGGGCAGAGGCGGCGGGGCGGCAGGCAGAGCCGCTCCGCTCCGCTCCCGCACCCGCGTGCGGACACACTGACGGCGGCAGGAGGCGGGCGGCGCGCAGGACACGGCCACGGGGGATTTCGCCGCCCCGAGCCCCGCTGTAGCATTAACGCCGGGAGACGGATGGAGACGGCAGGGCGGCTATTGGCTCCCGCGCAGGGGCTGGGCTTGGAGGGCGGCTGGGGGAGGCACGGCCGGGGGGGCTGCTGGACCCGGCACCGGCACCGCGGCGCGACCGGCGGTGCCCGCGCAGCCCCGGTCCGGCAGGAGGGCCAACTGGGGCCGGAGGAGTTGGGACACGGTGCGATGCAGTGCGGGCCGCCAGCCGGGCTGTCCCCGGCAAGGCTGCGGGGGCGGCGGGGCCGCCGGGAGCGCCCGTGACACGGAATCGCGGCTCCAGCTCGGTCCCGCCGCGGGAACGGTCGCAGCGGCAGCGCACGCGCCCCTTCCGCCTTATCCACTGATCTGCCTCTCTGGACACCGGCTGTAGAGTTTAGGGTTGTGAAAAAACTTGAGGTGAAGGGTGCCCCGTGCACTATTTACACGGGCATGCCGGCGGGCGGCTGTGCGCCCAGACTGCAGCCCACATGCACAGACCAGGGCACCGGCGTGGCACCGGAACGTGCATGTCTCAGACAAATACACAACCCCACAAACACACACTTTGTGCACGTGCACAGACCCGCGTCTCAAAGCAGCACAGCCTAATCGCTGCACTCGGACATCTGCTTTCCCATACACGCACAAACGTGTGCAGAGCAGTGCCCGAATCCCATCTCAAAGCACTGTAATTCAGATGTCACTTCAATGCAGTTGATGAAACTACACTGGAATAAATCCTGGCACATGAGATCAGAATCAGACATTCAGGATAGCAGCACATATTCCCAGGCACAAAAACCATAGCTACAGACCCTCTGCAATCTTCACAAACATCAAAACTGGCACACACAACTAATTTAATGAAAGACATTTTCAAAGCTCTGCGTATGTACCAGCTGCTGGTAGAGTCTGTGTGCTTTCACAGTTCCCGCATGCATTTTCACACTCATACAATTCCACTGCATATTTACAGCAACATACCAACACCTGTCTGAAGGTCCCTCTCCATATAAGCACGCAAACCTCTCGGGCATATGCCTACCACGCGCAGTCTTGCACTAAACCCCTGACTCACACAGAGCTGCACTAAAAAGTCTGTTTGTCCCTTGCTACCTCCTCTCCACTTTCCAAACTGCACTCACAAACCTGACTTGTCTCTCTCCTATGCTTCTACTTCATGTTTAGATGTTTGTGGCTCAAATACATAAAAATATCTTCAACAGATAAACAAAAACTAGAGGCCTTTTTAAAATAAAAATACACACAAACATACCTGGATAAAAGCTTTGTTCTCTTATGCCAGGCAAACAAAAATAAAAATGTAGAAACTAAGAGAGTATTTCTTAATATAAAACCCAGAATCTAATTTGAGGCAAGAGTGTGCAACACCAGGGGAAGCAAAGGGCAGACTAGAGCTTTTTGAATGATGGAGGTGATACAACATAGAAGAAAATGCAGCGTGGCTCAGCTATAAACGATAAACACAGACTAAATTAGGCTACAACTTTTCACACAATCAGTATTTATAGAAACTTGAGAATATTCAGAAAAGAGGAACAGCAAAATTCAAAGCCAGTGTAAACTGTCATTGCTTTATTGAAGTCTATCAATGCAACTTCCTCACTACTTCCTCTACTAGATATCTTAACAAGTGTCATATAAACTATTGGTGTACCCTAGCATGTCCTCAGACCATATGAGGATGTGATTCTGATAAACTATCCTTGAGACAGGACAGCCTAAGGATGTAAAGACGGAGGTTTTTTATGGTGAAAGGTACACATGAAGACAGCACAGAGAACAGGTTAGTTTAGAAAATCGAGACAGAGAGAAGACTCATTCAGTTTTGAGTACAGCAGAATCTGGTTACCTGAATATTGCAGGTGATACAATTCAGATTATACATCTGTCCATGAAACAAAATTAATACAAATGGAAGATACATACATATACCTTTGTACACTTAAGTGATATATCATCAAAGCAGAAACTCTAAGATGCTTTAAATGATGAAGAGACGAGAGATGAGCTTTAGCAAGGAATTAGCATTAGTAGGGCTCAAGACTGTAAGCAAGGAATCTCACTAACCACATTGGAGAACACCTGACCCAAACACAGGCAAGAAGAATGAGACCAGCACCATTGTGTTTCCAACAGGAATCTGAGACCAGAGAGGAACTCACTGATGACTTGGTTGCCCCATAAAGAAGATTCCTGATGCACACTAGCAAGAGAGGCTGAAGGAGGCACACAGGGTCAGGGCCTGGGCATACTACAGCTGAAGAGCAAGCGAGGGTGTTTGCAGTGAGCTGATTTTGACAGAAAACAATTTTCTCCAAAAAGATGCACTCTGGCTGGATCCTGCCTGTACCAAAATTAGCTCCGGTGTAGGCTCTCAGTGAATGGGAGACCAGGGTGGGAATGGCTTGGCAGGCAGGTCCTGCTCTCCCAAGAGCTGATGTTTTAATTTTGCACTTTAACTTTTATCCAGGCTGAGGTGAGGCAAGCAGGGAGCCATGTGATTGCCTGGCACAAGGTCCACAGGTCTGAATTAACTGATATAAACAGTACAATAGTGGGTTTGTACTCTGGAAATGGGCTGTTGCTGACAGAGGACTGCCTGGGTGACGTGGGCACTTGAAGAGTGGTGCAGAAATGTAATGATGCAAATGGATGAATGGAGCTTCTCCTGCCTTGAGAGTCAGCTGTGCGGAGATCTGGCTCTTCCTTTCTGATAAGGATAGAAAGGAATAGTCTCCGCTGGCTGGGCTTGATCTGCCAACCTTAATTCCCCAAAAAAACCAGAATAAGAGTCCTGAAGGCTGATTTTGGAAGTTCAGGAGGCTTCATCCTTTGCAAACTTTTCCACACACTGCACTTGCTAAGATCTCACAGCTTTAGCCAATTTCTTTTCCCCCAAAGAATAAAGGAAACACTGATCTAAACATGGCTATCCTTCCGATATGTGTGTTTTTAAAACAGTACTAGGGCAAGGTTAGAAAGGACTGTAAGATTAAGCTGGCAGATCTGGAAGCAAAAAAACACTGGGTAAATCCAAGGCAGAACTGCATATACATCAGCAGCACTAGCTTGCCTTTGAGCACAGTCTTTGTTTGCTGCCCTGACCAAATCCTCCCCTGAAGCTGCTGCTCTCTCGCAGGAGGGGCAGGAAACAGTCCCAGCCACTCAGCCTGCGGACTCTGAACAGAGCCTACCCACAGGTGCTCTAGTAAGTTATACCCATTGGGATGAGTTTCATAAGGCAGCCTCTGGCTTTGAGGTCACCAGCTCTCCTCACACCTTGTCCCAGTGCAGAGCAACAACATTCCATCAATGTTAGCCTTGGACAGATCAGAATCAGAGTGCTACAGGATGATGGAGTGATAGGCAGTATCAGTTCCTTGAGGCATGCAAACCTCTTTGAAAGAAAAGAGAGAAAGAGAAAGAGAAAGAGAAA
>VZRE01004076.1:0-15947 GCA_013396775.1 Cephalopterus ornatus
GTGGTGCCAAGCAGTAGGACAAGAGACAATGGGCAGAAGCTGAACCACAGGAAATTCCATCTGAATATGAGGAAGAACTTCTTTACTATGTAGGTGACTGTGCACCCGAACAGTTGTCTAGAGCAGTTGTGGAGTCTCCTTTTCTGGAGATACTCAGAAGCCATCTGTACACAATTCTGAGTAATATTTACCCTTCAACATTTGTGCTATTTGATTGTTTTTGCATCTAATAATTTTGCTTAGAGAATTTATTATGTTTCCTTTTTAGCTCATGACCTGGCATGACAGTGTAGTGTTTTGGCTTCTAGGGAGCCATGAGGTTTAACAGGAGTTAAAATAAATTTATATTTCCTTTAAACATAAAACAGCATCTAAATTGGTCTGAACATACCTTTAAAAGGTGATCTGTATATATGTGGTTTCATTTGAACTTGAAGTGTATTACTGAATTTCAAAATTGGTATGTGCGTGTACAAATGCATTTGTGCCCACTTGTGTGCATATGCACTTGTACTTTATATAGGAAATGAAGGAATTTGGATTGATGTAGATTATTAAACTTTGGTCTCTTTTATGTCTTGCTTAAAGGGGTATCTCAGCTGCTTCTGGCTTCAGTGGAGGATGCCATGTTACAGCTATGGCCTTTTCACTGCTGAGATAGGACAGAGCTGGCATGCAGTATGAACTTTTCTGATTCTGGCACTTGACTTGTCCTTGGAAGCTGATAATTGACAGCTAGAATGGCTCAGGGCTGTATTTTACATATAATTGTATGCTGTGTATATATATTATATGCTGGGGCACTTTGTCGCCTGTGGCAATGTGAAAGTGGGTAGAGGAAGGAATAGGAAAGTACCTTCCTTAAATAAGGGAGACAGTTTAGTGGTGAACTGTGTTTTAGAAATGAATGTAGATTATGCTTGTGTGAACGTAGGCACTTTTTTTTGTCTCTGTTTTTAATAAAATATGTTGAGATGGGATGTTTCAGTACTTTCAATGTTAAAGAAATTGAACTTGTCAGGCAGTTTTAGTGCCAGTGTCTGTATGAGGCAATGTTACTTCTTAGGTTAGGAGAGGTCACTAAACAGCTCCACAGCAGCCTTTAATTTAAAATGTAACTTGTCAAATGTTCTGGTGGAAATAAAATTTAAAATATAACCTTTTGCTTAGAATTTTAAGCGCCTTCCCTGCACCAGACCCCTTTTTACCTTTATTCAAACTCATGCTTTGCGTTCAAGCCTGGCCTGACCTGGAGGAGATGAGGCAGCAGTTCTGTGCTTCTAGAAGATAAGGAGTATTACGTGCGGTTGTCTGCCTGTTCTACTGCCTCTTCCCAGCTGTGTCATGAGAAGAGGTGAGGGAAGCTGCTTACTTGGAGCAAGCAGCTGTGCCTCCCTGGTTCCTGGCTGCTGCTCTGGAGTTGCAGAGAGCTGTAAATGGCTTGAAGTATCTGCAGGCGACAGCCAGCAGTGTGCCTGGCAGTCTGCTGCACCCGCCGGCTGCAGTGGGGTTTACTCTGCGTCACAGCAAACTCGTTATCCTTCTTGGCTTTTTGTTTGCAGGTACCTCAAAGGTTCCAGTCAAAGCTGCTTGTGCTATGTAGCAAAGAAAGGAAGTGTGTGAAGTATTAATTGAACTGAGCCAGGGCTTATGATAGAAGATCAAAATGGGAGAAGAAATATGTGTGTGATAACCCAAATTACAGCTGTATGTGATTTGGTGGTCCTCGTTCTTGCGGCATTATGCGGTAGACAAGTCAGTTCTGACATAGTGTGATAAATTCCTGCACGGTTGAAGTCTGGAGTGTGATTCCCTCTGTAACATCCTTGTCTGCCTGCCTTGGAAGTAGTTGCGTGTCCTTGCCACGCTCCGGTGCTGCCTGAAGCGATGCTGACTTTTGCTCCTGTCCTTGCAGTTTGAGCAACGAGAGGCAAACATGGCCCAAGTGCCCGCTGATCCGAGTAGTGCAGAAACCGCTGACCCAGAGGAGAGTTCTCCAAATATGATAGTCTACAGAAAGGTAAGGATTTGGAGCTGTTTGCAAAAATCCCTTCTCTATGTGTAAAAGGATCCCATACCTCTTTTGAAGTCAGAGGTATATTTCAGAAGATGTGGAGTTTTCAGGAAAGGAGGTATTTAAAACTATAGCATTTGAGAGCTTGGAAGTCATATTCTGCTCAGTGAAAGCATTTAAGCTTATTACTGTAAAATATTTCACAGAAAACTAATAACTTAAAATTTGTAACTTTTTGTGAATAGCTGTGATATGACTTTAGCTAATCATTCAAGATTACCAATTAGCTAAAATAATTGTACGTACCTTTCAAGTGTTATTACACTAAGCATAAAGCAGCTGGCATACAACAATCTTTTAGTACATTTTTTTCTATTTTCATATTGTGGGTTTCTTCATAATTAACAGTTTGATTCTTTGCAGGGAGTTGTTCTTCCTATTGCCTTGCTTAAATAAAAAAAAAAAAGAATCTTCTCAAGTGCTAGGGAAAAATGAATTATACAAAGGTACACTAAAAGTAATATCAAAGAGCATTCTTTCACAATGATAAAATGTCTTATTCTGAAGTATGTTGGAGGCAATATAAAAGATGAAGGAAAGCAATCTGTGCAATGCCATTTGCTAAGGCATTGTTTTATTGTGGGGTCGCTTTGAAATTGAGTCTTTTTATAGTTTAATGAAATAATGTAAATATATTTTATTTAGCCTGTAAAATATTTCTTATGTAGTATGCAAAAGTGCTGTATAGTTCAGACAAAAAGAAAACTTCTTGTACAACTCAAATAAGTTACCTTTCTGTTAACTTAAGAGCTACAATGGTAGCTCAGATCAAGTTTCCTTTTGTAGAATGATCCTGGATAAAATTACTGAAGTGGGGTATGTGGCTCTGTTTTCTGCTTGCTTGACTGCAATCCCGATGACTTTCATATGCTGAGAAAATACTTTTAGATTTCGTGTAGAGCATAAGTTGTTTCAAGTGTTACATTTTGATAACCATAATTTTGGTTTAGTTGTTGCATATTTGGTTTGGAATCTGGAATTGTTAACATGGGAAAATTTTCTGGGTAATGTGTAGGCTTGTTTGTTTTGAATGTGTTATGAACACACTTTGGCTGCTAATTTGGAAGTAGCAGAAGTTGGTTAGTCAGATTATCTTTTTAAAACCTGTTTGCTCAGAGGTCCAACGCCCCAGCAGGTTGAAGTAGATATGGGGTATGAAAGAGTGTTTGGTTGCATGATCTAGAATTAGGACATTAAATCTGTGACTGCAGAGTATCCACTTACCTGTCCTTGAAAAAATCGTTTTATTTGTGTGCCTCACTTTCTATTCATCTTATGGCATTTCTACTTAAGGATTTTTCCATTTCTTTGCCTTTTACTGTTTCATTTTTGTCACTGTAGAGTAGGGCTTGAGAGTTATCAACAGCTTGAGTGTTATCAACAGGGAACATACTCATATCATTTGATTCATCTCTCCTTACTGGTCTTCCTCGGATGTCGGTATTATCAGCCCTTCGTAATGCAGTCATCTGTCAGAATACATAGTTGTCTTTTAGAATAGTCTGCCCCATGCATTGTCAGTAGTACTGTATTCTGTATTGTCAGTGTTAAGCTAACACGTCTGTCAGGTTTTTGTTTTTCTTTTGCTCAGCGTTTTTGTTGCTTTATAAAAAGGGTTAATATCACCTATTCTTCAGAATAATATTCCGTTGGTCATTAGCTTTCTAAATGTAATTTATGTTGTTTCTGGTATTAGTATTTATTATTTTGATATTATTTTTGATATTAGTTTGATATTAGTTAGCTGTATTACGCATCAATTATATGTTCCCTAGCACTCAAAAATCATATGCAAAATCTGAGACAAGACTTTTATTCTTTTGATTATCTCTCTCCAAATGAATGTTTAGCTATTCATCTCTCATTTCCTTTCAAATGGCTTGATTGCTAGTAATGAATGAGATAAACACTACACTGGACTCCCTGAAATATTGAACACAATCTGCCAGAACACTGTACAGTTCGAGGTTGGTGTTGTGTCACAGTAGAAGAAAAGATTTGCTTCTTACAGCAGGGATCCTGAGATGCAATTGTTGATAGACCTTAGGAAGAATAAATAGGAGTGGGTTTCTATAACGGGACCACAGTAAATCCTACTGTAAGTATGAACTATTTTCTTGCTTATCTTAACTGTCACATTTGTGTGTTTTGAGGGAGGAAAGCCCTGCAAGTAGAACCCCAAATTGTTCATACTTTCTTTACTGAGAGTCACTGAGGTCTATTTGAAGTTCATATACCAAGGGGGTGGTTGTAGCCTGGTTTTCTTTATAGTCACTAACAAGAGATAGACACATTTAAGGACAAATAAGACCTTAGGTGGTACTGAGTGTCCTTTTGGAGCAACCTATCTTTGTTTTGTTTAAGGAGAAAAACCTAGAACAGGCTGTGCTCTTTATTTAGGTAGGTAAAACTAAGTGGGATGGGTTTTGGCCATGCAGAACAAAATAAACTAATTTATTTTGACTCAAATTGCTTCATGATATTCTCTACGGACTCCTGCAAGCAAATGGATTCTAACTGCTTTGATTGCTACAGCAGATGGTCTCAGTGAGATAAGTCTTATTTTCTTCTGCCTTCAGTGTTAACTTTTTGGGGGTTGATATTTATTCATTTGTGAGGCATGTTACTTTTTAATCCAAAATATTCAGTGTTAGCCCACTGTTTTGAAAGACACCTGTGTGTGAATTAGTGCAGATGCACTTGTTAGTGTTGGTAGTGTTTAGGGTATAATTTGCCTCACCCTACCCTTGTTAAAATGAATTGTACCCTAAACTACATGAGCTGTATTGACTAGGCATCTGGTGACAATCATGGGTACCTAGTACCCAGCTGCCAGGTACTTATGTCATATGATAGACATCTATAATAAAGCAAGCTGCATTCCACTCTTTGGACTTGTGCTTCCTCTCATCTCTCTGTATGTCTCAGTGCTGAGCCCTAAGCTGGTTATAGGGCTATGAGTAGTGCTGCGGTAAGGATGTGCTGTAATTTATCTCGCATGGCATAGTGATACCTAATGAAAAATGTACGGGTGCTGCAGATACTGCATTGCCGTTTAAGTAGTGCTCTGTGAGTAAAATGTAGGAACCATTTGTTCTTTAATCAGTCTGGCCACATCTGGAGAAGATGCTGATATATTTTTTTGATGGAATTGCTCCTGGAAGAGTGGTGCGCAGTGCTTAGTCTGTTTGGAATGCGTTACCCTCCTTTCCATGGGAGCAGGGAGTGACATCCCAGTCTTAAGTCTGTGAGTGTTGTGTGGGTGCTGCAGCATGGAAGGAAAAAAAATGCAATAAAAAGCCAGTGAGAGGAGAAAAAACACTCCTAGCAAACAGTAACTGAAAATATCAATTGATTTTAAGCGCCTGTTGCATTCCCTTGAAATCCAGCCACCCTTGATTGCCTTTCTGTCTTCCAAGTGCTGGTTACTGTGTCCCTGAGGCCCTTTGACTCATTGTTGCAATAATCCACGTCTGAAAATTCATCTTTTGCAGAAAATATTGAAAGACAAATGGTTCATGGACACCTTCTGGCACCAGATCTATTAGGCGACCTATTACCAAAATAATTTGGCAAATCAAATCTTCTTGCAGAAAGGATGGTGGAAAATTATCGTGCCACTGAAAGAAAAATTGAAATATTTAGTCTTTGACTAAAGAAGAACTAAAAATACGAATAAGGAGGAGTACCTGGGGAATATAACAGGAAGGATGAAAACATGGAAATTAAAATCTAGATTGGATAGCAAGATGTACTTGTTCCTGAGACAGATCTCTTAGGATGGGGAAGAGTTTGCAAACTGTACTGTTTAGAGATATTTAGAACTATTGTGACCATACATGCTATGAGGGGTATCAGAGGGTACTATTGAAGACCTGCATTATCTTATGGTTGATTTCCATGTCTGCTTAATTTTTGCCAGACACATCTTCTACATCTACTCACTAACACTGGCACTTGGCGAGTTAAATTTTGAATTTTTATGGTTACTCATCGCAAATCTTTTGAACAAGCAGGAAAGTCTAATTTCCAAAGGCAATTGCTGTTCTCAGTAAATGTAACATGAACTTGCAGCTGCCAGAAGATGCTTTCAGAAAAATCTGAGTTGTTTGCTACCTTCAGTACTTGGCAGCCTTACCACCTTTTTAAATGCTGATTTAAGATCTGAATTGAAATCATTAAAAAAAAAAAAAAAGAAAAGAAAAAGAAGCAGCCTTCCATTAGCAGGTTTTCTCCAGGCAGATTTCAGGGTTCCAATTGTGGCAAGTAGCTGGAGTCTTGCTGTCAGACCTGCTTTAATGTACTGATAGGGCAGGAAATGAGAGAACAAGCAGTTGTGAAGACAGGTATATGCATGCAAAAAATGTATGGACCATGAGGCAGAAACATGGGGGAAGAGACTTGTTAAAATTAGCTGTTCACATTAATAAAAAAAAAAAAATGATGGTCTTATGAGCTAGTCAGAAGACCAGGACTGCTACTTGATTGCTTTTAAGTTATGCTATGAAAAACCATCTCAATAGGACACTCTCCAAGCAACCAAAAGCCTACAAACCCCTTAAGGGTATAGTCCAAATGATGACTTGTAAAGAAAGAAAAAACTGCAGTGTTTTAAAATAAGATGGATTTCATGAATACAGCTTTTCTTTTTTATTAAATGAAAGCAGTCCGCGCCTTTTTTGAGGTTTCCCAAACCCTTCAGGGTTTCACACTGCTTTAATGAAAGGCAGCAGAATCTAAAATGTATTTAAAATGTTGAAAACTTTTGACATTCTTTTTGTTTGTGTCTTTAGTTATATTTTAGGATTCTGCTGCGTGCAGAGGCCTTGAACCGTATTTTTGTACGTGAAATCTTTTTTACACAGTTGCTTCTGTAACTGGTTCTTTAACGTAAAACTGTAAATTGATGATGATAATGGATGAGCTGATAACGCTGTACAGAGTGTTATCTTAAATCTAGACTTAAGATTTTACCCAAGCATTTTTCTGTACTGTTATTAGAGATCACTTTATGGTATTTTAAGCTATCTTACTCTTGACATTTCCTGATTTTTTTTTTTTTTACTGTTTCCAGACTAAAAGCGGTAAGCCAAAATTAAACTAGGGCTGAATTTGAGAGCCCATATCGGTACTTCAGGAATTGAAATATGCACAGTTTTTCATAAGTAGCCCCCAAACTAGCATTGTTAATGTTGGAAAATAAATTTAAACCCAGTCTTGTTACCAGGATGTGTTCACATACAGGTTAGGCAGCAAGGCAACTTTAACTGTGAACTTCTGTATTGCACATTGAAAAGGAAGTTTCAGTTAATTTATCACTGGAAATACTCATATGCCTTGGCTGAAAACAGAAGCTGGCCTTGAAACCTTGCTGATTTCTTTATTCAACTGATTACTGTGTCAACAACTTTGACTTCATAGAGTGTTGCGTAGAGAGGGGGAAAATGCCTATGTGAAAGATGGGCTATTTGTTAAATTGTGGGTGCAATAATGGCAGAGCTGGCTGGTTTTTATCTAGGAGATTTCCTCTTGGCATTTCCTGCGATAACAAGGGTAGCATTCAATAATTCTCCTTTCCTTACTCATATAGTAAATCCTGGAGATAGTAATCACAGTAGGGGCATTAAATTTAGTTCTACAGGGAGAGAGAGACTGTACAGTGGGGAACAGAGATGGGAATGGCCATGTGGGAGAGGCTTGTCAGGTAGGAGCAGCAGACAAGAGAGACCTGAATATGCTACTAAGTCATGGCCCAGTATTGAGCAATGGCAATGAAAATCACAAATATAATCCCAGAGTGTCTTGAAGAAATATTTCCAGGGGAGTGATAGGTATCAGTAGTATTATGCAAAGGGCCAGTGATATGGCCTCTTCTTGGTCATGGTGTAGTCTCCTCTGTTGTCATCTCCTGTCTTCAGGGTTGCACAGAAGGGACTAGAAACTTATTTAGCTGAGCAAAAGCTAGTACTTGCGAGCAGACAAATTTTTATAAATTTCTAATGGATATAAGCGATTTTCAAATTAGGAGGTTCCTAATTGTCAAAAAAGTGGAGTTCTAGAGCAGCCACTGCAGGGAATATTGAGACCCAGGAAGCCATCTGGTTTTAAGATATGTGTAGGCATGTTTTTAAAGAGGTCTGTATGACATAGTGTCTTCCAAAAGGAGAGAAGCAGACACAGTGAGCTCTCTAGCCTTATATCCGTTCCTTTTTCAGGTTACCTTAAATAGGGACTGACTAAAATACCTTCAAACACCCTTTATTCACGCAATAGCAAACAGTTTGTACTGCTGAAGTTTGACACGTGTCAGTGTCCTTGAACAACACTAATGCCACTGACCTTGACTGTAGCTGTCAGGGAAACGTCGTGATAAAGCTGGGGGCTGTGGGTTTGATTTCCACGTCTGTTAGACAGTATGAATTAGTAATGAACTAAGGCATTAGTGTAAAATTGCAAGAAGTTAGTGCCCAGAGGACTTCAGAAGCTGACTTGCATCATTCTTTAGATGCAAATAAGGCTGTCATACAAGTGGCAGAAACACATTTTTAAAGTCAGATGGGGATGATCCACCTGGAGGAAGGGCTTTTGGGTATTTTGTGGGTTTTTGTTTCTTTCTTGTCTTGCAGTAATATTTAAGACTTGGTTGATGTTGAAGACTCAGATTGGTACGCAGTGTGCAAAGTTACCAATTGGGAAATACTTGTAATGTGGTAGATAAGGTAGGAAGACCCTCAAATAACTACTTTCTTTTTGTCTTTTCAGGTATGTAAATGCATGCGTATATATATATACACACACACATACGTGTAAATACACATGCCTTTGAAGTAATGAGGAAGGATAAATAACCTTTATGTTTTATCGTGGCTATACTGCATAGCCTAATATAGGAGATACATTCTCAGAACATATATAAGATATATTAAAATGCTATATGTAGATGTATGCATAATGGATTTTCTTATATATCTTATATGACTTAAATCTTTCTATTCAAATAATCCATGCACAGACTAATTCATTTGCATTTCACACATATGAATCTGTCTTTCTCGTCTAGGAAAAGGTGGCCTTAGCCCTAGTGTAAAAGTGTCCTTAGCTCTCATGTGTTGTATTCCTCTTTGTATTTAGAGGTTTTGGTGATAAACCTATAGTTTTGGGTTTGTTTGTTTGTTTGTGGTTTGTTTTTTGGTTTTGTTTTTTTTTTCTTTTAATCTCTCCATATTCAGAAGCAGTTGCCTTATTTAAACTTAGTTTTCTTTTTCCTCTCTGGCTCGTCTTTCTCTATTCCTGTTTGTTACTGAAGCAAACTGTCTCTTGCACCCATAAGAGTCTAATTACAGTGATCTATTACTTTAACTGTTCTCAGAGGCAGAAAAAAGATGAGCCAGGACCAATAGCTATGACAACTTCAAAGTGTATTTTTAGCAAAGCAACTAGTGCAAATTTAGCATAGAGATAAAGAGGGAAAGTTCAGCTAGAGGGTAAGATTATGCTATTCTAGTTGTAGCACTTAGTGTCTTGCATTTTTGGAAACAGTTCTCTTTTATTCCCCTAGTATCTTTCTCACATAATTTGCTGTGTATTTGTTGTCACCATGTTAAGTGATGGCCTTGAAGTATTTTTACTGTGTTTACTTTTGCTTACTTTACTTTACTTTAACTTTCTTTTTTACTTATGATGATGTTTTACTCTTGCATGTTGTTTTGGGCAAGATGCTGAATATGAATGTTTTCTTTCTGCCTAAAATTTTATTTTAGCCATGTGCTTGTTTCATTTATTAAAAACAAAAGCAAACAAACAAAAAAAAGAAGTTGTGGAGCAGTATAGAGCTGCTACCTGACTCATTGTAGGACGCAGTTTCTGGCTATTTCAGATGCAATCTCAAACCCTAGTATTAAGAGAAAAGAGTTTGTGTGGAATTGGGTGAAATGTGCATGAAACCCTGTCTTTTTGTTTTGTAATAGAACTTCAACTAAATCCTGATTAATAAAATATTGCTTCAGAGGATTACAAGCTTCTTTTGAAAGGCTCTGCAATAAATTTGAGTTAGAGGATTCAGTTCAATGAATAGCATTACATATGTGGGACCATGAAAATATAAAAATAAAGTTCCATTAAAAAACTCATGCTTTGCATCCAAAGACATTTTGAAGCATGCTTGCTCTTTCCATGAGAAGCAGTTCATGTTCAAGGGGAAGCAATTACTTTTATTCTTTTTGCTTTATCAGTGCAGCTGTTGTCCTATATCTTCTTTTTCCTTGTCTCTTCAAAGTTAACTGATCTGCAGAAAATGGAAAGTAACCAGTTAATCAGACACTGAAGTGCATAGGTCTGCTTAATAAAAAGTTGTATTTTCATTCTTGAGTATATTCAATATTTTAGTTCAAAAGCTACTTGTTTATCGGGGTAGGGGGCAAAGGTGTTAATTTAAATTAGATGTGTCCTCTCCATACCTTGTGTTCCTTAAATATTAATGGAGCTTGTTAATATTACCTCGCATTAAAGTGTTTGGAAATTATACTTTGGACCAATAATTAAGGGCCTCTGAAGGTAAGGTTATACGTATCTGTGACATACACAAGAAGAAATTACAAGATATGTATTTTTTTAAGGGTTTAATTTGGAGTAGACTAGGTGGAATAAGTAGGAAGAGAATTTAGCCAAGGAACACATTAATGAACTAGTTCTATTTCTTGTTTGAGAGAAAATGTGCATCTACTCCAATGTCACTCATACTTCAGTTTTGTGAAAGCATGGTTCTGTGAGATAGAAGTCAAACAAATGTTTCGTGGTTATATATTTAATCTCTAGATGGAAATGGTTTTGTGTACTACAGTCTTCTCAGAGTGTCACTGTTGTTATCATCTACCATTTCTTCACTTGATGAAAATAGGCTTGGTGGCAATTGCATATTAAGAATTTTTCTTGTTGGTTATCTTACCATTTCATATGTTTATTCCTTATGTCTTGCATTTGTTGAAAGTTTTAGCAAGGATACCTGGAACTGGAGGGCTGTGGAAACTGTCTAACAACCTCTATTTGCGAGTATAATTCTTCTCTGCTTGTTGGAATGACTGTGGCTGCAGGAGCTGGCTTGGTGTGATGCCCCGAATAAAGGGAATATTTCATTCACTGATGCTGTAATTAGATGCCTTTCCCCACCAGTAAATCCACACAATTTTGCTAAGCATTGCTTGTAGCTACATAGGAATTAGCTCATTCAATGACTTGCACAAAATGTCAGAAAACCTTGGCAGCACTGAGTTCTTGTCACTTGCACTGTCCCTCCCAGACTCTTAATAGTAAAATTAGCAGGAACTGTGTTAATTATATTTTTTCTATGTGTGGAAAAACAGAGCTACAATAATGGCAGTACTGTTGTCTATTTGTGTATTGAAGATAGTCCAACCATTGGTTTACATCTGGAAACTTATCTGTGGAAAAACAGCGATTAAATCACATTTTTTAATAATGGGAAAGCATCTGTTTGGAAACAGGGAGCCTAAGCGCTTTCTCCCTTGGTCCTCTTACTAGGAAAGATGACCTACTTTGGTACTGATTTTTTTAAAGTATTTTTGACTGGAAAGCACTTAAAACATGTTGAGTTATATCAGCTTTGCCTTTCTGCATGCGAGAAATAAACCTATTTTCTTTTTCAACAATGAAAATTGTGTTTAAGTCATTCATAGTCTATTTAGCATCAATGGTGCTCTCTTCCCACTTAACAGCTGTCTGAGGGTTTCAGGAAACATAGCCTTGACCTAAACTTGCACAAAATTGTGACAGACTAAAAGTTTTGTGGGATGGTCTATGCACTGTTTTTGTCTTTGCTAAACTGTTATTTTCTGTGTTACTCGCATTAGTGAGTAATACTATTTGAAGGAAAAATAGAGGATTGAAGGAAGATGCACCAAAAGTAGGCAGAAAGGATAAGTGAACTGGAAGGGTGATCCATTTTGGAGAGAGAGTTAAGACTTAATATTGCTAGATATATTTACAGAATCATCAAAGTTAGAAGAGATCTTCAACATACCGAGTCCAATCGTCAACCTAACACCACCATAATCACCTCTAAACCATATCCCCAAGTGTCACATCCAGACCTCTCTTGAACATTTTCAGAGACAATGACTCAACCACCTCCCTGGGTAACATTCCAATGCCTAACCACTCTTTCAGAGAAACTTTTTTTCCTAATATCTAATCTGAACCTCCCCTTGTGCAGCTTAAGATCATTTCTTCTCATCCTTTCACTTGAGACATAGTAGAAGAGACCGATTCCCACCTCACTGTGGCCTCCTTTCAGGTAGTTGTAGGGAGGAACTACCTCTCAGGTAGTTGTTGGAGGTCGCCTCCACCTCCTCTTCTCCTGACTAAACAACCCTAGTTCTTAAAGCAGTTTTTCAGCAGTCTAAAAAGTATTTAAGTTCACTGTGGGCTGCACACAAGCACTAACTGTAGCCAGTGGCTGACATAATTGTCTTTAATTGCATAAATTTGATTTATTTGAGAAATATTTGGCCACAGAATGAGGCCCTGAGTTACCACTGAGGTGCGGGCGAAGGCTCACAGAAGCTACATGCTCCTACTCCATTTTGCAGTGTTCTGCTTATTTTTTTTCTCTGAATTGTTTCTTTTGACAGCCTGGCCATTCTCACAGTGGAGCTATCTTAAAGTGGTGAAAATCAACTGAAGCCTGAGTGCCCTTTAGGCCGCTGTTGTTCAGTAGCACTGAGTTCACCTACCAGGCTGAGGGGGAGCAATGAAAGGGAGACATGGTCATGTGCTGGGGCATATACTCTGTGGTGGACACTGCTGTACACTCCTGATTTTGGTGCATTCAGTTGAAGTGCTAAGAAAAAGAGTCAATGACCAGAGAAACCATTGAAATATGTGAAGTTGTAGAGAGCTTCCGGGGGCATTCAGGGACAAGTAGCTCAGATGCTTCTTTCTAAATGAATTACAAAAACATATAGGAATGGGAACACTGGCTCCATTACTTTAATTGTCTTCTCTGTAGTGTCTTAATTTTTTTCATACTTATTATGGCAGTTGACCAGCTTTCTCTGTGGCAGCTGTACTACTTCAAGAGTATTTTGAGTAGGGCAAACAGAACCCTTGGGATGGGAAACCGGTTAATGGAGGGAGATTGTAATGAGAGAGGAGGTGGCTGTTTTAGCTTCCAGGCTTACACCTCACAGCCAGATGTGATTCAAAGAATAAGAAAACAGTGACATTTTGCCATCTCTTGCTGAGTCTATTGGAAATCACTTTATTCTGCTGGATTTTGTAGCAGGCAGACACCCCTTTCAAAAAAATTACCCTGGAGACACTGGAGTAGCATTAATTGAGATGTCCAGATGATACCAGTCTGTCCATCTTGGCTCTGATGGTTTTGGATTCCGTATTCACAGGACCTGACAATTTGATTCTATGGGAAATCAGCTGCTTAGAAGGAAAGGCAGCAGCTTCAGTGCAAAGGAATCCCTCCAGCTTTTGAGGCACCCTATCACCTCACAAAGGTCAACTTCTGAGGGGGCTTCTTAGATGTTCTGTTCATCCCCCTGGTGCTAAGCAGTTTGGATAAAAATCATACCCATATCTTGAGTTATCTTTCAATTTCACTTCAGCAAAATTTAAGAAAAGCTCTTGGAAAGGTTGAAACCCACCTCTAGACTGAAGCAGGAGAGTTCCTGTGAGGTGCACATGCAACCGAACCAAAACAAAAAGACAAAACCTAGAGAAAAACACCACCATCAACTGAATAGAATGCATGAGTACAGTGAATATGGTGGTAAATGCCTAACGAAGTGATTAGGGATTCCTGGAAAAGGACTTTTTCCTTGCCAGTTTGTAACTGTTAGGAGCAAAAAGGTGACAGGCAATGTGGCTGCTTCTATCTGGAGCACTGAATGTATCATCTATTTTATGATAGTCTGTCTTTGGTAATCCAGTGACCTCACTGTCCATGTCCATATGTATTTACTATTTTGGGTTCTGTTGCTTTGGTTTTTTTCCTTCAAATATTGCCTCCTTAGATTGTAAGTGTTCGTTGCTGGTGCTGAAATCAGATCTAAGAAATGTCTTTTTACCTCTGTAGAATGCTTAGTGTACAAAACTTGAATTACTGCTGACAAAACGTTTACCTAATGGAAATCAGTATTATCTTCCTGGATTCCTAAGGATGAGACCTTTGTAAGAAACATCTGAAATGTTTAATAAGAACTGTTGTTTGTTTTTAGCTCAGTAAGTTTGCAAGCAGCTGAACACATAGTTGAATCATAAAATGGCTCTATAATTCACAGAGGAACTAAATGCTGCGAGGTGCATTTGTTTGAGGATATGAGTAAGAGAATTTTTTTATGTAAATAAGCTGTTTATGAAAACTTGCGAACAAGATATCAGTAGGGATTTTTTGAATTCCTGGTGGTGTGTTTAGCAAATCCAGAAATGGAGACTGAGACTAACTTAGGTATTGCAATGGACCCAACCAACACATTGCCTTGATTTAGATTTGTTTGCCTCCTCACTGAAGGCAGGTATTTGAAACCAATCCTGTGGCATGAGGTGCACAGCTGTGACAGTTTTTCTGGAATCATCATAAGAAACAGATGTTCTTCTCTGTGGCTTCCTGACTGAAAGTGGAAGTGTGTAGCAAACCATTTAGGTGCACATCTGAATCTGTCCTCCAGATTTTGCCAGACATAGCAAGTCAGGGAGCTAATAGAGGCTATTACTAATTGTTTACTTAGGACTGCAGGGAAGAGCTTGGAACAGGACAAGTGGTCCCGCATGTTGGAAGAGCAATATGTCCAGAAGAGGTGGGTTAAAACTGTGTAGGAAGAGTCTCAGGCAAAATCAGTGCTCAGGAAGGAGAGGAGGGATGGAGGAACATGCTTTTTTTCCATCAGATAATGTATTGAATCTGGCTCACCATAACTTTTAATGTAATGCTCCCATAAAAAGTGGACATTCCGATTTGGTGTGACTAACGCTTTCATGCTTTGTCTAACCTACACCAGACTTCAGAATGACAAAAATATGTCTCTGCTGAAGTAGGTAAAGCTTTCAGGATGTCCACCCCACCCCCCAACCTTCTTGTCCTAATTAAAGCCAGAGTGCTCTTTTTCTCTTAGGTTCACCCAGAAAAAACCCAAAATTTTCCACAGAATTCTGTAACGGAAATACAGCTCTCACATACTGCTGTGGAAATTAGGTTAAGTAAAAACAGGAACTCTTAGCCTCTTTTATGCAGGTTTCTAATTGTTACTCTTCAGTTTCTCCTATTACTTTGGGCCAGAGCATGAGTAGCAAGGCAGTGGGTATGGAATTAGAAATTTATTTTTTACACATTGCTGAAATAAAAGCTTCTCCTTGCTGAAAAATTAATTAGTGAGTGTTCCAGCACCTTATAAGATATTTATGTGTTCTCCTGAGTCCTGTCTCTTCCTGTATCAAAGTGCTGTCTTGAGAGCAGTTCAGGCGAGAGGGCTGCTCAGCTGCACTTCATAGTCTTCCTCTCTGCCAAGGAGTCTCAAGACAGCACTCAAAAACAAAGCGACATAGTCTAGGGAAAGTATGAATATTAGATCACTCTGGTTTAATCACTTGGGATATGGTGGCCTCAATTTATGCATCTGACATTTTGGGGCTTTTGTTGTTGTGGTTTCTAAAATACATCTCAAAATGGTTAAATCAAGAGTTCTTAATGGGTAATACATTTGTGGTACTGTTGTCCAAGGTCTGTGTGTAATATATAAAGAATTTGATGACAAAATCAGTTGTCTCTTACTTTAATGGCTTTTTGTAATGTTTTCATTGTGGCTTCCTTTCCTCTCCCCCCCCCCCCCCCCCCCCCCCATCTCCCTGT
>VZRE01004083.1:0-35886 GCA_013396775.1 Cephalopterus ornatus
AGCAGAAAGGTCGGATCCAAACCATTACACTTTTGTAGTAAGAAAGAAGTTAGTTCACAAAATTCTTAGAGTGTGACGATTCAGGTTGTTCTTAATTTAATGATTTCACTAAAGACATGCAAAAGATAAACATGATTCACAGAAAACTAAATAAACTGAGAATTATTATTGGTTATTAAATGGCACTTAGAAAGCAGCTGTCTCAAAAAGATTTTATAAAATCTTTTACTTTTCTGCAGATCTCGAAATCCTAAATTTTGGATTGTAATAATGTGCCAAATTCTATTTCAGGCAATCATTTCTTTTAACTAAATTACAGTAGTTCAAAAATTATAATATTAAAGAAAATAATGTCAGTGTCGCCACTCTTCTGCAAACTCCAGTCTAAAACTTTAAAGGAACAAGAGGTAGAATAAATGAAAACTGGAATTACCAGTATAATGATGACTAAATGAAGAATTTGCCCTGCTGTATTTGCAAAGTACATAAAGTGAAAGGCAGAAAATACTTCTTCATATAACGTCAGTTTAATTTTGCTTATTGCTGCTTCCTTCATAGCTTACTCTGCTGTACACATTTGTGTGAGTATTTGACAATAGAAATACAAACTTATCAGCCTGAAGAAAATGGAGGGGTTTTCTCATTGTGTGATATACATGCAAGCATAAGTATACAGTGCAGTTGAGGAATTAATATCGCTGACTCCATCTGTTCTGCCAAGGGCACCTTTTTATGTCCATCTACACGTCTGCATCCAGCCCCCTTGAAGGTGTCCCGTTGTCATGCACAACCTTCTCTGTAAGCTCTGTAATACAGGCACCAGCACATCTGCTTCTGCAGTTTCCTTGCCAGTGAGAGCAACTGTTACCTGAAAACTGCTGAACCCAGATAGCAAAGCTCCTGTGCCTGTGTGCAAAGATTATGCAACACTAGCTGGAGCAGGATAAATGGATCCATGTCAAAAGCAGTGCTAAGAAATAGCTTGGCACAGAAGAATAGTCCTGCTGAAGGCAACATTGCACAAGTGTAGTGATTATCCCAGATGTAGATGTGGCGCACTTGATATTAGAGCAGGTAAAAATGCTACCTATGAGCTGTATAAATGCGTGAAATCATTTTCTATTATTCAGCAGATATCTTCTACCATAAGATTCACCTTGTAAAAGGGATAGATAAACATAGATCTTCACATGACAAAAAGTTAAGGAAAACAATGTGTTTGGCTCTACCTGAAAGTTATTAGCAGACTCTAAAGTCTGGTGAGTTTTGTCATCAGACTAATTTCATGGTGTGGTAAGTCACTGGAGTGTGTGACAGATATGAGATACAATTTGCTCAGGCATTTTCTAGAGTTGTCTGGTGTACTCTGTCTAGAAGTCTCTAAAATTAGTGTTTATTATTAAACTAACTTTTAATCTAGAAATGTTAGTAAGCAACAAGATATGATGCATATTAATTAAAAAAAAAAAACAAACATAAAGAAAATCTTCCCTTCCTAACCACAGTTAGATTCCTCTAAAGAGGCATTTATGTTCTCCAAACTTATTTTTCAATCAAGCAGTACTCAGTTGTACCTGAATTAAGCTTTACACTGTGCCCTGCAGAAAGGCTGTGCTGATCTCCTCGGAAAGTCTCATTCTTTCCACTGCCTTTTAAGATTGTTATAGAGGTAGTCTCTTGAGCTAATACATCCATTCTGCCTCCCACCACATCTCTATTTCCAGTACTGCAGTTTTTCTGCTTTCCATGTTAATCTTGCTCTGCCTGCCTTCCTGAAACCTAGACCAGAATGGAGGAGCAGTTCTTAGAGAATGAGCAATTATCCCTAGGGGACGTAATTGCACCAGAATACACTTGGCAATGGAGCTCAGGAAGCCACAATAAACTGTAAACAGATCCAGTAAATAATCATGCTCCTTATCACTGATTGGCTTCCAGTGTACTGAAAAGCCTTAGAGAGTTTAATTTTACATAACTATTTCATATTCTACTGAGCATAAGCATTGCTACTTTGTTTTTCCATGACCATTTTACTAGAGAGTCATGAGTTTGAAGCTTCAGAGTTTGACATGCCAAATAGCAAGACTGGACAGGTGGGCATCATGCTCATGTTTCAGGTCATGATCTAATATCTGTAAGAATTCTGGGCTTTTTCAAAACCGTACTTTTACTGAACCGTGCTTTTCCCTTGTGAACAGTCTTGAGTACAGTCCTTCACACCCAGACATCTATTGAAGTATATGATAACAAGTATTTCAGAAGCAATACAGTGGGAAAAATAAGGAAATATGCCACAATTATTAAATAAAGAAAACGGGACAGATAGCTGAACCCATACTTTTCTAAGAAAACTTAAGGTTTTTACATTTTTTAATTTGTTATGAACAAATTTTTATTGAACCAAAGAGGCAAAGCATTTCAATACATTGTTAAATGAGTTTTGCAATAAAGAGGATAAAAGTTTCTGAATATTATAAGGTAAGCAGCTATTGCTAGTAGTCATAAACTTTTAAAATGTTACAATAGCATTATAAAAATTGAGTCAGCAGCCCTGACAATAGAGCTTTGAATGCCACTTGAACCAGGAAGAAACTGTAACTGAAGAACATTCTTAATCTTATTGATATTTTCTCATTGATCTCTATAATCTTCTGTAGATCAGATAATTTGATCTTGAATAAACTGTTTACTTGAAACACTTAAGGGCATGGAAGACATGTCTCAATCAGACTTTTTTCTTCAGTAAAGTCAATCAACTCACTTAGTAAAACAGAAAAGTCTTAAAATATTGGTCAAAACTGACAGAAATTTTCTAAATATTTAGAAAAAAAAAATCTTCCTCCCTTACTTTTTCTTTTTCTCCTCTTCTTTACTTGGATCCAGCTCAGACTCAGAAAAACATGCAAAAATGTCAGAGACTGCTACCAAAGGATTTTGAAGTTTTTTAACCACCAAAACTAAGATAAATTTTAAGGGTCCTAAAAATAGAATTCCTCCCTTTGTTTTTAATACTACAATAACACTAAAAAGAGAAAATAAGCTCTATTCAATCATTAACACTAGTACATTTTTCTTTCATGTTCCTAACAACATCTTTTCATTTCAGGTCTTTGTAACATAAATCTTTAAAGATACTAGATTCCTGTAGCCAGTTCAGAGCATAGGAGGAAAAAAGTACTTTGTTAGTTACATTTTTCATAGAATTTCTCCCACACACCATAACTCTGTAGCAGACAACTGAGAAAATAAAGAAATTATTCTCTCACTTCTATTCCATAGCTGCTATTACATCAATGGAGGAGATTGGCAGGAACATTGGTGAGCTGTTGCTTGATTGCAATTTCTTTAATTAGTTTATAGATTTTTTTTTTCACCTATGAGGTCCTGTATGAGGCATGATCCACTTACTAGTCTCATTTTAGTGTTTTTCACTCAGCACTCTGCCCACTTTTGATATTATGATATGGATGTTGGTCTTGATATCTTCAATAGCATACTGTAGATTTGCAGATATTTGGTGTTTCTTCCTCTGAAACGTTAAGTTCAAAACCAATCAGTATTTTTTTTTAAATTCCATTGTTAGAGAAGTTTAAACTAAATTTGACTCTCTTGCCAACATTCATTTTCTGCTGTTATCATTCCACCTCTATCATCATCTTCTTCCCTCTACTTTCCCTCCCAGCACACACACTGGAGAATAATCCGGAACTTTGAAGCACTGCAGTGGATGGCTCGCTGCACAGTCAAGTGTTGAATAACTCCTCCCAATGAAATTTCTGTAACTCAAGAGCCTGTTTTCCCTCCAATATGGGATTAAATTAAGACCTTGGTTTAAAACTAAATGCTGAATCTTTTCAAAGGCCATTTGATAAGACTAATATTTCAAGAGTGAAAACACCATAGCTATGCTTTTAGGAGAAAAATAACATTAAAAAATCTACTGCATTAGTTCAAAAGTATTGAACTGAAAAGTTTTTGAGAACAAACATCAACTAAAAAAATTCTTCAATTCCACTTTTCCAGTAGTTTGCTGCTGGCAAGAGAAATGTCACTGAATGCAATTGTCCTTGGAGTTCTTAGGGTTACAAGGATATTACATCACCTAGCAACAGAAGCATCTATTTAGGATACAAGGCTCAATGCATTCTTTTAATGTGTTGTAGATCCCCCAGGATATACACAAATAAACTCCCATAGAAATCCACATAGTTTGCAAGGCAGTCTGTTTGTTTGTCCTTGATGTATCAGTGCTTTTCATTTGGAAGGCTTTGACCTTTTGCGAGCAAAACTGTTAACAGTCTCCTTATTTCATTGATGTGTTTGTTTATTTTTTTATTTTAAGGCCCAAAACATGTGCTTAGAGATTCACTTACTGTTCTTTGTACATTGTCTCTTCTTCAAAATGAAATTTTATTGAATTTTGGAATCTTGTATATTTAGTAGCTGGAGTGGGGCAAACACCAACCTTACTATTTTGTAGGAAACTTTTTTTTTAATTTTAAAATATTATTTAAATTCTCAGCAAGCAGAAGTTCTCAATCCAGAGTGTTCTCAAACATGCTGACATGTTGTGGGTATTTCAGTCAATATCAGCGACGACATATCACAGAATAGCCTTAAGACACTTTCAGAATCCCTGCAATCAGGTGCTTCATCCTCATCTGTCCTGTTGCCATGGATCTTGTAACTCTGTAGGACTCACCAGGAATGAAGAGTTCTTCACAGGATCAGACAAAAAAATGAAATGGTTATGCAGAGAAGTATTGATAAATCTGGACTAACTTTAGAAATCCATGGAAAATCTCCTCCTGGGTATAAAATAATGAAATTCAATACTTTATTCTGTTTTGTCCCTACAATACTTTGTAGCCTGCAGCTAGTTGTAGCTTACAAAATACCATGATGATATATAAAAAGTTCCACTCTTCTTACACCATCCAAGTACTTGCTAGACTTTTATTAATATCATTGAGCTGGAAAATGTGTGCATGGGGCAGAGCAACCTTCCGTGCTCTTAACATCTTATGACTCAGAAGCGAGTTCTGACTTTTCTTTTTGATTCTCTAAGTGTGTCTGCTCTCTTTGTGCTTTGCACTTGAGTTTCCAGTCTACTTCTTTACATTAAGGACAGATCTTCAAAGGCATTAAAGATATTTGAAAATCTTCCCATATGCCTGTGAAGTTTTAAGAGCAACATCTTTTCGCAGAGATTAGCCTAAATTTATTTTTTCTCATTCTTAATTGATACCTGTATCATCAAAAGCTAAAGTGTAGATAAAGCCAGAGATGGACTGAACTGGGATTTGAAAACCTATGCAGATGCATAGTGATCCATCAGGATGCTGGCTGTGAACATAAATCCTAAATCATTCTAGTCCTCCTAGAAATCCATGTGAATGTGCAAATAAAGCATCAACAAAATTCAGTGGGCAGAGGACCTCTCACTGAGGGATTCTGGCTTTTAGAGCAGCTTCTAATGGAACTTCTATTCATTATGAAGAACAGAATCTAGCCTAAGAAGTTCCTGTAGTTTATGCTATCATTTGTGTTACTTTAAAAAGTGATGAGTGTATCTATGGCATAAACAAATACTTTACACTGAAAAGTTATCATAAAGGAGCAAAAGTCTTGTTGGTCAGGTAATTGACAGACTTTTTCTCTCAGATGTCCCAAGTGTTAGTCATTCTGGAAAGTCTGAATATTCTACCCTGTTCAAATCATGTAGTACTAAAAATAACAATACTCAATTTTGTTTATATCAAGCATTAGGATATAGTCTAGACACACAGACAGTAAACGCATCAAAAAAGAGAACTAGTTTTCTAAGCCAAGCACATGAACATTACTACAGGCTAACATACTTAGAACATTGATATACAGAAGTCTCTTGGAGATAACTAGCTGATATATCAGGGAATTCTCAAAGACTGATTATTAATGCACCAAAGCCATTTTAAATTCAGTGAAACTATCAGAAGACATTAAAGGAAGGCAGTTTCATGTCTACTTTGTGCCTGTTCTTCATATGATATAAGTCAAGACAAATCCCTGCCACATCATATTTTCTTGCTTGGGATGATGTGAGGGAAATAAGGGGCCCACTTAGCATTTTGTGTAGGTCATTTAAAATAACCCAGATTAATGGGGCCCTGTCTATTTTACCCTTGTAGGGAATGAAAAATACTAAGAATTATTATTGAAGTGATTCAGCTGTCCATTAATAATACATTAGTAAATACCATTTGATCAAATTTCATTGAAGTATTTTTTTTTTTAGAGCAGCTGGCAGCTGAGCCAAGTCTTAGCCTAAATACCAGCGATATTTCATTCATGAAGGGTAAGGGTCCTGCTAGCATCTACAGGTACACGGAATGCAGAAAGGAGGAAAAAGAGATCCCAAAAGACCTGAAATACTACTATATCAGAGCTGAGGAAGCATGGAGAATATTTTCCAAATGGGCAGAGCACAGAACATCAGAGAAAGTGTGATGGTTCTTCTCCTGACTTTCTCTAAAGCCTAATGGCCCAATGTTTTATTCTACTTCTATAGCTCAGTTCAAATCTGAATTGTACCAGAAAGAATTCTTCAGATTTCAAAGGTTTCTTTCCTTTACATTCTTTAGCAAGTTTAAAAGATATAATTTAAACCCTTTGGCAATGACTACTATTTTTGTTCTCGTCCCTCAAGGACTGTCATTGATTGGCTTGTAAATCTTAAAAAGTTTACATTCTTCCCTGGGCTTGCTTCTCTTTTTGAAGAATCTGTGGTCTTTTTATAATTTCTTAGAAGACTAAACCTTTTCTTTCCTGAAAATGGCCAATATTGTGTTTTGTGAGTAATGACTGTGCTTCATTAGGTCTAAATTTACTCTGTTTATAAGCAATAGTCAGTTCTTGCATTTTTTTCATCAGTGACTGTAGGTAATACACTTCTTCACGCAATAACAGTGACCAAATCTGAAAAGAAACTGTTTTTAACTCTTGCTTTCCAAAGGAATGAGGAAAAAGCTTTTTTTTTTTTTTTAATCTTCTCCTAGTCAAATTAGTGTCTATATATACGTCATATTTTTCGATTGGCTAATATAATACTGGGTCATACCATGCCAGGAGAAGTCCTGTAGTAGCTGTTCACTAATTTGTTTTATTCGTGTGTTTAATTCAGTGTCTGAAATTGTGATTCCTTAAAAAATAATAAAGAAAACAACCTGGAATTTACAAACAATGCTGCAATTTTCCTGCTTTTCTATTGATTATAGAAATCCATTATATTTTAAAGTCTGCGTTGTTTTAATTTCCTTCTGCTAAGAAAACTTCTAGTTTGACATATGTCTATGTATCTGCGTGTGTATGCATGTGCATATAGTAGGTAACACACCTTTTCACTCGGGCATTTTTGGTAACTTTCAAGGGAATTTTTTTTAAGAACTGCTGATATAAAGATAATGACATTCAGATTTTAGATAACTTTCAGAGAGACTCTATTAGTGACAAAAAAAAAATTACATTTGTGTTGATTAAGTAACACATTAGAAAATTTGGTATATAAAATTAGATGAATAAAATTTTATGGAAGCATAGCTGCCCTGACACAAAAATCTATTGCAGATTTAAAGAAATTCTTTTATTTTTTTTTTAGTATTTTTATTTTTTTTTAAGTTTAATACTATGCCTTGCAGAGCAGAGAGGAAAATCCAGCCAGCCGTCATATAACTTGACATTAATTATGTGACCTCCATGTAAATGAAACAGTTCCAGTGTCAGGCTCTTGTTTTCTTTAACTGAAAGAGCAAATTTCTATTCAAAACTTGCATACTTTTTAGCATAACTACTAAGTACTAAATTTTCTCTGCCTTACTGTTCCTATCAAACCATCTTGAATCTTGTCTCAATAAGTACACTAAATGAAAAATTACCCTTGGATGTTATAAACAACTTCTTGACAGAAAGGTTCCTAAGAGCCTTTTCACCTCAGCTACCTCGAGGATCAAGGTGTTGTAAGGCACATAGAAAGGCAAATCTTAGTGTTTGAAGGAATTCTGAAACAGGGGGTTCTTCCTTTAAAGTGAGAAAAAAATGTGTACTTCATCTGCAGGTTGCAGGGCAGGAGAACATGATTTGTTTATTTAATTTAAACAGGTGGTCCTGGGACAAGTGAACACACATTGCATCAAGTGTGGAATTTACTTTTCTCTTTTCCTGAACAAAAGGAAAGAAATTTTGATGGTCTCTTTTAAATTTTGGGGTGGTACTTGGTCAGAGAAGGTACCTTCTCCTTCACTGCATTTATAAAGCTTCTACTAAACTTGACTCCTGCCTTGGCTAGTAAAGGTATAATTATTTCTCATTAATAAAAAAAAAAGTCAAATTATCAGTTACATTTCTCTTCACACTCAAAACCAAGGCTTCATTATGAACACAAACAGGAATATATATTTAAAACTGCATAAAAAATCCACAGTGTTTTCAAATTTCTATGTTTAGAGAAGATAATAAATACATTCAATAACAAAGCATTTAAATCATTAGTTAATAATTTAACCAGAAAAATAATCCCTTGCCTTTAAAGATAAAACATTTACAATATGCCTGAATGTTTTCTAAACTTTGAAATAACTATGAATCTGTTGAAATTGTTTATACATTACAACACTTCAGCAAAATAAATGCAAAACTTTACAAAGTTTACAAATTTTACATGAATCATAAGGTTGGGTGATATAAAATCAACAGAATAAATTTTAAGAGATTGTAGAACAGGGAGAAATATGTTCTCCTAACCTGAATTTTAGGATGTCAGAGGTACCTAATTAGCTTATCTCCTGGAAGAAACCCTGTGAAATGTTCTAAGTACACACTTTTTGGAGTTTTCCTCACATGATTTTGCATACTGCCTGAAAGACCACTATATAAAGTATACAAAGGATAGAAATATATTTATAGTTATCTTAAGATGGCTATAATTTTGCTAAAGGAATAAACCCAAATATTGCTTTTTTAATTCTGTCTGAAGCCAGAATAGGTGATTCATTTTTCGTTTGATACTTCTTCATGAAACGATAACTCAGCAACCATAACTGTTTCTAAAACATTAGTCATCTTAAGTGACGGCATGTTAGTGTGTTGGCATAAACTCCTGGAGTAATTCACATTGATTGATTAGAAACTCTTATTTTATCCATTGTCTTTAAATATTCTTTCATTCCAGGGTAAACAACTTCAGCTAATAGACATGGTATCTCACTGCTCTGTGATCGAAGATTAGCTTTTAGGACAAGAAGTAAATGGAGGTCTAATCTTTCTAGTGCCTTTTAGAGGTACTTAACATTGGTCTACAAAGAGCACTGAATGAAAAGAATTAGTAATGGAAGAGACCTACTAAGTCATTTGTAAAACCTCTGTCAAAGCAAGATTGTTTGTCTATGATATACTATGTTTTTAAGTGTGATGTCCAGTCCAACCCTAAATCATTCAGCTGATCTGTTACTGTTTGTTTCCATTATATCCTTAGACATACCAGACCTATATTATAGTGTAGCTCGGATTTTACTGCGCTTTATTTAATTTTATTCCTATAATAATATACTTTGCAGCAACTTGCAGTCTTTTTTCCCCTTTTATGTGTACTTCTCAGATGCATGCTGAATTAACCAGGTTATACCAGTGTGATCATTTTTCTTGGCCATTCTGGTTGTGAAATAACTGCCTTGCATACAAAATCACAGGCTTTTTCACCGTATTACACTTGAAGATCAATTCTAATTTACCATCTACCTGATTCATCAAATGTTATTATGTTCTTACATGTTTCTAATGGTATTGAGCTCTTCTATGCAGCATTATTTTCATATGCATTATCCAAGTCATATTTGTAAACCTGTGCATTTAATGCAGGAAACGTGTGCCAAGGGAGCAATCTGCTCTACACATAGTGAGTGAAGTTCTGCTTCACTTTTTTGAATTATAAATACGGAGCAGCAGAATCTTCTTAGCTATGTAGGTGACATATAGATAAACTTTGCTATGACCCTTGATATACTGTCTCTGCCTTTAAATAAGTACAGATTTTATGCTTCTAGTGGCTAGCTTTCAAACTACTACAGTTATGGGAATTTTTAAATGCTTAAGTAAACCAGAACAGAATAACAAGAATATATCAAAACCAGAAAATGAGCTTACTTTGAATTACGACTATAAAAAAAAAAATTAATATAATCTGTTTTGAGATGTCTGAACTTCAACTGTTTATGTGGTGGTGCTGTAAAAAAGTGAACAACAAGGAATGGTCATTTGTGAAGTAATATATTGTTCCCTTTCTGAGCAAAGTCATGGTCACAGAGATTGTTTTGATTAATTATTTATCCTACTTGTGTCATTCTACTTTTGCAGCTAGGTTAAGAACTCAAGCCTTGATGGCAGCAAGATGTTCTAGCAGTGAATTACTCTACACAGATTTCTGAAATTGTATCCAGGAGTATCTGTGTTTGAGAATAATGGAAGAGAATAGATTACAAACAGAATTATAGGACTTTACAATGCCTACCTTCTGAGAAAACTGGCAAGTCCAGTAAATATCCACAACACGAGCTTTCTTTTATTTTGTTTTGCTTATTTTCTATGTGCCCCAATACCTTTCCAGCAGGAATAATTCAATGCCAAGAGGTGTACCACAAAGAGAAGTGTGGCAGAAGTTCTGTTCCTCATTCAGCTCTTTGCTTTACGTGATGCCAAGCACTTTCGAAATCTAAATTAGCTCAGCTGGTAACAAGTGTAGAAGAGGTGAGGAAAGTGTTGTTTGTAGCAGATAGGAAACAGAAAACAGACAGGTGATGGATGCAGAAAGATTTGGTGACAGAGCAATGTGCTTTGAGGGATGTGAGTGGGGAGTAAAGAGGAATGAAACAATGTAAAACCAGCAACACTGTAAAGATGAGTGAAGCAGAATGTAACATTATTAAGCTAATGGTTTGAAGGGTTAGAATACTAAATTGACTATGAATGGAGGCAGTACCAATATGCACTGTATGAAAAAGAACATTATGATAAAGACAAAGGAAAAAGTTAGAATTCATTTCCCAGAAGAATTAGGTATTTTATTTAGATGAATGTATTGCAGTTTTTTGGACTACATTTTCAAGCACAGAAATATAACTTTTCTCAAGAGTTATCTGCTACATACAAAACGCATAGATGCATCTATTTATTTATGCACATATGTATAGATACAAACAGTGACTTTAGTAATTTTTGACACTGAAATGAAGAGATTGCGACTATGTTTTTAGCAGAAAAATACAAGGAAGATTATTTGCTAGAAATAAGAAATTCTCAAAAAGGCTGAACACAGTTCCCAGAGTGAGACACTCTGCATGTTTGAATTAATGTTCCTGAGAGCTCCCTTGTTAGTGCTAAGCATATAGTTTAAATAAAGAAATCACATTCCAGGCTCCAAATACAATTTGTCAGCTTTGCTTCTGGGAAGTGTGAAAGTAGCAAAAGTGAGAGTCATTTATTCACCATCTGTTCAGCAGCTCACCTCTTCATCACACAGAGATGCAGAAGATGCAAAGTTTAGTAAGTTTTCAGACATCAGACTGGTAGAAGTGAAGACAGGGCATTTTTTATTAACCTCATGAGCAGAGATTCACTGAGTTTCCATATGTCCCAGAACTTAACAAGATCAATAGAAATATTATTCATATATCCCACTGCGTCTTATTTTTACAGTCAAATCTATGTAGCTAATATCTTAATATTTACAGGGGTTAGCTGCAAAATATTGCCGTTGAGTAGTTTGGGGCACTTTTTTTTTTTAAGTTTTTTTAAGTTTTGAGAAGTGACAGAAAGAGTGTAATTCAGAAAGGAGACTGAATAACAGACAGGTCTTCACAGATTTCTTGCCATATAAACTAGGCTGCACTAATTCTTAATGCAGTTGTTAATACCACTCATCTGTATATGTAAACCTAGAGAGGTACTTACAGTGTGTATCCACAGGTATTTATTGTGGAGTCCTGATTATTGGCTGACATTTCTACACATTATCTTAATAAAAAAAATAATTTTAATTTTTTATAAAAGTGGGTTTCTTAGTACCGGGGAAAAAATTAAAAATTCGGGTCAAATAAAAAAGAAAAATGTATATACAAGTTTCACAAAACCTTATAGAAGCCTGAAAAATGCCCTCTTGAAAATTTATTATTACTGTGATATGAAATAATAACTTGCTGCAGGCAGAGGAAATACCATTTTTCCCCACCCAGAGTATCAATAATAAAATAGAGTTTTATCAGACAAATAGAGAAGCGTGCATTATATTTATAGAAATTAGTGACACTCTTCTTGTGGTGTCATACTTGGTCTCTCCAGGCTGTGCAATACAGATTGAGATCTTGCACATCTCTATACTCAGACTTAATCTGCAGTAACTTGAGTGTTTCCATAGGAGACGATGAAATCCAAAAGTGGTTCATTACCTCACAATAATGTGAAGGTTAATGGGTGTCATCACTCTACCTGTAGGATGTTCAGGTTTAAGGATCAGTTGAGTGCAAATCAGACATCACAGTCAATAGGAAGTGCCGTTTCTTGCCCCATCTACCTGGTTACATTGTCCACGTGATTGCCGTTTTCACACTGCTACCACTTTTACACCGCTCCTTGTTCTTATGATTAATGCGACAACTTCTTTTCTGTTGGGAATAGAAACTTCTACAGCAGTTCTTAGTTGATCATCTTCGTTGCCTACTTTCAAATGAATGTCGAGGATGAACAGGCAGGGCTGAGCAGTGCCTCAGTGGGAGTCAGACACAGGGGGCGGGGGGGCAAAAAGACAACAGGAGTCACAGAGGCAGATGTGTTCTGCAGCAGTTCTCGGACTCTCACTCAAGGAATCCCACAGTCTTTGTTGGGATTGCTTGTGGAGGATAATCAGGAACTGAAATCTGTCACATAGATAAAAACTATAACATATAGTACAATTTGAATCCTTAATGAGGCTACTGGGCAGCAGAGCTGTATTGACCCTCAGATGGATTGTACAGAACTCTCCTTTGACCACATCCAAAACATCAAATAATACATTCGCCCAGGTGCTCCAGAGTATCTTCCAACAGAAAACATTGTGCTGCTTGAATTATTGTCATTTCTGCCTCCCTCCAGTAGCTAAAAGGGGAGAGTAAATCATGTTTAGCCTCTGTACCTGCCAAACAGTACTACCGCTTTGGGAAGCTGCCTGTCGCCTCTCCTAGTAATGAGCATAGAACTCAGAGCTCCCAAGCAGGGAGCAGCAGTAGCGGCACATCCCCTGATGCTCCTCCTAGTGTGATAGACAGTGAAGTACCTGCTAAGTCTTGTGGCTGTATGCCAGCATCCAAACACAGCAAGTTTATATTCTGTCAGAATATATGTTTGAATAAAAAAGTAACTGCATGTTTTTTTAGAAATGGAAGAAGGCAGGTGATGTAACCTTATAATGACTCCTCTTTGGTGAAAAATCACATTTCTGGGAAAAAACAATGAAGCAAAAAGACAAAACTGCATGTATTAAAGAAGAAAGTTTATTTTTCCATGTGCCTATTATTAAACATCGACTTTTCATTGCTTGAAAGCTTTACCCTAAAGTCTAGTAAATATAATCAAGATCTAATTAAATGTTAATGTAGAGTCAGTGTGTTAAAAATTCAAAACGAGTGAGCAGATGCTGTGTTTTAGTCAGCATGGTCTAATCAACAAGATCAGATCCCAGCTGTGGAAATCCTCTCACTTGACACAGTGGCAGAGAGTTTCCTGTTGGCTGTACATTTAGAACCTCTTGTATGGGTGGCAACACACTAGTTTAGGACATACAGGCAAAGGCAGAGCCATCTCTGACCGATAGGCTATGTTCAGCCCACACTCTAGTAGCCGGACTATGATTTTGTAGCTGATGTAATAGCTCAAAAAAGCAGTTGACAATCTGTGCCTACTGACACAGAACACATACACTCATATAGTGGTTTTAAAAAATTGTATCTTGCTTTTATATTTTAACAATCAATTTTAAGTTCCAATTTTGAGAATAAAAATCCTGCACTATAGCTCTCCTTGGCATATTGATGGTTATTTCCAATAACATTTGTAAGAAAAAATGATTTCTCACTAAAAAATATAATTTTGAAACTGTTAATAGAGAATGACACTGGGAAAAAGGTCAGATGCTCTCTTTCATAGAAAATACTGATGAAACACCATTAATAGTACAAGATTAAGTTTTCACAAAAAGTTTTATTGTTGTATTTGTCAGTTCTAAATGAACACCAAATAAAATAATGATATTTTTTAGTAATGTAAACTTATTAAATTATTACTTCCTCTATTATTGCTCATTTACTTGTTATCTCAGTCTCAGTTTATTCTACAATTTAGGTTAGATAGGCAACTGAATACCTTACTAGCCAATGCAACCATGTAGTCATAAAATTTCTTCTATGACATCTTTTCCCCTCTTCTTATAATTGGGACCTAGAACTGTGCCTGACCCTTTTGTGCATGCTATAAAGATGAAGAAAATTTCCTTACTCCTCGCCATGAAAAGCCTGGCCATACCCAATACAAAGCACAGCTCTTCCGCAGCCATCATAGCTTGAATAATTAATTGTCTTGGTGGGAATAACCATGACAGCCATTTTGCTTGACTCATGACCTTGCGCTGTGTCTGCACAAATGACAGTGCTACAGCCAAGTCTCTTCAAAGCTTTATGTTCTGCAACATTGCTGAGTCAGGATGTGGTTACTATTGCAAATATATGCTGTGTGCACATTTTTTCTACTATTTAAGTTTGGTTTCATGATGTAAAGAAAGGCAAAACCCAGCAGAAATTATGAAACAGCACTGTCTGCCTCTATGGTTTTTCATAAAACCATAGAATACTTTAGGTTGGAAGGGACCTTTAAAGGTCATTTCATCATTACAGATGCTGCATAGAATTGCTGAGAATGTTTTCACAATCATTATACCTGCCTAGAAAAAATGCTGAAAGTCATTACTTCTTTCCACAAAATGAGTCAAGCAAGAGATCGTTTCCACAGATATTTTAAAAGTGTGTTGTCTCTGAGGGAATCTTACTATATACCGAATTTTGATTAAACTTTAGGAAGGTTTTCTGAGACCACTCATTATTTTTCTGAATTCATTCTTTCTTTTGTGTACATATTCCTGAATTTTACTGACACAATGTGAAATCTGTCTGAGACAGACTGCTTTGAATTTTTTTTTTTCCTTCTCCTTGGGTATTAATTTCTTTACAAATAGAAATTGATTTTCTAGATATTGTCAAATATCACAACAGTGGAAAGAGGAGGAGGTTCTGGAAAGTTTTTGAGTTTTTTTCCGATTGCATTAGTACATTAGATTCAGTTTCCCTTAGTCCTGTCATTTAAGACTCCCTGCACCAGTCATCACTAAATGAGTGGGTGTATGGTAGAGTAACGCATGTGTGTTTGGCATCTGGTGATCTTCCCCTGGGAGGCTGGTTTACTTGCCAGGGAAGAGCCATGGAACAGGACTGTATGTCCTGGGCCACCTCCAAGTATACTATGCTGTTCTGTAAATATGAGAGCTAGAGCTAGAAAGCTAGAGGAAAATACGTGTATTGCAGAGACACAGAGGGACAACATGAGACTCTCATGAGTGTCAGAAACACACCCATCTTACAACTGCTTTAAAATTTGGATGCAGGGTACAATTGAAGCTCTAAGAGGTGAAAAAATTTATGAGTCATTAAGTACATGAAAAGTTTATATGAAATTTTTATATGACAATTTTTTTTTGACATGTAGTGTTGAAACACCTTTGGAGGGATTTCCTCAAGACCTGCATTTGTGAGAAAGTGCTTGGTATTAGCCGTATGTGTGTATACCATGGGAGTTACTTTGGTTCTGTAACTCAGTGCAATCAACACCACCCCTCAAAAAAATCCCAACAAACAAACCAAACGAAGCAAATAAAACACCCACTCAAACCAACCAGTCAACCAAACACCAAAAAGCAAGAGGAAAAACCCCATAGCCCCCATCTCTTTCCACTGGAGGTAGATAATGTTTTCTTTCCTTTTGCATCGTAGGGTACTTCAGTTCTGAATGAATCTGTAGAAAGTCCCCCTTCCATGATCTCTTAATGTGAACACTATAAAATGGCTAATGTTCTTACTGTTTCTTTGCTTTCTTTCTTCTGTCAGGAAAGTCTTCTGATCAAATGCACAGGCTCTGTTCTTGAAGATCCCAGATGCAAGAAAAGATAGTTTTAAAATCAAATTCTGATATAAAGAGAAGCCTGACTCTTATCTAACATCCACATTTTTCTGGACACAGACACATCCTCATGATTCTAGGCCTGATTTTTGTAGGAAGCATTACTGTTGCCAAAACAGAGAAAAAGTATCTGACAAAGGCAGCTACACCTAACTTCTACTGCTTTAGCCATCATCTAGCTGGCCCTATTTTTAAAACTTTTTGAAGTTTGATACTGCTTTCTAAACAAGATGTCACCCAAGTATTCAGTGAGATGCTGAGTTCACTATGAAACCCACATTTGGTTTTTGCAACATCAGCACCTCCCAGTTAAAATTCCAGTCCAGAGATGATATGATGAGAATATTTTACATCTTATCATTGTGTCTTTTGCATAAAAGATGTAGCCAATCTTTTGCATGTTAAAGATATATGAGGTTTGTAGTTTTATTTAATCTTAATTGTTAATTAAATCACAATATGATTTTGGTTTTTAAGTTACAATAACACCTTTTGGGGAAAAGCAAGTGCTGAAATGGAACATATTAACTTGACTTTTTTTTGACATCTCCTTAAGGGATTATGTAATTAAATGTAAAAAAAATTAAAATCAAACTAGAAATAAGTGTATGAGAACAAATGAATGAATGACTGAATGAATGAATGAAAGAAAAAAATAACTTTCTGAATTGCGCTTTTATACTCTAAGATACTGTATTGTGATAGTAAAATTTTTGCAGTTTTCAAGGAACATAACATTTTTGTTTCTGAAAGACACAGTGAAAATAGAGATAATTTCTTTTCTGTGGTCAATTCCAGTTCAAAGTCACTGAAAATGGATGAAATCTCAGTGCTTTTAAACCAGTGACAAAACTTCTTCAGTGGAGCTGTGATTTAGTTAGGTTATCTTTTTTAATGCACCTTGGATAAACAGAGATACATTCATAATATAGTAATTTCTCTGTAAGCACATTTTTACAGTCACATGCATTAAGTCTTGTGTGTGGTTTCCATACAACTGAGATATTACAAACAACTTTGTAACTTCTTTTTTTATAAAAACCTTTTATTAAAAAATTAATTCTTTCAGTGCATTTCAGGGCTTTTTCATGTGGATACATGCTGTGTTTGTTGTTTTGTGCAATTCTGAATGAAAATTGTTGAAGTCACAGCAAATTGAAGTTGAAGACAGGTTAAAGAGCATTTACCATCTTCAATATTTGCCCTGGAAGTGAGTTTCCTCAGCATTTTATTTTCTGCTGCATTACTAGTTGAAAGCAAGGAGCATAACCTCTTTCTCTCTTTTTCTCACTTTAACACTCCCCATGGGACACATTTTTTTGCAGGATCAGCATAAAAAGAGCAATTACATTTCTCTATACAGCTGGCTGCTAGGATAACTAGAACCACTGCAAGCTGGAGCAAAATCTGGTGCATGCAGTTGACTAGGCTTTCTCTTGTGCTTGATTTCAAGCACCAGGAAATAGGACTTGTGTGTGGAAATAAGAAAAAGAAGGAAAGAACAAATCACACAGGCAGGGATTTCACAAAGAAAGAAGAGTCAGATACCCCTGAAGTAGTTTGACATTGACAAAGAGTTTGGAGAGCAAGTCTACATGAAGAAGGTAGATTCCTGGAATGCTTGACTCTAGATATGCGCCAGGAACTATAGGACTGTTGTTTAATCGTTGAGAATATACAGACCATGCTGCACAAATACCTAAGTCCAGCTTCTGATTTCTGTTCCATAGCAAGATCATCAGCAAAGCCTCTGATTATTTTATTTATAAGTGGTTATATTTTTATCAATTTACTAGCAAAAAGGAATGCCAAAGCCTTCAAAGACCAGAGCACAAATTGGTTGGCTTTGTGATGACACGCTAATCCATAGCACTGTTGCTTTGATAATGATAAAAAAATGGACAAGCAAAAAACACAGTACAAAACTTGGATTTATGTAAAGCTTCCTGTACAAATAATGAACTTGCAGTACTTTATTGGAGAGTCAAAGAAAAACGTCATCTAACTCAGCTCAGGGGAAAAAGGTATGATGCCGACATAGACTTATAATATGAAAATAATTTGCTGCGCTTCGTTATTTTCAAAGGGGAAGAGAACAAGCATAAACTGATGATGATTAGCAGCAAGCAATCATAGACAGGCTCCAAGGAATTGCCTAAGCTGTTGTACAAAGCATATTTTTGTCTGTGATTACTTGCATCTATTGTACACTGGATACTATTTTTTTGTTTTTTCCTTTTTTTTTTGTTTTTCCTTGCCAGCTTTCCAGATTAAATTTAATTACAAAGCAGCCAGATTTGTACCTAGAGCAGAAGTCAATAGACTGCAACAACATTAATGAGATTAATGTGTTCTGTGGGTTAGAAGTTCAACTTTTTGAATGAGGATTTTCATGAAGTTACTTGTGGAAGTTTTCAGTCTTAAGAATACACAAAAACAAGGATGGCTGTGCTCCCTTCATTAAAGGCATCATGTGCTGATATGGAATTTTAAAAAATTATTTGTTTGTGATTTTGTCATCTTTTCTACAAATGGTGCAATGATAAACTGCATCAAAATCAAAGACCCAGTTCTGCAAACCTCTGTGCATGATCATTGCAGAGCTTAAGGGTAATAGTGAACAGATCTAAAAATTCCTTACAGGTTGGTTGTAGTTCTCCCTGTCTGGTTAACAAGTCAGAATGAAGAAAATGCATCTCTCTCAACATCACTGAGAGGGAGCTAAATCTAATGACTATGGGACAATAATAGAAATGACTGACTAACGCAATCTCATCTGTGTAAAAATACAACATAGAAAAACCATTTTAAACAGTTTAGTATCATTCACAAGGAAAAGTGAATATTAGGGAAGATCAAAGATGTTTTTTACCAGCCATTTTATTGAAAATACGAACACTTATTGAGTTGAGGCCTAGTTTAAATTACAATTAATCATTACAGGCAAGCAAGTGGTGCCATGAGTCGAAAACGTGTCCTCATGGCTAAGAAGGAGAGTGGTATCCTGGATGCATTATGAAGGACATTGCCAGCAAGTTGAAAGAAGTTATCCTACCCCTCTACTCAGCCCTGGTGAGGCTGCATCTGGAGTAATGTGTCCAGTCCTGGGCTCCTCAGTACAAGAGAGACATGGAACTTCTGGAGCAGGTACAGCGGAGGGTGACAAAGATGATTAGGGAACTGGAGCATCTCTCTTAAGAAAAAAGGCTGAGGCTGGGCCTGTTTAGCCTGGAGAAAAGACAACTGAGAGAGGACCTTATCAATGCTTAGAAATATCTCATGAGCCGGTGTCAAGAGAGTGGGGCCTGACTCTTTTCCGTGGTGCTTAGCAACAGGATAAAGGGCAATGGACACAAACTGAAATACAGGAAATTCCATCTGAATATGATGAAAAACTTCTTTGCTCTGTGGGTGACAGAGCACTGGAAGAGGCTGCCCAGAGAGGTTATGGAGTCTCCTTCTCTGGAGATATTGAAAACCCACTTGGGTGTAATCCTGTGCAACCTTATCTCAATGAAATTGCTTTAGCAGGAGACTAGCTGATACCCACAGGTCCCTTCCAACCCCCAGCATTCTGTGATTTTGCATTTGGTAACTGGCTCATACCTTTGTTTGCATTAGTAACCTCTAGAATGCCTGCTGAATTGGGATTAGTTGTAGAAAGAGGAAGAAGTAATAAATACTCATTCTATTTATAGCTTCTCTAGAGAGAAACTATTGCTCCATCTTCCCCTTCTTTCCTGTTTTTCTATTTTTGATCGTTCCTTGCCAGGCTGCCTAAATTTTGGAGGTGATCTCGGAGAACACAGAAATTTCTAAAAAATAGCTTTAAGCCAGTACTATGTCTCAAAATAGGAATCTAAACTGATATGTGGGGAAATACCTTTCACTGGATATTAGGACTAGACATTCTCAGATGCCTAATCTTCTTCCCTGTAAATAGATTTTGTTAGCAAATTAGCTCTTTCTCAATTAGGAATATATTATCAGCAAACATAAATGATATCTAAATAATAAACTGCCACAGTAAACAACATGCTGCTTTATGGAAATGTTCTCAAAATCTTGATCTATCAATGCCATTTAATCTTTCCAAGATCCAATCTATGTTTAACAGTTGAATTTTTGAGTATTCACTGGGTTCATCAAGTCATAAGATGTTTTCAAGTCTGTTTTTCTTCCTCATTATGTAATGTAAATTTTTCTAAAATAATATTTTAATATAATTTTTTTTCTGTTTTTGTCATGTCTGTGGTAAATCTTCTGTCTGTTTAGATACAGGTTGCTTTAGAATAGACAGCCTATAGTTCACTATAGTAGCCTATAGTAAACCTAGGAATTTTCTGTTTTAAGATCGCAATACTTGTGGAAGCAGTAGTATTTTTCTTAGTTATTTTGATTTGAATTTTTTAGGACTATGGAAGGGGGAGCATCGCTTTTCGTAATAAACACTGCAGTGCATTTCTTGTCCTTCTCCATCCCTCCCTCTTTAATTGTCCTTACATAGGTGCTTGGGTTCTATAAATCCAAACTCTCAGTCACTTTGCTCATCTACTTAATTGTCACATCGAGTATCACAGCTTAGGCAACTCTCAGTTTGTCAGTTTGTCTCCACTTGTTTCTGAGAGTATGTTTATGTGTTCTCAAATGAGGGAGTTAGTTTGTTTAATGAAAATACTTCCTACAGCTGGAGATGTATGTTGCTCAGCTGAGACACTCAAACAGCACATATATGTTCCTTTTCTGTTGTTATGATAGGCACAGTTGGTTAACTGAGTCCTGTTACATCTTTTGTATGTAAATTCTGAGTTGGTAGACACTCTCTTGTCAGCATTCTCATTTTCACATCAGGCAAGAACGGTGCAACCTCAACCTGGGCCTTCATATGTGAGCAGTGTGTTTGGCTCGTTATGCCCCCTAGCCTTCAAACAGTAAATATCTCCATGAATATCAATCGTTAATACCCTTTGATTTTACTTCTACTAAATGCTTCATTGCTTGATGTTTGCATTAATTCTTTTCAACACAGTTGGAAAATTCATCTTCTTCCCAGACCTTGCAAACATCTATAGCATCTGTCAACTGTGAGGAGATAAATGATAGATAAGAATTGCTGTTATTGTAAGCAAATAAAGGGAAAAGGACTGGCACTGTAATCAGGCTGTGGCTAGGGGTGGGGGGGGTGGTTCTTTCATTTTTATTTTTCCTTTTTATTTTACACAAACTTCTTGGCATAAAAATGGCAATTGGCGCTACATCAGCAACCTAACGACCATTTCTCTAAGATGTATTTAGAAAAGCATGATACTTACAATAAAATCTGCTCTAACAGTTTTACAGTACAGTAGAATAAAGTTGTGATCTCTCTCATGCAGTCAATATTCTGTTTTGAACTGACTGATTTTATTTCAAGAAATCATATGTAAAAATCTATACTGCTTTTCCAAAGTTTTTCTTCTCCAGTGAGATTTTCAATGCTAAGTATTGAAAACTATCCAAAAAGGATACAGATCCTAGGAAGCATTAAAATTTTAGGAACTCTAATTCTAAATTAACAAAATTTATAACTCCTTTTAAAACTAGACGCACTGGAGTAGGAGGGCTTTTATTTATTTAACTATTAAGAAGACATAATCTACATAAAGCTTCTATCTCTTTAAAAATCTAGGGACTTGAGACAAATGCAATCATCAGGAACTAGATATTGGTGGTGTTTGCAACAGTGTTCTAGACCTATGTAAACAGATGGAATTGTTCTAGACTTGTAGCTCAGAAGCTGTACAATTTGAAAGCATTTCAAAGTGTAGACTTTTATAGTTAACATAGGGGATTTTTATGGTAAATGGACTTATATTCATAATTTTCCTTAGATATAGCAAAGCTTACACTTAATAGAATATATATAGGTTTAGATTAGACGTTAGGAAAAAATTTTTTACTGGGAGGGTGATGAAGCACAGGAGCAGGTTCTTGAGAGAAGTTGTGGATGTCCCATCCCTGGCAGTGTTCAACACCAGAGTGGACGGGCCTCTGAGCAACCTGATCTAATGAGAGGTGTCTCTGCCATGGCAAGAAGATCGGAACTAGATGATCTTTAAGGTCCCTTCCAACCTACATCAATCTACGATTGCATTATTATTATTGGTTTTGTTATTATTAATAATAATAATTTTTCTGGAGGCAAATCCAATCAAGAGACGTATCATTCTAGAAACAAAATATATGTTTCCAGAAGAGGAACAGCAGGAGCCAAACGCATTTAGCAAAGGAGAGCAGATGTTCTTTTCCTCCCACTTTTCAGGAGGGCAGGCAATTGCCCTCTTTTTTTATTATCTCAAAAGACTGATTAAGAAACTTTCTACCTAAGTGGTTTTGGCATTCATTGTCTTGGCTGGCACAATATCATAATTATGCTTCTATAAATCTTTATAGTTCACCTATTATGTCTTGAGTGAGGTTGCTATCCTCTTCTAATTTGCATATATCCAAACTTATTTTGAAGTGGAACATAAAAAAGGAATGTTAATTTTACATTAAACAGAACAAGCAAAATATGATGAGAACTCATTATTCCTTTTTTTTTTAATCTATGATTGACTTCCTACACTCTTGCATTCCTTGATATACATTAGTTTTATCCCCTTTAAGTAAGCATATATTGGTACAATAACTACATTTAAGGTTTTTTGTAAAAGTTTTTCTGAGTTATGTATTTTATGCTGTCTAATTATCTCCAGAGTTCATTATGTGCCTATGTTGTTACTCAAAAGAAGAAGAGATTTTACCAAGCTACTTCTTGTGCTGGAGGGATCAAACTCATTTCCACATACATTTGGAGAGTGCCTCATATTATCAACTCTTGACAGCCAATATCTTCCTCCTGCATGTCCAACTAGAATTATTGCCCTTGAGACGTCTTATTAAAAAGACATATAGATGGGCCATTGAAGTTCTAAAATTTTCCCTGACAGTACCTCTATCTCTGTATGATTTTGTTATTATCCTTCACTCAGGATTTCCTGGAATAAACTATTTGGGTCTCAATTGCTGCAACTGTGAGTTGAAGCTATTAGCAAGCCTTTGGCAAATAGCTGGGCATTAGTATTTATTACAGACACAGACGCATGAGAAGTGCAATCAATTTTGTCTTTGTTGGATTTTAACTTCAGTGAATTGTTCATTGATTTTGGAATTTGAGAGGATTCTAGGAAACTATTAAACAAATGGGCAATTTTGGGAACCATTTTATAACACATATGACAGTCTACACAAAAGATGTCACACCATTTACAGAAAGTACCTTTTCTGCCTCACTTGGTGCACATGATCTTCCACCTCATCACTTATCAGCCCACAGTATATTGTGTTCTTTAGACAATTTCTCTTTTAGGTATGAATGAGAATAAAAACAAACATGAAAACATTTCATGTACACTTTTTGTCTGGTCATAATTTTCCTTCTCATTAATACACTATTATTTTTAACTTTTGCTATTCTAATATCACGTGGTGACTTACCTGATGCATTAGAATTCCAGAAATCAAATAATTTTTAAAATAAACTTTTCTATGTTTTGGAGCTGGAGTTATTTTCCCCTATGTCTTTGAAATATATGGAATTATTTGACAAATTTCATGGATTTACACGGTTAGTTCAAGCAAAGATACATGCTCTGAGTTTTGCGTGGGATGCGTGCATTTGTACAGTTTTGCTAACGATGTACAGAGATACATTTTTGCATAAGCTGGATTTCCAAATCAGAAAAAACCTAGAGAAAAAAACTCCTCAAAACAAAACTCCCAAAATACATTGAAACAAAACATGAAACATTTTAAGCATATAAACAGCTGCTAGAAATTCTTTCAAGCACTATGAAAATGTGACTCTATCACCTTATTATTATTCATCAATTATATTTGATTATATTCTATTCAATATTTTTGGTAGTGTATCGTTTAGGAGAACATTGGTTTTCTCTTCTGTGACTGTTAACAGTTTTGTGGCCATGAGGTTGTATGTACTGCTTCTTTCTTTTTTTTTTGCAACAGGGTAGAGAATAAGGAGAAATCTTTTAAAACAGGATTAATTTTTTCCTTCTAGGATGTAGAATTTTTGACCCCAAACTTTATGCTATTTTCTATTGTGGTCTGAGTGTGTAAGCTTATTTTAATAGTCTAATTATTTTGCTCATCAGCAAAAACTATGCCTTCAAATGCAAATCTATGCATTTCTCCCAAGATAATGGTCCTTTTTTATTACTTTTGCACTCGTCTGTATAAATTTTAACATAATTTTCTCTCAAGAGTGTGGAGTTGTTTTTTTTTCAAGCAGAAACCATATAAAAAACAGTATAATAGAATTTTTATGTATTTCTTTAAGTTTGTGACACAGAAAGTTTCTTCTTATGTCAACCATCATCTCATATGTGTTTTATTTTGTTATAAAATGTTTTTGTTTAAAAATGATTTTTTGGTATTTTTTTTCTTAAAATGAGGCTTTCTTGTTTGAACTGGTACACTGGAATACAGGGGTATAGGCTGTCATTAATCTAAGTCTTTTTTTGTTCAGATGCCATAATGCCTTCTTATCAAACACAAAGTTTTTGTATTCACTGCCTTTTTTCCTTTTAGTGCTAATCCATTTATAGCATTCTCACATTCAGCCATATTTTTAGTGATTGTATGCTAGCTGAGCACCCCCTTTCATTTCATTTTCTTAGCCTGCTCCTTCTTCAGAGAAAAATTGGTGTAAGATAGAAAACTTACCATCCTTTCCTACCAATCACTCTTCATAGAACTTTAATCTTCCCCAAGATTCGGAGATATTTTTTATTAGCAACTTTAAATGTTACATTTGAAAACATTTGCTTTTTAAAATAGAATCATCATCCTTGAAAAAAGCTGGCATGTTCTTTTTGTACCATAATAAAGATGGCGAATAAATATTTTTATTCATGAGCTGTTTAAACACCCCTCTGTAATAGGAATCAATTTCTCCCTTCTGTATTCAGTCTTAAATTAGCAGGAGAAATACATTGTCGGTTAACAAACAAGGATAAGAAAAGCTATCCTGGTACATCCCTTCCTATTATAAGTAACATTACCCTCAGTTACCTCTTAGGTCTGAATTTGCCTTGTTGTCTAATGTGATAAATCCTCATACTGTTTTTTTACCTGCTCTACACAAAACCGTTACTGTAGACTCATGTAATGACACTCTTGATATAATTTTTTTTTTTAAAGAAAAGTTTTAGAATTCTAAGTGTCCCAGAAGACCTTTAATGTTCCCACTTGATTGTCTTCTGTCCTTTCCATGTGGTCGCTAGTCCTCATTGTTGCCTGTGCCTTTTGCTCCTTCCAGAAATTGCCTTTTAATGTTTTCTGGTTGTGAGGATTCTGAAATATGACCTATTCCCAAGTCAGCAGAGACCTTATCCTGGATTTGTTTATCTCATCAGGATCTTTTAGCTCAAAGTATAATTTCAAGCTTTCAAGAATTTTTATCTATGAACAAAGTTGTGTGTTACAGTTTTAGTTTTATCACAAGGCTATAGGTTTTATCATATCACCTGCGGGGAACCACCAGCAATGGATTTTATTAAATTAGCTGAGTACATCATTGACTGTTTTCTAATGTGATAGACGAAAAATCTTGAAAAATAACTGGTCCTTGCACTTACAATACAACATTTTTTACCCTAATGACTCATTAAGCAATTATCCATGTTTTCACAACAGTGGAGGCAGGTAATACTCTCCTTTAAACAAATGTTAGACAATTTTATATTAGAAATTATTACTTTCTGCTTTGTTACAGTGTGTTTGGGGTTTTGGTTTTATCTCAAATATCACTTTCTCAGTAATATCACTTATTTCCTGAGTGATATCACTTATTTAAATTGGGATTCCCTTTAAAAATCCCCTTAAATTGGATTTTACCAACCTGGTCTAATTGCTTAATGTGGGTGACTTCCACCTTTGGATTAGAGATCCTTATTTCTTTGGTTCTAATGGAGCTGTGGCTCTTTTAGAGATTTTTCAGAGTAGTCTGTGGTTTATACACATTTTTTTTCCTTTCTGACTTTCTGCACAGCTCCTAGAAGCAGACTCTGGATCCATGTGGCCAGTACAAGAGAGGGGAGCATTACTGTCTTAGTGCATCTGAGACTTTCTTTAAGTTGTTTCCAGCTTCAGTTAGTCTATCAAGTGCTTCTAGCTATTTAGTTTTGTCAGTTCCTAGAAGGAGATTTGCACCTTGGATGCCATTTTATTTGAGGTACACAATCTCTAATATCCATCTTTGTGACAGAAACTTTCCTGTTCAATGCCAAGATTTTTGTTATTGATGGTGTTTGTGACATCAACCTGACCCTAGAGACTGTTCCAGTTTCTCCCTTCACTGCCTAAGGGGAACAAAATGGTGTGGTTTTGAAGCATCACTAGCAAGCCAAGGGAGATGATTGTCCTGCTCTGCTCTCCACTCACTGCGGTCTCACCTTGAATATCATTTGCAGTTTAGGGCACTGCAATATATGAAAGATATACAGCTACTAGAGAGTGTCCAAAGGTGGACAACAAAGATGATGAAGGGCCTTGGGAGGGAAGCTGTATGAGGAGCAGCCAAGGAAACTTGGCCTGTTCAGCCTGGAGAAGAGGAGACAGAGGGAGGACCTCATTGCAGTCTATAACTTCCTCATAAGGGGAAGAGGAGAGGCAGACAATGATCTCTTCTCTATGGTTACCAAAGACAGCACCTGAGGGAATCACCTGAAGTTATGTCAGGGGAGGTGTAGGTTGTATATTAGAAAAAGGTTTTTCACCCAGAGGGTGGCTGAGCACTGGAACAGACTCCCCAGGAAAATGGTCACAGCACCAAGACTGACAGAGTTCAAGAAGCATTTGGATGATACTCTCAGGATCATGATGTGACTATTGGGGACGGTCCTGTGCAGGGCTAAGGTTTGGACTCAATGATCCGCGTGGGTCCCTTCCAATTCAGTGTATTCTGTGACTCTGATTCTGGTTTCTTTCTAACAACATTCTGAAACTTGGTCTCAGGGATCTCCAGAGACTTTTTAGTTGGGAGTCTCAGGTTTCCTAAGAACTCAACTGTGGATATGGACACTTTCTCTTCCAAATATAGGACCATGTTATTGCTTTCTTCCATTGCAGGGAGTAAAGAGGAAGTGGACCCGTGGACCAAGGTAATCTGAGGCTTTCACTAAATGGAGTAACCTAGTTTCACTCCAGATAAATGAAATGGCAGCTGATCTTTAAAGTAACTTTTAGTGATCGTGAACAGCCACAACAACACAACATTGCTAGTCCCACAACATCGTTTGAGTCCCAAGCATTTTAGAGAAGAATGGATTGAAGGAAGGGAAAAGACTCTTGCTTCTTCAGGAAGAAATAATCTACTTTTACATTCTCCAGGTAACAGCAGAAACCAAGAAACCTGTTTCTGCTTCTCTTAGTTTTCCATGGACTCTATGAAAAAGGCTGTAAAACCTCTCCTGTATCAAGTTTCCAAATCTTTTCAAAGTTTTTCTGAGAAAAGTGCGAGTGCTCACTGACATTTCCTGGGCTGTTCTTGTTTGAGATATCTGCTTGCGCAAGCCAAGGAAAGCAAAAGACTATTAGCCCTGAGAGGTCACAGGACTTCCCTAGTAGCCAAAATTTCAACAGTCATCCTATTTTAATCCTGGTCCTCAGCAAAAACTCTAAGACACATCAGTGTTAACAATGGGGAATGCACCAAAGAAGGGCTGTTTTGCTCAGATCTCCTGTGCATCAAGACAAGTTTCAGTGAGCTAACTCAGGGAGAAAATGAGGACTAATCCCTGGCCACACCTAATGTTGTTAGTTAAACAAGTGTGATCATCCCTAAATGAAAGGATGAAAATTGTTTTGCTTGAGGAAAAACAATATTGAATTCAACTGTGTAATACTACACACCAAATTGACTGCAACACTCCCTACAGTTAAGTCTGTAGTTCAGCTGTATAACAGCTGTATTACAGTCCAAGAGGGAGTTTAAGTCTTTTAAACAAGAAAAAACATGGTATGTTTGATATTGCTATGGTGTTCTTATATAAAATAAAAACATCAATAAATAAAAACATCAATAAATAAAATCTGAGATTCAAAGCTTGTTTTCTAATCAGCCGCCTTCAGGAAAATATAATGATATTCCTGAGTCTGAACTGGTGCAAGTCCATGTGCTCCTACTTCTCTGTCATTTTATAATGGCTGAAAATTTGGTTGAGAGTTTCATTGATTTTCCAACAAAGAGGGGAAAAATATCAACAATGCAATTAAATCCAGATGCTGAAATAGTAAGCTGAGCTTATTCAGTTGCTCAGAATTCAGAATGACATGGCTAAGTCCAAAAAAGCAGGAAATCAACACTATATAAGTGAACACAAGGCACTTTTGAAACTTAATACATTTTGGTGTTATAAAGAAGAATATTAAATATATCTACTGAAACTTCACTTAATTCATTGTTAAGAAGAACAAAGAACGAAGTAAAAAGACAATAAACATCTATCAACTTTTCTGAATCAGACTAAACTGATGATAAACGTTCATGCCTCCTCATGAAAGCAATTCTACCTGTTAGCTCTTAGAGGATTGACTGTGTAAGTAACATGGCTTAAGTCACAATCTTTAGCTTTATTGACAAATTCCAGTATTGAAACAAACCTGACTCAGGACACAGGAAGTGTGAAAATAGCCAAAAGATATCTTTACATTAAATTAGAAAATTGCTTTGACTTTGAATTTTTATTCACTTCTGTCCCATCTCAGTGTGAATGTCAGCATCTAAACCTGTTTGCATAATGCTCTTTCAAACCCCTGTGTTTTCCCAGAGCAACTGCTACTGGAAGATCCAGAAGAGACTGAACTACCCAGTTTTCAGTAAGGAGCTCCCTCACGCTTCTCTCCAGTCCCCAGTTTTAGTTCCTTAACTCTTTCCCTCCCCTGCACCAGTTCATTTCTGATCATCCTGTATTCCTAATTACCTGCCTCAGAGAAAACTGCAACAGACTGTAGAAACTCTGCTTCTAGAAGTTCAGGACTTCAGAGGACAGGATTGGTAGCACGTAAGAGATAGGCAAGGATAGCCATCATTTCCCTGGCTTGGAACAAACTGACCTGTGCTATGTGGTAATGTTGCTCTCCATGGCCGTGCGTGGTCTCTCGCCTCTCAACATGCAGGTGAGGTCTGGTTAGGGACTTGTCAATAGGGGCCTCAAGGGAATCTGTGGCAGCTGAGTGTGTAGCTTAACAGTTGAAGTCCTGGTTTTTGGAGGTGGAAAAAGAAGCAGAGAGAATGGGGTTTTGATTGTAAGTCAAAAAGACAAAATTGTAGGAAGATACATTCAAAGAGGTAAGGAGATAAGCGTTTGGGAGATTAAGATTTGTAAGTGAAAATCACCCTCAGATTGCCGTTGTCACAGACTGCGGGTGACTCACTAGTACATTTTCTTTTTTAAAAAACAAAAAAACCCAGTCAAACAGGCACCTTATCTTCCCCCACACCATCTACTGACCACCGTATTTTACCTTTGGAGATCTTGATCTTTCGATTGTCCTTCAATACCTATCTTCTCTTTCTATGGATGTGGAAATTCTTCACTCTTGTCCAAGATTTTTCACAGAAAATATCATGAAAGAATAGATCTCTTATTGTTGCTCTTTTTCTGGTGTATATGCCTATATGCCCCAGAGGATATTTGTAGCGGAGAAACTGAGCTTACAAAAAGATTCTGAATTAAAGTCTTTCCCCAGAATGCAAGGGAAAAAAAATAATTTAACAGAACTGCGAGTTGTTAAAGGGCTAGAGTTTCTTTCTTCATTAGAAGACTACTTCTAACAAAAGATAGTTTGCCAAATTAATACTGTAGCTACTAACCAATTCTTTCAAATTATTATCCTTACAGACAATTATTGAGGGAATAAATTAGATTTCATTCCCTCTATAGGAAATTATGGAAGGAGGAGGTATTACAGAAAGTGTGACATGGTAGGTATTTCAATGAGTCCTTTGTACTTAGAGCCATGATTTCACATGGGACCCAGCCTTACTCTCTGACAGTTTCACAAGACTATTCACTCTTCCTGAAGTGGCTATTTGATAGTTTTTATGTTGCAGGCCATATTTCAGGTGTTTGTTTTGCTTTCCATGTAAAAGCTCATTTAAAATCATTGATCATTCTTTTAATATTAAACCAAGGATGGAAGTTTAAAAGTCTCTTATTATTTGGAAAAGTTACAGCTAAATGTGAAATATATTTCACTACCTGAAAATCTGCATCTCTGCCACCTGAAGAGAAACTTTTTGTTCAATAAAAAATGTTTATGCTGATTTTCAGAAAAGACATGGCTAAAAAAGTGTATTGGGTCCCTTAAGATTTTCTCTACCAATGATTTTCTCATTATATTATGGAACCAGTTAATAGCTGTAATATAATGCAGATATGACCTGTGTTTAACACCACGAATGGCAAAACTAGAATATCCACTGAGCCAATCTTAGACAAGAACAAGACATGTATATTTTGTACATCCTAACACCCTTCACTCCTTGGGATTTGTCAAGATTCACTTCCCCTCCTGGGTTGGAATACAGCAGTTATTCAGTGGCATACAGACTATGCACACAATGGTTTCAGAGAAGAAATTAGGATTAACACAATATTCAGAATGAAAGAAAAGCTTTCATAAACCTAATGTAAACACTTGTCAAGGTTAAGACAATTTGTCGAATGCTGTACTGTTGCGAAAGTTTTTATTGCTTGTTCAGTGGAGACAGAACTATTTCTTTTAATGTAAGTGACCTCTCTGTAACAAGAAAAAGTTTCTCTAACAGAATTGCAGATAAATTGTAATTTTCCAGTGCTTACTCTTGCTTTTATGCAAATACTGTTTTATTGAATCAGTGGTTATCTAGATGGTAAAACCAATGCACAAGGAAACAATTACTGAAAAAAAAAGAGTGAACATTTACTCAAGAGAAACATATTATCTAAGATACTGCTTGAAAAACTTTATTTAAATCAGGTCCTCTGCTCAAATAAAACAGTTCCCTAGGTTTTCTATAGGAAAACAGCAAATCAATTTAACTTTGTTTTGGTTTTTTTTTATGTTGCTAGGAATATACACTAAAGTGGTCAGGCTGCAGGCACCTAGTATATAACATTTAGAAAGATTAAATATTCGTCATGTTTGACATCAATTTCATAGATATTATTCTGGTATTTAGTAACTTAGTCATTAATTTGCAGAAAAGTTACATGCCAAATTTATAGCTAATTAGTGTATTAAAATAAAATACATAATTCAAAATTTTTAGCATAAAATTTTATGCCACTAATTATTCCTCTGTCACATTTTGCCCTCCAACTTGTGACACACTCATAACATCGCTGAAGCTATTTTGGTTTTTTCTAGAATTTTAGTGCATTTTAGTGCAAATAAATGAGGAGAGGAGGAAAAATCTTTTAAAGATAGATGGACCTGAAGGTAGGAAAACAAGCTACAAACTGAGAATTGGAAAGACAAGGGAACAGGCAAGTGCATTTGAAATGAAGTGTAATCACAAGCAGACCCAGAAGGGCCAGAGTAATCAACATGAAGCAGGTATAGCCTCTCTAGGAGACACTGTGCTGAGGCTTCCAGGTTTCACTGCAGGAGAACCAGTAGAGCAGATACACACCAGCAACCACGTTCAGTGACTCCACTGTTTATGACTCATCTGAGAAAGCATGAACAGCATCTGAAGGTAGACACAAAGTAAACATCTTAAGAGTCATAACAGTATGGCTTGTGCCATTTTTCCTTTTTGTTATCGTCTGTCATGTGTGTAGATTAATGTAAGGTTATTTCCTCCTCTTGTTGCAGTTCTGTCACTATGATAATAAAGTATGAGAATGTGAATGTCTAGCATGTCCTTGGAGTACAGGAGCATTTGACATTTTCTGTTTTAGTACCTAGCTCTGCCTTCCCCAGACATGAGTATGGCTGTTAATGTTGATAAGTTGAATGAATAGCCAACCAAAATTAAGAACATTTTAAAGGTCATGGTAATTCACCGCTACTATTCTCAGTGTGCCATATTGTAGCCACTAAACACTTATCACAAAGTCTGCAGTACAAAAATTGCAAGAATACACAGACTTTTGAGTTGGGTTTGGGCTTTGGTTTGTTTGTTTGTTTGTTTTTCTAAAAACATAGTAGCAATAAACAGATGAAAACCAAAACAGTATATTTACAATGCACATATACTAAATGAATGGCCTCTGTGCTACAGAATAGCTTCCATCTTCTCTGCATCTGAAATGACTTTCAGAAAGAGAACATAACTGAATAAGGTCTATGGAAAACAAAAGCTATACGACCCAAGACTAATAAACCAAAACTGTTCTTCATAGTCCTCCATTTTAATATTGAATGGCTTTTTCCTTTTTTTTCTTTTTAACCTCATACACATCAGATTTTAAAATTAACAATCAACTGTAATGGCATCATTCTAAAAAGAAGTGGAAATATGACATTTGTCAATCCAGCCCAAAATGGTTGCAAAGAATTTATGCATGTTCTCATAAAACACAGCTGTGATATTGCAGTAATGTGAGCCAAAAACAAACTGTAATTTTAATGACAAAATGCTTCTGTTGTGTAAAGCTTACACAAAAACATGATTAGGTCTAATATTTTGATCTCATCAAACTGCAGAAAACTGCTAGAAGACCCTGGACATATGCTTCTATTATTAAATCGAATCTATTTGCACAGCAGTTGCACTTCCCTTAGTTCACTGAGCATTGCAAAAACATAGGCCCAGAATTATTTGGAACAGATTCTGATACAAGAAGAAATAATTAATCCACACGTCAGACTGGAGAAAGCCCTTAACTAAAAACATTTCATTGCAAATAAAAAGGCCAGTATAGATGGGACACATTGCTGCTGCTGCTCCTTTGACATTTTCTTGAACAGGAATTCATGGCCATCACCTTCAGTGTGGCATGCTGTGCTGTCAAACTATACAAAAAATAGGAAAGTAAAGTCAGTCTATCCATCCTTTTGAATTAGAATGCCAGACATTTTCCAAAATATCTGTGCCAAACTGATTCTCTTAAAGAAAATTAACTATATTTAAGAGAGCCTTCAGGAAAATGCTGCCATTCTGAGTTGTGTTTACAAATAGTTTTGTTGTTTTTTTTTTAATACAGAACTAAAACCTGCTTATTTTTATTGAAAAAAAAAAGAAACATAATTTCAGACTATATATCCTTTTAATTTAGCAAAATGCTAATGAGGACATAGTAAGAAGCATTTTGTTGAGACTTTTAGTTAAAATAGTTCGTATTTACTTTGGATTCTTTTTTTACTCTTCTGATAGCATGCAGGTTCAGTTACAACTTTTATAACAAGGCAAACTTTATAAGGGTTTATTTTATTAAGTTAGTCACAATTTCAGTGAAAGAATTAAAAATGTTGCAGCATTGTTGAAATAGATTTTATTTTGTTGTGAGTTGTTTTGTTACAAAAATAGAACATATCTTACGTTGTCTATAACTGTACTGCAAAAAAAAAAAAAAAAAAAAAAAAGGGTTATCAAAATAGGTAACAGTTCTGGGTGGGAAAATAAACACAAAAGAAAGCCTAAATCCAATTCAACAGCAGATTGTCCCACCAGTCAGGCATAAAAGAAAATCTATTTTAGAGACAGTGTTTAGTTTTGTGCTTCATTTTTCCTGTATTCTTCTCTTCTTCCTCTGAGTGAAAAGTACCTTGCTTTGTGGACAACTTGACATTCTTTTCTTGATTAAGAGATGTCATTTTTGCCTCACAGATGCAGGATCGTGGCATCTGAAGGTAGACTCATTGGACTGGTTAGTGATCAAAAAACAATGTAAATATTATTTTTATCATTGATTATTCATTGATTTGACGATCTGAGGTGCCTTTATATCTAGATCTATTTTTCATTAATTGAATATAATTTCTTAAATGGAAAAAAAAATAGGAAAAAAGTAGGATGAATCACTAAATCAGCATGAAATTTTAGTTTAATGGCATTTCCCCTTGTTCCTCTAGAATTTGCCAGGAACCATATTTATCTAAAGTCTTAACACATTGTCACACTACAGGAATCCTATCTTGTAACTTTAATATTCGTTATATTACCCAGGTGGATGAGTTTCTCTGTAACAAGATCCCTCGAGTAATTTGCAGGGGCGGAGGTTTTCAGAAACATCTTTAGAAACCTTTAGAAAAGTGGAAGCATAGGAACCCACTATCAGTCCTTCTTGAAATGCCTATCTGGCCTATTGTCTTCTGGAAGGCAAGCCATGTTTTGGTATGAGAGCAGATGAGACACATGGAACTAGTCTGGAATTCATGCTTCACTTAAACATTGCGTTTCAATGACCATTCGTATTTTGATCCTGGGCTGATGGTTCAGTGCCATGTAACCAGCAAAGGAAAGACAAGGCCACTCTGGTGCTTCTTGAAGGTTTTGGCCTGGAGATCCCATAGTATCATACAGCCAAGATGGCTTTTGAGATAAGCAGAATTTAGCTGAGCTCAGATTTACTACATTCCAGTAAAATTTCTTCGCAGTGACAGTGGTCAAAGTCTGGAGAGACTGTGCAGGAAGGCAGTGGAATCTCCATCCTTGGAGATACCTAAAAATTCTGGACCAGACCCTGAGCAAACTCATGAAATTTCAAATCTGGTCCTGTATTGAGCAGAGGATGAGACTTGATGGTTTTCTAGAGTTCATCTAAATATATGAAATTCTGTAAATTGGGTCTTGCAAACCCTTGAGCTCCAGAGAAATCTTAAATGAGTATATGAGGGCAATTATACAGAAGGAGCCAGTCCTGATTCATTTGGCATTCTCTTGTATACCAAGATGACATAGCCTACACCTGATAAAGGCTTGCAAGCTACTGACTTACAAGCTACTATAAAGACATAAATATATTATTCATTACTATTATTCGCTCAGCTTTCATTACTGAGTAATTATCGGTTAGTAATTCTTTGCTTAACCTGCTCTTTTTTGGGGCAATCATTGGAGAACTAATAATTTAGGACACTCAAGAATTTTATTAACAGTATTTCAGTTAACTTCAGAAAGAATCACACAGTGGCAGTTCTTCTTTCTCAATATCCTTTGATAAATACTGTGCTAGACTGTTTTATAAAAATCTCTTTATTTGCACTGAGTATGGAATGAATGTTTTTCCCTTACGGTAAGATTGGATTTTGCTGGATTAGTGAAGAGGTCATACTTCTTTTTCTGAAAGAGGGACAGACCATGACACAGACTTCTAGTACATATTTTTCTTTTTACACCTTCATAGTCTCAAATAAAACTGGAAGAAAATGTAAAAATGTATATTTCTGTTATTTTCATGTAGCTCAGATGTTCAAATTTGGTATCTGTATTTCTGAAGTCAGAATGTGTCATTTTCTGCTTAAGATGTACAGAGGATCTGGGAGACCAGTATTCATAAACGTTTTTTTAATTTATTTTTTTTTTTACATCCTGGTAGGCTCATGGCTTTGTGGGGGCCAAAA
>VZRE01004083.1:35916-62798 GCA_013396775.1 Cephalopterus ornatus
AAAAAAAAAAGAAAATATTGACTTTTAATATTGTTCATACTTACTGAAGGTTGCCGTAATCTGCAGTTTTTCTGCTTGGAATATGTTGTGCTTATCATAATAGCACAGTGATATTTAAGAATGTTATCCTTGCCAACTTGTGGTTGAGCCTAGCTAAAAAATGATTTCTGTGTTTTGTTGACATGAAAAGAAAAGAGATGAAATTGCAAGAGTCTGGGGAAGGAGTGGTGGAGTTGGGTAATGAAGGACACGTTTCAATAACCTCTTTACCAATTTAAGAGTATCTCCTTTGCCATTGCAATACGTGTCCTAGAAGGAGGTGCGGAGCAATCTGATCTGGATGTGTTGCTAAAATATGTGGCTAAATCAACCTGGAAAGGTTGATGCTCACTGTAAGAGAAGCACGTTATTCAGAGAGGAAAGACTCCCCTTAACCTCTGAGATGAGTGTGGGAACTGAGAGGCAAGGGGACTCTCCTTGGTACCCCTTTACTTTAACTACATCTTGCTATCCATGAAAATACCAAAAAACAGTATTTCTTTTACTGTCTTTCCCCTACAAACCTAGACATCAAGAATAGGAATAATTTCATCTAATTAGTTGTCTGAAAGTTCACATTTTAATCAAAGTTATTGCTTTCTATCAATGATTGAGACAGCCTAGAGGTATAGAAGGGAGGGACCTCCATAGAGCAATTATTCCCATCCTCTAGAGACCAATTCAGACCACATAACAGAAACATCTCTCTTAAAATGGGATGAATAGCTCTCCAGAGATACCCCTATTTCTCCCTACTGACTGTAAAGGAGGCAGTAAACACCTAGCACTGATGAGAGGACTGGATGCCTAGACAGATTTAGGTGTAATGGATTTCCTTCTGATTTTCTCACATTATTGACACTTACAAGTAACGTCAGGGTAATGAAATTAAATCCATATATTACTTTAATTTACAGGCACTGAAGAAATATTCTTCCCGATACTACTATTAAAGGTGAGAACATGTATTATAGAACTTTGTCTATTAGAAAGACAAAGTACAATTATAGTAATTGTACAACAGAATTTTGTGCAATGTGGATTCATGAGGACTGAAATAAGTTGTCCTATTTCCTTTTTCTTAGCTTCCCTTTACTTAACATTAATTTTTTAGCAGAAATCATATCAGAAAGGGCAGTAGGGATGATTATATATTTGGAATAGCGTACATACTATAGGAGATTAAAATGACCAGTACTCTCCAACCTGAGGGAGAAATATGAAGAGAAATAAAATAATGACAAACATGGAAAAGCAAGAACTGAGAAATTGCACATTGAAATGTGTGCTGAAATGACTTGGAGGAATAGAATGTGATCATTAGGGAGAAAGTTTAAAAATAGAAAAAGGGAATACTATTTAATTCCATCTTGTATGAAACAGTAGACTTCTTTGCAACAGGATGTTGTGGGCGGCAGCAGTTTATGAATACTAAGAAAATATTTAGATTTATCAAGGTATATCATATATAGTATCTTCAACAAAAAGTCCCTGAATGGCTCATCGTCAAAAGCTTTCATGATATTTCAGACAACATATCACAATACAATTTTTCTATTTGTGTGCACTTTCCTAAGACTCTCTACGGACCAGCTACCAGATCCATAGAAAATTCTAGATCCTCAACTGTACAGGTCCATAAGATTCTGTGTATGTTACAATTAAAATCTTAGCAATTGACTTTGGCTCACAGTGAAAAATAATACCATTTTCTCTTTAATTTTGTTTCTTTTCAAAGTCATATACTCAGAAATGTCTTCAGTTTCTTTCAAATCAGGCAACCTAGATATATACCCTATGAGACAGTACCTTCACTTGCTGTTTTGTCATGAGTGTTTATTCTTCCTTACTGTTTTGTTTTTAATAAATCATGTTAGTTCAGCTCCCTGCCAACATGCTGCAAAAAACTCAATTTGACAACTATGCTACTATCATGCTGGAAGCATGATAACTGTGATATACTTAATGCCTGATTATAGTCCCAAGACAAAAAAAAAAGAAATTCTTTCTTAGATTTCCAATATCTTATCAATGTGGAAGAAAAATCCTGGAAGACCTTACTGCAAGGGAATTGAACAAATTTTGTCTTAATCTTTCATAGATTTCATTGAAATCAAGTTTCCTTCTGCTTCAGATTATGCATCAATAGCTCAATAATGAGTATTTTTTATATTTTATGATATGTGGAAACACTAGCAATAGTGACAAATCAAAATTATCATTTATAACTTCCTTTGGGGCTATGACCAATCGATTTTATGCTCTTTATTACGTTTGGGTTATTCTTCCTACCACTGCAACCACAAAAAGTGGCAATTTTCAGTTTGGCAATTCAGAACTTATTGGTTATTTTCCTTCTGTAATTGAATGTGGTCATCCCTAAAACCTTCAACCAATTTTCATACGCTTTGATTTTATGTGGATGTAGCTTGCATTTTTTAACAAACTTGCTTTCATTTTAAAAACAAGCTACATAAAACTCCAGTTTCTTCCATAATAAAATCTATAGTTTGGTCTGAAATAATCTCTCCAGTTCTCTTTACTGTGACTCAAGGAAAAGAATCATGACAGAGGTTGGCTCACCAACATCTAGTTAAGTCAGAGTCATGGACTCCAAAGTTTCTCTACCTCTCTTTTCTCCAAAGACACTCTCACCTTGATCAGATTTTTGTCTTGCAGTCATTGAAAGTCTGGTGACACAAATCTCACTTTTAGAAATGCGACAGCTAAATCAAAATAACCAAACATTCAGATCTCATCAGCTATGTGTATTTACAGGTGCTACTTTATCTGGTATGAGCACTGCGGTGCTGTGAGCACTTTGGTATAAGTCTTCTGAGCACTAGTTACCAGATACTTGCCATACAACAAATATTTTATTTGTAAAACTGGAAATTCTTCTTGTCCTTCTTTCTAGTCTGGAACTCTTCCAAATCCTGGGTGTCATTACCAATAATGCTGTCAACTTTGAAACAGTCTACTCCTTGTCTAACTCACAGCAAGCATGTTCTGACCAGAGACAGTTTTAGTCACTGAAAAGTTGATCTATTGTTTTGTTTTCTATAATACATAAAGAACCCTAGAATATGCTCAGTCCTTCTCTAATGTTGAAGAATGAGGGGAAACCAGCAAATCTCAGACATTTTCCTTGCCCTTTCTGGTCAGGTAACTACACCTAGGATCACAGTGACTGCTTCTCCAAGATACGCCTGTGAACCCTTTGTCTTAACTTTTTTTAACATGGTGATAATCAGAACAAATTGATTTTGTTTCTCAGATTGCTAAATCCTCCCCACACTTTCTTCAGCACCAGTGCTGAATAAATCATTGTAATGTTCCCCTGAAGTGAATTGAAAATTAATTTACACAGCAAAGATGATCCTCCTAATAACAGGGTACATGGAATGGGGAAATTGGAAATCATTACCCAGCAAACATTATCTGCATTATTTTTGTAGCTGCTTTAGATTGCATTGTAATAGAAAATTAGGAGACTGGCTGTGAAGAAGTTTAAGAAGGTCCCCTGAAGAGCTTCTGCTTTAAAATTGATTCTTTAAAAAAGCATTAAAAAGCTATTGGAATTGATTGCCTGCTAATATAAAGGAAAAACTCTTTGCCACCATTTGTGCTAAAAAAGAGCATCTTCATTCATGCATGTTATTAAAACTACTGGCCTGAAAGCCCCTGTAGAAAGATAAAGGATATGGATGGGATATTAAAACAGCAATCTTTACTTTATCGAGGATTTAAAGTTAATATGTCGCTTTTATTAATTCAGCAGAAACCATTAGTTAGTGTGTCAAATAAGGGATTTACAATTAAAATACTATAGCATAGAGGTATCTTTAGTAAACAGTGAATCAGGAATTCTTCATTAATCTTCCAAGCATGAGGTATACCCTTGCAAAGAATAAATCCTACATTTACAGTTTTCTTATTGCCTAGTTTGCTATGCAGAAGCAATAAAAGTCAGAGCTGATAACACCCCTGATTAGCTTCAGCAGCTTCCACTGCTGTGGGGTAATGTTGAATGAAATCTTAGCCAGCAGCGAAATGGGTTCCACCATACCTTGTTTACAAAGACTCAACTGAATGACCTTTGGAAAATGTTGCTGTATGTTACGTGTTTGCAATATTTAAAAATTACATGGAAATATAATTTTCTCTCTTTACTTTGAACTGTTCAAAGCTTTTTATGGTTTTCTGACTTCTAACACATTTGGAGCATATTTTCTTTTGTCTTTTAATTTGTGATAACAGGAAACATTAAAGGGCAATGAACACTGAGAGGGGAAAAATCTTAATAATGATCCTATTAGAAAAAAACAAATGGTATGAGCTTTAGTGCAGCAAGTTGCATGGGTCAATTCATCAGTTTTCCTTATCTTTTAGAAGGGAATCAGAGATTGTGCAAAAAGGAAGACCATCTTGGGAACTTTGTTCAACACAGCAATCAAGGTGAAATCTCTTATGTAAAACTGCAAAGAAATGCAAGCTGAAGAAACTATATTTCAATTGCAGATTCAGAGAGAAAAGGAATGGAAAGAGTAACAAAGCATACTTGCAGTCAATATGGAGATTTAAAAGAAATAGCCCTATCAGGAAAGTGATGAGCCAGACACAGCAGAAGGGCACCTAGCTGGTAACAGCAGCCAATGTTTATTTATTCTGGATTTTAAATTATTAAAAGAAAAAAAAAATTGGCAAAACTGAGGGATGAACTACCTTGAATTGAAAGGAAGTATGATGAAAAGTGAATAAGGATATTGCCTACTATACAGACATGATACAAGGAAAGTAAATCTTTTTCCAACATTCTATATCATTATGATGGGAAGGAAGATTATTTTTTAACTCAACATAAGGACCAACACAAATTTTTGGATTGAGTAGACCTGAAGAGGAAGGTTGAAAGCCTAAAAAGAATTAAGGGATAGAAATTTCTGTAGAAAAAGGTAATATTCCTAAGGATCCCTAGTTCAACCTGTATGCATATCAGGTCTGGCGAGTGGAAAAGAAGATGCAATACAAACGTACAAGGATATTATCATGTGGCTCAGAATTCAGTGGATAACTTAGATGATTAGACAAACAGCAGGAACATTTCTCTCCAAGAAAATCCTGGAATTTTGATCTCTGTGTTTGCCAATCAGGCCAGAAAGTCCTTAAATTTTGCATTAAATAGTGCATTCTGAAAATATTAAATTAATTTAATAAATGTTGATTGTAATGATTAACTCAATATGATGCATTTTACATGACACAACAAAATTGACTTTGCTGAAATGACAAATATTGATATTAAACCAGTCAAAAAATCCATATGCTCTATGAATAATTTTAATATCTTCACACCACCGTTTCCTGGCAGAAAGCACAACTATGCCACTAAGCATTCCACCACTACTAGTAATTACATAAAAAACCTTCTATTTACAAGAAAGAAGCATTGATTCCTGTGTGACAAAAGCTATAGTAGAAAGACCAAAAAGGTATACATGCAATTCTGAATATACTTACAATGAAACTTCTTAGAAGTTCACTCTCAGTTATTTTTAAGTATTGTGACTATTAAAGATTTAAAGATTTAACTGCTTGTATCTACCATCAACAGCCTAACATTCATTGATGAGAAAACACCGGTTACCTGCAATCTTCACCTCGTAGTGTGTTTACTATTCAGAAGTTTGGAGGATGATGCTGAGGATGATAACGAAGAAAAATTATTGCAAGTCATCTGAGAGCAATCAAAGAGCAAAAGCCAGTTACAAATTTCCAGGGCAGATAGGATGAGGAGCTTAAAATGTTGCATTTCTCAAAAAAATCCTTGATCTTTTATATTTTATGTTTTAAAGTTCTTGTTCAAAATTTGATAATTTCTGTGTTCTGTTGATTTACCTACATGTGTTGATTATAGCTGGGTTCAAAAAAATCCCTGTGCAGAAAGATAGCTACATATATAAACTGTCACAGGGTAATTTGGGATGTAGATTTATAGTATTTTTGCTACTCTCTAACAACAGTCTGAGTGCTTGCTCTCACTCTGCAGTAAAAGTGAGACAGCTTATCCCTCACTGAAGAAGAAAACTGCCTACATTTACCATGGCATAAGTACAGGCAGTTATTACAGAGCAGTTGATACCATAAATTCAAACTATAACTTACACCTCATTAACCTGTTGAAAGACTGGGAGTCCTGTATGATAAGCACTGTACAAACACATAGAGATAAATATTCTTTGTCAGAAAGAACAAAGAAAACAAACGAGGATCTAAATCATAGAAATCAGATGACTTGTTCAAGGACGAAGTCACAGGCCTAGGACTTAAATATTCATTTTTGAAATTCTGGTCATAAGACCATCCTTCTTAACCTCAGTAGTACAAATCCTCTTCTGCAAACAAAGTGTCCATTCAAAATTTACCCATATTCTTTCACTTCTGCATTTCCATGGTTCTCTGAAGTCACATCTCGACCTAAATCTGAACAAGGAAGTGTTGGATAAGAACACATTCAGTGTACTCACCACAGGGCCACTGTAGCACACTTCTGGGATGTTCTCTTGTCAGCTGCTCAACCAGATCCAAGAGCTTCTTAGTCAGCTCTCAGAGGGACAACTTACTTGAGGGACTGCTTGGGAATAGGAAATTCTTTTTTTTTTTGAGGGGCAAGGTGTTAAGCTGGGCCAATGCATCCAATATACAGCATGGGGCATTGCTGTATAACATGCTGAGAAAAAAAACACTTCAAAATCTAAATAATTACCCTTAAAAGGCCCTAAATGAATGCATTATTTTTTTGGCAGGTATCTGTGATGCATTTCTGCTATGTCATAGACTATAACAGTGATTTTACAGATTTCTTCTCCTTTTCCTGTGTCCTATTATTCTTATGGCTTCTTTTACAAAGAGATGGATCTGGGTCTTACAAAATTATGTTAAAAAGTCATCATTCTACTTTTCTCCTTTTATGATTAATAAAATAGAGGCTGCTTGATACCAGCCTCTATTTTTATTGAAAACTTGTAGGAAAACAGAATTCCAGGCATATATTCGACATTTGATAGCAACTTCACGTTGAAATTACAAAGCAAATCAGCATCCCCTTGTAACTAAAATAATAACATAGCACTGCCTCTTGATAGTTCCTAATGTCTATCTCTATTTTTCTGATGTTTTTCCCTACAGTTACCACAGTGAACAGCTGTGGTCATATATATGATACACCTGGCAGCTCTAAATGACCAGATGCCAAGCTTTTCTTCACACTATTGGCATTACTTATGAATTTAAACTGATTTGAAGTGTAGATTATGCCTAGAAAATATATTCCAAATGACAACTGTCAGAGAGAGAAGATGCTTAGTGTCAGTAATTAACCTGCCATTTGAAATTTATTTTGAGTGATCACAGCTACCATAATTAAAAGTACAAGTGAATTATGGCACTAAAGGAATCTTTGTCTATTTGGAATTCATTAATGAGGGATTTAATAGTTAATACTGAATTTTTAGGTAAATCTGCAAACCAAGTTTTTCATACACTTCCCTTGGCAAATGATAAGGCCTCTGATCCCATCTCCACTGATGGTTTATAGACAGAAGTAGGTTAAAAGTTAATAAGATTTGCTTTTCTGGAGCACCCAATTCCATCTAAAAATGCCAGAAGGTACCCTCCTGACACCTTTACAAGACAGACTGTATCATTTTCCCCCCAGTTTGCTGAAAAATAAATTGAGGACTGAAGAGGTTAGACTACTTGTCCATGGATTCATACAAAAGCCTGAGGCACAGCCAGGATTTGACTAAAAACTTCCTCCCATTTTACGTTTTGCCACAAGACCATTCAACACCTGGTAAACATTAGAGTTGTAAATCAGCCATGGAGAACATACTGCAGTAAAGTGATTTGTGTTTTTCCATCTCGCAGTATGAGCAAGGGAACCCTTGAGCCAAAGAAATTATGGTATTTTACAAGGAAGGGAAGCAAATCTTAAACATCTCTGAAATTCTTCAGCTCTGGGACTGGCAAGTACTGCTCATTTATAGATCATATAAAATTATGTATGTTGGATGATTAAATAATTGACGAATTCATAAACTCCAAGACTAGAGCTCGCAGTGTTAAGATGGCAATCAAAGTCTGTGCCTGAATTACTGCAAAATGGAAACATTAACTCTAAAAACCTTAGTGTCTTTGCAGTGTCTTTTTTCCTCTGGCCTACTAGTCTCTGATATTTCCCTTCAATAAGTCATCATATTTTGTTAATTTGCTCCTTATTTAAATTATTTAAGTTTTCCCCTGTAAACTATGGCATTACATCCCCCTTCTGGTCATGGTAAGAAAGAGGCCATGCATATCACCTTACTGAAATGGTATAAGAAAATTAGTTTGTGTTGGATTTTTGGTTTTTAAATGTGCCACATAAACCAATGGCAAGATGCAAGAGTACACAATATGTATACAGTATACTCCAGATTTCCCAAACTGCAATAAAAATCAAACTTTCTCTCTAAAAAGGAAAAGTTCTAGTTATTCTTTTCTTTAGAATGTCAACATTTTATGGAAAAATGAGATGCTGACAAATGCATTTCACAAATTCAACTTATTTTCCCATCATTTACTTGTATGTTTTATCCGAATCACAGTGAAAGCTAATCTGGAGCCTAATTCTGTACTGCCCTTCAGCTTTCTTTGGTGAATTCAAAGAAAAGAATGGTAATGAGATGCTGAACTGTCCACCAGCACTTTACATGTGAAACTTTATGGTATAAGAAAAAAGCTTACATTAAAATCTGAAGATGCTAATAGCTATAAAACCTATTAAAGAAAATATAACAAAATGTTAGTAATTTGAATCTATAAATAGTGTTTAAGAAAGTGTTTACACGTTTTCATGTAAAATTCAATTTAAAGAATCTTGGTTGTTCTCCAGTGGCTTCCTTTCCCACTGGTTATTCTGAGTTATTGCACCTGCGTGTTATGAGAGCAGCACTAAACTGTGAACTGGGAACTTAAATCTAGATGCATGTTCCCAGAGGTTCTGTTTCACTTATTAGTCTTTTTAGGGCATGGAGTAACAATAAAATTATGAAGTATAGTGGAGAGGAGATTTTTTTCAGGCAAATAATGACCTACTCAACAGATCTCAATACTATGCAAACATTCAGAATGAAATTAAAGGTGTTAAAATAATTCAAAGTAGGAGTGAAAAAGAATTAAAGGCATAAAATGTCACAAAATATGGCAGAAACTTACAGATTATGCTAAATTGATCTAGTAATTTGCTTTGAAAATACAAGAAATTTCTCTGAGATGTTCTTTTAAGCATTTCATTTGGGACAACAAATTGGTTAACATGGAAAAGTTTAAGACTAATATAGAAATTAGACAAAGATTAAAGGAAAGACAGAAGATAGCTGAAGATGCTGAAGGAAGCTTACCAGTAACAAACCAATTCTGGAACTATCTAACATTTTTTTCAGTGACCTCAGTGCAAAAAGATAGCTTGTTGTAATGGAATTTACTGGTGTCATGACACTGGGAAACATCCCCAATGCAGGAGAGGTTTGGAAGACCTGATGACCTTAGGGATTTGCGTAATAGTAATGAGATAGAAATCTAGTCGAGCAAAGGGCAATATCATACACTTAGGGGCTAATGTTAAGAATTTAAGTTATAAGCTCAAACTATTAGAAAAGGAGGGGATCTGTGTTCACCAGTGATGCCTGTAAACCACAGTGATATATGTAAAAAGACAAAGGCAATTCATACTTGTACCAGGTGAGGTAATTCCAGAGGGAACCATGGCAGTTGAGTGGCTTTACACAAGGTACTTCTGTCTGTTTTTGGAGAACTGTGCAGTTTTTAAGACGATTCAGTGGAGAACAGGTGAAGAAAAAACCTTTTGGAGGTATCAGAGTCCTAGAAGAAGAGTAAAACTGGGTTTGTTTTGGGTAATCTAATAAAACAGAGGCTAAATTATATTGAATTATTGTGTATAAAAACACAGACAGGGAAACACCAGGGCAAGAGAGGATCTGTTTAAACTAAAAGACAGCACTGGCAAAAGATGAAACGGATAGGAACTGTCTGTAAATAATTCTAGCATGGAAATCAGAAGAAGGTTTCTAACCATTAGGAGAAAAATATTCTGTGTAATATCTCTCTGGTAGACTTTTTGCCTCCACCACTACATAAGTTTATGGAAGGGATTATGAAGAATAACTGCTCGCAGCAGCTGAGATTTGGACCCAAGGATCCAGGAGCTTCCATACTAGATTAAATGCCCATTCCTTTCTTACTAAATAAAGAAAGCCCTCTGCACATGAAATGCCATGCCATGAAAGAAAAAACATTGGATATCTGTCTTTGTTAGTTAATAGGTCAAACTATGTGACGGAGGAATTAAAGAGAAAACAAATGTTTTGCGAAAAGGTAAAGATGCCCAATTGCAAACTGCTTTAATAAACTCCCTCTTAATTAGAGAGATTGTGCAGAAAGGCAAATACTGTAGCCTAACTGGTTAAAAAAAATCTAATTATGTAAGTTCCTACATGCCCTTAAAGTTTACTGGAAAGTTGTGCCAGTAAAAGGATCCTACCTGAACCTTTAGACCATTATTTATTTATTTGTACTTGGATTTATGTCAAAGCAAGACAGGAAGAAACACTAAACTTTTTACTGTAATGAACCTTGGCGTTTGACTTCCATTATAAACAATGTGAACTAAAAATGCCTGGAGGCAGTATACCTTGTGCATCTGGCATTTATACAGCAGATTACCAGCACTCTCACTGACCTTGGCAGCTCTGCTGGGGACACACTGTATATTCATTTAGCTTAGCTGATTTAAAAAAATCTCTTGTCTGTGCACATCCGTATCAGGGTGAAGCTCAACTTTTCTCCATGATTGTGTCAAAGGGATCAATTTGAACTTCATCATGCTTTCAGCACAGCACATTTGCAAATGTGTGAAATCAGATGGCAAGTGTATTTAAAAGCCCTCTGTTCCAAACCACTCAAGCTCTTACACGTGTTTGTAACCCACTGGGTTCAGTACAAACAATTTTTATCTGTTACATGTACTCAAGGACCTACTAGTTCGGAGGATGTAAATATTAAGGATCAGGATTTCCCTAGCCTCTTCTGCAGCTGGGGAATAGCTGGACACAAGAAGTTTTCTACTTACATGTTCAATGTAAAACTCATCTCTATAACTTCAGAGAAATAAAGTTTGAAAAACAGGCCACAGCCACCAGACTTGTTGGATCATAATCAAAGGCCGACTGACATGAAGGGTTTGGGGTAACAGATATATCACTCAAAATCAGATGGAGACTGTCTTCACTTTCTTTGCTCATCATTCCGACGCACCTTTAGGGACCAAGTCTCCAAAAATTCCCAGCAGACTAGGCACCTCTGGGCCATCCAATCTCAGAAATACTTCAAAACCTGTCTGTGTTTTGCTGCAATGCACTGCTTTATTTGAAGTTATAATTACAGTAGCTCTAGCAATTCCTAGTCTCAATTTTCCTTACTGTTAAGTTCTTCTTATAAGAAGACTTCAGATAATCAAAATGCGAAGAATGAAAATTAGTTCTTCTGGCAATCTATTTTGTGTGTGATTACTGCCAGCATAGTTTTACATTGGAAAATTAGTGGGTGCTTAGAATCCAAATCCGTTGGATTTTCTGAGAAATTAAACATTTATTTCTGAGAAATAAAACAGCCAAGATCTTGAATACTGTTCTAAATATTAATTAATTTCTTTCTGACCAACATATATTATTGCATATAGGCGTATTAATATGTATGCCATTATATGTATATTAATGTTCATAAGCCTCTTAAAATATCTGTTTTTATCTATAACACTTCTTTTAAATGTAGCATTTATCACTGTAAAAACAGATCTGGTAACAGTACATACTGAGTTTCTGAAAAGCTTTATTTCATGAACTTACAGAATAGAAGAATCTTTTTACAGAATAGAGAAATCCTTTCTTTCATTGAATAATGCAGTAGTCCAGAGACCATGCTAAATCAGATGGAGATGTCTAAATTGTGTTCTAAGGATTACTAAAAAAAAAACATATATCTGCATTTTGAAGTAGGTTAACTGAAGAACGTACACGTTTTCTGAGAATTGTTTACCAAACAATTATTCTATATTTTATTAGTTTTTTCAAAATTTGTCATAGATATTTTATCATAAGCATAAATAACCAAACCCAATATGCAGTAGCTTTGTTCTTTCAGTAGAAAAATACAAGCTAACCCCTCCTCCATTCCCAACAATCCTAGCATGAGAAAAAATGAGAAAATGTTGGCTTTTCATCTACACAATTTTTAGCAGTCAAAAACATTGATCAAAATATTCCCTAAAACTAATTAACCAATTGCAATCAATATCAGCCTCAGTATTTCACTCATTTAAGCAGGTTTTGTTCATTTGACATGTTTAATTTTGGCTGCCAAGCACAAAATGAGCTTCCTAGTCATTTAATTACCTGAAATTATGAGTGTCTTCCTGATAGAGAATGCCATGGTCACAGTTAGATAGTTAGGGCAGAACTCTTGGCTTTGGTTCCAGAGTCTTTAGGTTGCTGATGTGGTACAAAGGTGACCCACTTGCTCCAGTTCCCAGTCATCAGCCTTTCTCAAAAATGTTCTTGAGGGAAGAAGCATAGGAGCAAAATGGGGATGGGAAAAGGTAAAATGGCATGGGCAGTGCCCCTCTGGACCCTTGGCCATGAGAAGTGTGTACAATCTTAAATAATCTTAAATTAGGGAACTGATTTTCTTGACTAGGCAGGAATTGTAAAATCATAGGGAAGTGGCTGCGAGGTCCCCTATCCTTAGACTTTTCTGCAGGTACTTTGAAAGAATTAATTTTCTGTTGACACCAGTATAATCATCCAAAATACCAGATTTTCCATATATTAAAAGCATGAAACAAGGAATACTTGGTTTTTAAAAACTCTTGGCTATTTAGTGGCAATGAGTGTCAGGTTATTTGAAGCAAAGGTATATTTCAGTTCTCCCTTAGGAGTAATATTTTCTGTTATGCTAACATGTCAAATAGTCTTCTATTTTTCTGCTAAAACCTGGCCTGTCATGCTTAAAGGAATTAGAGACTGGGGAGGGGGCACCTGTAGAATATAGAGATGTCAGTAAGCATGCACATTAACTTTTAAAGATTGTTATGTATCTACATAAGAAATGAGGAATAGCCTGCTGTATTGGTGCTCTGTCTATACTGCAACAACTCCTTCAGGTCACACGGTGAGGCAGCATCTCATATAAAATACAAGAGGGAACAAGGAGACATTGCTTCCATCTATCTTGTTGTTTCAAATGTGATGTTAGTTCTTGGAAGTACATTTTTACTGTTTCATTTCTCTCTCCAACTTAGGAAATTTCAAGAGCTGTCTATTTATTTTTCAAACATATTTCTGAGTGTATTCACTCTAGTTGCTGGTTTTCATGCTTTAACAAGTTCAGAGTGCCTGTCTCGTGCAGTTTGATATATAATTAATCACACAGGAGTAAGATTATATGTTTAACACTTTGCCTGTATTTGAAAAAAAAAATCAAACTCTCCATTTTCAATGTAGTAATGTATATGAGGAACTTTCCTTCAGCAAACATGTCAGATATACGTAGCTTTACAGCTGCTCATTGGCTTCAGAACACAGAAAAAAACCCCAAAACAAACAAAACACAAATTTGCTTGCATTAATGAAATAGAGTAGCTTGCTCTATAGAAGTTTTTGAGGGGTAAAAATTAATGAATGTTTGCTAAGATGTCTTCATAGTTAAGCTATGACTGCGTCAGGATGGCTGATACACAATATACATTCACAGCAGCAATATAAAAGAAAAACTGATGAATATTAGGGGAAAAAAACAGCAAGTGAAACCTTTGGAGATTATTTCTTTCTTCTATGGAAAATCCAAGCATCAGCCACGGCTCAGATGAAGTTCCGAAGCAAATCAGGGAGAAGATGCCCTTCAGTGCTCTGCCATAGCAGGAACTCTGCATAGGATTCATCTGAATAAAAAGGCTTTCAGTCCCCACAGAGAAGGAGGCATTTCTATGATGAAAATTTTCAACTAAACATCTATGTTTCGTCATATAAATCATGCAATAAAAATGCCTCTCTCTCTCTCTCCACTGTGCTGTACTCTCCCAGAGTTGATGCAGATGTCCTTGTTGTACCTTTTGACCTTTAGGTGACAACAGTGCCATCCTAGATACCATTAGTATAGCTGAGTATATCTGCAGATGCCCTCTTACCCTGACAGTAGTCCAGCTCTATCTTCTTGGGCAGCTGTGCACAAAAAGTTCTCTCTGTGATGACCAGTCTGAGCCCATGGGTACTACAGCTGTCCCAGTCTGTGTTGTCAGGTAAACCCTGTAAGACTCAACAAGTCTATAGGGGAAGAGTACTTACTGACTGGATAATGGTGCATCATTTCCAGTATAGTGGAATAAGAAAAATTACAAGCTAAGGTCATAAGGGAAAAACAGAGAAGGGAATTCAGTGAAAAAAAATAGAACCACATCTAAAACATTGAGTCAAAAAATGCTTCAGGTAGGTCCCTAGCACATAACAAAAAATTATGTTGTAAGGTGAAAAGCTATAAATAATTTTGATGATTGTTATAAAACACAGACCTTCTCTTTTGCATTCTGAGCAGAAGTCTTGACAATGCTGACCTGTACAATCCTTCCATGGTTGCCCTGAGCTTTCACTAGTCACCATTTCTCTGTAACTATTAACTACACTTCTCATATTCTTTGAAATCTGCATTCAAGCTGATACTTCTTGGCCCTTTTTTTATTAATTATTTTTCACATACTTCACTCAATTGTTCTCCTCTCTTATTCCTCACAGAAATTGATAAAAATGATAAATTGACCTTTTTCTTTGACTTAAATATAGAAACTTCCTGATACCGCTGATGTAGCTCTGTCTTCTCTCCTGTTTTCAGTTCCACTTGTGCTATGGACACTAATTGAGATGGAAGAGCACATCTGTTCATTAAAACACAATGTGTGCATCAACTTAGGCTCCTAAAGGAGTAATTTCTTCAATCTGTTTCAATATGTATTCCTCTGTGTGTGTATATAAAAAAACAGAAGAAAAGGAAAAATAAGGGCACAAGTCTAAGGGTACTAAATTTTGGTAGGAAAAGGATATTCATTTATAAATGCCATCCAGTAATTTCTATCAAAATTACTCTGAAAGGTACTTTTCTCAATAACAAGGACAACTCAGAAAAGAAACATACAACAATTGCTGCAAGTAGTTGATAGATCTAGAAACAACAGTTGAGGAGAATCAAAATCAAACATGATTTTTTCTTGGAGTAAAAGTATGTTCTGGAGAATGCCTTGTATTGGCAGCACCAGCCCAGTATGCTGTCTCTAGCAGCAGAGGGCAGAGAGGAAGTAAGAATTAGTAACCATTGTTTCTCCCAGCTGAAGCCCTAGACTTCAACAGTTTTCAGCTCAGGCCATTTCCTGAACCAGAGAGAGTTTGTCTGTTTAATAGCTTCCCATGGATATTCCTTCCAATTTATCTAGTCTCCCTTCCATGCATCCATAACATCTTTTGGTGAGAAGCTCCTCAGGTCTGCTACCTAAAAATTAGATAAATTCAAATGCACCATTTGTGAGGTAAAGTCAGGAGAGACTAGTAAGACAAAACTAACTAAGAGTCATCCATCTTTAATTCTCATAGCATATACCCAGAACAAACAGTGAGGATTTTCACAAATCTGTTGCACTTTCAGATGCAACATATTTATAAAATATTTATTTATTCTGCAGCAGTATTTAGGTTACTCAAAATTTTCTGCTTCTCTTACCAAATGGCTCCTTTACATTATTACAATGATCATTCTGTAAAGCTCTGATTCTTTTTATATAGATGTAATCATCTGATATTGATAGTCAATGTCATTTGCCCATGAATTCATAAGGCCGTCATTGCTGTGACACTTCTTGGCTTGTTTGCTTGGTTTTGCCAGAATACCATAGCTGGAACTTTAATTTTTGCTGCCTCATCTCAGTAAACTACTAGCCCCATCCTTTCTCAAGACTTTTCCATCGAGAGTATTTCTTTTACTTTGGAGAGAAATCAAATTGTGTTTTAACAATTTGCAAGCTGCATGAGGGGCAACCTACCAAATCAAAGCTTTAAGCCTGAACTGTACCTTTTCAGGTCAGCTTTGCTATTTGCTCTGATCTTTTTTCAGTTGGAATCCTTTTACTTGTAAGAGAATCTACAGCCTATAAATCACTCTTCAGAAATATCCACAGCAATATCTAACAAAAAAGAAGTGAGCTTTGTGGTTGAATCTTAAAAGGGAATATTTTCAGAAGGATACTATAAGAGTTAATAGAAGAAATGATGAATCACTTAAAATTATTATATTAAGAAGAATAACTTTATAAAGATTTTTTTGAGAAATGGTGAAAGCATAATGTTCTGATTTCCTGAATAAGTTGTAAGTTTTCAAGAAGTTTTGCCTTAATAAATGTTATTTTTGCTCACATGAAGTTTATTTTAAGTCTCAGATGCCTAGGTTTCAAGGACTAACGATATAGATAGTGTGAGGAAGAGCACAGAGGCAGTGTCTTTGCATCTTAATTATAGCAGCCCTATTCATTCCAGCACTGAACCAAGCTACACCCAGAGCATGGGGAGATAAATGTGGGAGCTGCAAGCTTGACGTCTAATATCTGCTACTGAAGATTTGGGATTTGATTTAGTGCTTCTATTGGAAGGTTTGAAAAAAACAGGTCTTCCATCTTCTTTTAATAAATTCATTTTTAGACCTGCAATTTACCTTTTTGGCAGTTTTACGATTCGGAACAATGGGCCTTTTTTCAGTTGTGTAATTTTTTTGGCTGTTTCTGTTTTCTCTCACATTTATAAACAGAAAAGTGGTGTTCAGCAATTTGCAGACTAGGGAAGCAGAAGACATTCACAGCTCCCTATTTGGAGAAACTTTGCCATGATCCCTGAGTGAAGAAAATACTGAGGAACTATTTGACAATTTTTAATGGTAACAAACCAATACATGGACATTACCAGATTATAATATATTAACTCTCTATATATCTGCTATGTTGGAAGTTCTGAGAAGTAACAAATTCAGAAGTAACATAATACAGATAACTCTTAGCAGAAGGGAAAAGAAATTTTCTGCAAGGAGGAAAAGAATTCCACAATAATAAGACTTCATTTTTATTTCCTAGTAATGTCAAAATAAAAGGATATCAGGGCAGGGAGAGAAGGAATGGACAGGAGATGTTTCAGAGGACATAGAAAAGCTCTGGAATCTAGTGATTCTGATAAACTCAGGACACCAAGAGTTAGGCAAATTTGTGCAAGGCCAACACACATTGTTGCGTGATGAGAGACCACATCAAAGAATGTGGTGGTTGCTAAGGGCAAAGACAAGAGGATTACATGTTTACCAGCTCTTCAGAGACTTTCTGAGCTTGTACCACTGACGCATCACTGTGACCTTCCACTTCTGACTGGACTTCTCAGTTGACCTCCTCACTGTATCTCCCACTGGGTAACTAAAAGTGAACTGTGTGATGAAAGTAGTGAATGTTCTGTGTGAACAGCTATCTCATATTGATAACAACAGCTAGGTTATTTTAACAACAAAAACTTAATAAACTGTAGCTGTCTCAATATATGTTCATTATGATCTGCCCCTATGGATCAAGAACTTGTTGGGGAAAAAGGAGGTGACAAGATCAGCCTACTGATCAACCTACTATACCCTCTGCATACATGCACTGCATCCTGTTTGATAGTGGTTTTGAGCAGCACATGTACTATAACTGCACATTCTTAATCCTGTTTGGTAGTGGTTTTGAGCAGCACATGTACTATAACTGCACATTCTTAATCCTGTTTGGTAGTGGTTTTGAGCAGCACATGTACTATAACTGCACATTCTTAAGAAATTGTACAACCTAACTCAAAAAATTAACAAGAGTGACACAGCTGTTGGTTCAAACACAGCAGTTTCTCTATTGCATTGACCTTTCACTAACTTGGACGTCTCGAGCACCTGGTTCAACCAGTTTTTAAATACATTTTAATTGCTTTTAAATAAACTATAAAGGAGAGAACTGCTGAGAGAGATGCAACAATTCACTTGTTTTGTATCACCATAAAACAGAAATAACATCATAGTAAATCAGTTCTGCTATGTGTGCAAATGACAGCAGATATTCTGTGCTCAAGTTCCATTTATTTGCTAGGAGGCAGCTGCTGAGAATGTCCCTTGATCAGGAACGAATTTGAGCTTCACAGTGCTTTCATTCCTTGCTTGTACATAGATCTAGACAGGATCCAAGGGTGTGACTGTTCCAGGTACACATACCTGCTCTGATTTCAGTCTTCATATCCTATCTGCATTAGTAGTGCACATAGCATGATTTGGGTGGTAGTATGAGAGATGTTCATAGGTTTTTCCCTACAGGAAAAATATCTTCCATCTTGATACCATCAAGATCAGTAACAGGAAAAAGACTTTTATGTCTTTATTCAGGTTGCTCATGGGTCAGTATAAATAAAGAATATGTTGCTATCTGTAGCAGATAGCTATAACTATTGCAGATTGTGGGAGGAATTTCAGAATGATGCTGTGATTAGCATTTATTTAATGAATGAAATCACAGCATTATTCATATAATAAAACCTTTGTCTTCACTTGCTTCAGAGTTCCACAAATTTACTATGTTAAGGGAAGCATAACTGTTGAATTACCATTAAATTCTGTGGATTCATAGTAAGAATCAGCGTTGTAGTCTTGTTCTGATTTTTGCAATCAACATCCTTTTCAGTAAATGAAAGTCCCATAGGGCATTTTTGCTCTTCCTTTATATGCATTTGTCTAAATCCAGTAAGAATGGAAGAAACACTTAAGCTTTTAAAAGGAAAAAAGAAAAAAAAGCAAAAAAAAGCCCACCCCAAAAAAAAGGCAAAAAAAAAAGCAAAAAAACCCCACAAAAACAACTAATTCCAAATGATATCATTAGGACAATTAAGGATCTAGACTCCACTCAGTATGCATATATAACTCTGATTAACGTTATCAGGAAATACAGGCTCACAGACTGGAGAATAGGTCCCTTAGCTCAGAACAGAGCATTACTCTTGTATCTGAATGTGTCCTTTTAAAAAATGACCCTTAAGTTTATCCCACAGCAACTATTTTCCCTTTTACTGCATATTCGAAACTATTTTAGTTTGAAGTGCTGTCAGGAAACTAAAATCTTGTTATAGAATTCCCCATAGAGTTTGAACCACATGTTTAGAGAATCACTTGATATTAATTGCAAGATATGTGGAAATAAATTCTGCAATACCCATGTGGACCATCTCACAGATGGCAAGGGGCCCATATGGATGTAACAGTGAACAGAGTCCATCCAATTTATGCTCCCTTAATGCAATACCATACAAGCATGTTTTTGGAGAGAGGATAAAGGAAAGGAAGAGGAATTGCAAGCTCATTTTGTCCCCTTGTTTTCTTAAATGCCATTATGACTAATGGTCCATAGATTGTTCCGAGGTCTATATTCTGCTGCAACAGTAACAAAAATGGAAACATCTATATGTAAATATAGGCTCTAGTTTAAAACAAAAACAAAAATCTGAAAACAAACAAAACAAACAAACAAAAAACCTCTCAGACAATTACAGAATCTTACTTCTGTTCCAATTTTCCACATTGTAGAAGGGAGGAAACCTATTTTAGCAAGCCATTTATTGAAACAATCTCAAAACCTATTTCATTAACTCATGTTCCTCACACGAGCTGACAAGGAAAATATTCAAGGTTTTGCCTTCTCAGCTCTTTTGATGGGCAAAATACTATACCTCCCTCGCAGAAGTGCCATCATGCAGGGCTGCTTTCATAACAAATTTAAACAAGGAATGCTGGACTAGTAATTAAATTCAATCACTCTGTTTATCTAACAGATCCTGAACAACAATATCTTTTTCCAGTAGAATTTAGACTTGTTTCTAACTTGCTGCATAACTAACTTGAAGGCCATCAGGTCATTTCTACCTAAGGATACTAGAGATTGTCCATTGATCTGATACCAGATGCTGTAATTCACTTGTGTATATACAGTTCAATATCTCTTGTATTCCTCTGTGTGAAGTCTCTTATCTTTTCACAAAAAAGTAGATGTGTTTAATCCTGATAGAATGTGATTCCTCTGGAAAGTTTACTAAGAATGGAAAGTAATTAAATAATTGGTGTGTGGCCTAAGAAGGTTGATGCTCTTCATTACCTTTACAGAAAAAAATCTACTGAGGTCAACTGGAGTATTTTAATTGGTTTCACAGAATTTTATGGCTAAAAGGAATCATTAAATCTTCTACTCTGGATGCCTTCATATCACATTTAATTCAGTTAGTTTTCCAGTGTGTTCACTAACCTGTTTTGGCTAAAGCATATCTCTCAAAAAGGCATCCAACCTTGATTTTATAGCCTTAGCAGTCAAAGGACTAGTCACATTGAAACGTGCTGTTTCAGAGATTAAAAATCTGTGAGGGAACAACATTTGTAAACTTGCTCTTTTCAAGCAGTTGGATTTGCTTTATTTACATTTCTAGAAACTAGCTGTTTTTCTTCCTATTAGTGATAAGTTTCAGCCTTTTACGATCCATTAGTTTCCTCAGAAACTTATTCATGGAAACATGTAATTTCTCACTCTCTCTTTTAAAAAACAAAACATATTTCTCTGTCTTCATATGTCTTGAGCTAATTCTAATTAATTAGAAGCTACCTTGATTCTCCAGTTTAAAATCTTATATCTGAATAAGACATAAAATATTCTTTTTCTTCCACAGTTTTTAAAAAACAGATTTAGAAAGCAAAGTAAAAGAGCAGTTTGCAGCCAACAATCATATTCAGATGTAGAATTACCTAAATATATCCTAAATATGAGTCATTGTTTCCTAATCTGTAAATCAAAAATTAATTTTGCCCTTTTACTATACCAGCACACAGGACAGTTTCTTGTCTGCTACAACCACTTGTTGGAGGTGTTGCTTTCCAGAGTTGCAGCCCCTCATTCTGTAACAAGTTACACCCTTCAATTTTAGATATATAATTTAGACCTACTACACAAGTATGATTCTAACTTATGCTATAGCTATGCTTTTTAAGCATTTTCTACTCATCTTCAGCTGTCTATCTCCTTCGTTTAATAACTCCTGCACTGGGTGTTAGCATGTCACTGGTGCCTAAGACTAACTCCTTTTAACTCTGCACAAAGTTAAATAGAAAATAAGGACTAGTGGCTGGCATGGGTGAGTTCCAAGCTAGCAAGTTTGTACATTTGACTGAAAAGAGTAGGAAGTGCTGCAATAGAAGACATATTACATCATTCTCAAATGCAACTGTGCTCTTAACAGCAGCTGGGAAGAGTATGGGGTTCTAATTACAGATTGCATCAATCTCTGAGAACAGAAGCAAATCTCCTTCCTAGGTTTCAGAGTTGCAGCTTGCTTGGAGAGGCATAATGGGTTAGGATTAAATGTTCACTTACAATAGAATGACACTGTAGGATGTAAGCAGATGTTTCATGTAAGAGCTTTAATGATGTATATTTCAGTTCACCAAAACTTCGAATTCCTAAAATTAAGTCTTTATAAACCCAACTGTAAGTGTAAGGAACCCTGCCCTTACTTTGGGAGGCAGAATCAGTGATTGGAAGAATGTTTTCTGTGCATGTTAAGTAAGATTATAAACCAGCTAGAAAGTCCCTAGATAAATTTTATGTAAAACCCATGGTGCTGTATAGAAGCATGTTTCAAAATAGAAGCGCAGATAAATCATGAGCACTATCAAAAACTACTAGTTTCTTCAGCAATTACAGTGCTTCAGAATAGAGTTTTGCTTCTACATTCCTCTTCCAGTAAGAAGTATCCATACACTCTCAGAATGACAGAATAAAGAGTAGAGGTGTAGGGTAGCAGCAGGAGCTGTGCTGTAAAGGAGGATGAACAAGCGCAAGGGTGGACTCCAGGACCACGTCCTTATCAACAGGCATCACCCTGGAACATCCAAGCACGCAAGCAGGGCAGCTGTCACGGCAGTGGATCCTATAACAGTCGACAAGTCAGGTCCAAGGTCAAATCAACCCTCAAAAATTCAGCCAACATCATCTGGGGCACAGATACATCTAATCTCAGCTCAGCACCCAGGCCCACAGGTACAGTGTGGGAGACAGTCCCAGAGGATCCCAGGAGAGGCTGGTCAGAACCACTAAGCACTACTAGTGCCTTCAGGGCCTTGAAACAGAGATTTTTATTTTTTTTTTTTTAATTGCTAAGTACACTGCTTCTGGGATGTACTTGTAATTATTTTTCTTATATTTTGACAGACATGTACAGCTGTGCTTTTGTAGTACTTAAAATTCGTATTAAAATGGATTTATTCATTTCAATAAGAGCAATATGCAACACCTATTCATAAATAAATATGAAATTGGGTCATATTAGTTCAGTGACAGCATTTTATTTGTGTATTAAAGCTTCTTATGAAAAATCAGAGAGAAAACATGAAGAAAAATTCTCTAAGTGACCTCCTAGGATCTATGTACAGAAGGTGGTGGGTTTCTTCAGCCACCCAAAAAAACACTTAACTGCTGAGCCACACGGTCTCCAGGAACCACAAAAAGTCCAGTGCTCTCTCAGGGCTTCTCTCTCCCTGTTTGCCATTTGTATGCACACACCTGCTTCCAGCAGCACGGCTCCATCCCTACAGGCACTTCCCAGGCACAGTATGTTATTTTCATTGCTATGGCATGGAGAACTTGAATTTAACACGGAGAGTACTTTTATTTAAACTCTGCACAACTCAAGCAGTGAGAGTTTGGCTTTGACTGCAGACCAGAGCCTCAGGCTTTGAAAATAGAAGCCAAACTTTCTTCTCTGTAGCTGCAACCCACTTCCATGCTGAAAAATAGCAACTACTGTGCAGAAGATGTGCAGTTTCACAAGGATAGATTTTTATTGAGAAGAATCATTGCATAGAAAAAAATCTTACTATTACTGAGATTCTGAATAAACATGGTGACATAGAGCAAAGACAATTAGCTAAATTTGGAGCACAGACTCAAATCCCTTCACCTTACATTGCTGAATATGTCTGTTTTAGGACTATAGTTGCCACCAGAAAAAGATGTTTCCACAAATAAATTAGAACACTAGTGGCTGGAGGTGATATTTTTTGTCTACTGTCCATACAAAAAGTCTAAGCAACTATGTGGCCTATGCTAGGTGATTTAATCTGAGACTAGAATAGTAACCGGTAGAAACTTTTTTTTTCAACTGGGTGAGTATATAAAGAATATTCTTTCCCTCATGAATGCTGTTCAGGAGTTTGTCTTCTGATCAACACAGGCTTCTGTAGGCCTGGAAACATCACTGGGAGAAGATGGAGCTGGTGAGATAAGGATGGTTTTGTCAGTCAAGTCCTGCTGTGAACCCAAGGGTTTGTCCTGTATTTATTCTTCATTTTTATGCTCTCTCTGCATAGGAGTACCAAAATGCATAATATTGCCTTGAAATAAAATTTTATTTTTTAATTCTTCTCCTAGATATGTAACTTACCCAAAAAACACTACTTTTCTTTGTTATCTCTCCTAATTAGCCCTTTTGGGATACTTTTTTCCTAATTTGTTTCACAGGCATGCCCACATTCCTTTGATGTCTTCTGCTCTACGGTCACCCTTCTCAAAGAACACTTTTTCCCCTGTCATTCATCCATCTATTTTTATCTCAGCAACTAGAATATGCCCCTTTCTTCATGTTTGTTTTTACATGATTGCTTTTTAATTTTATGTGTAAATGTTATTTTTCTTGCTGCCTGTCTTTAAGGATTTCATTGACACAGAGAAAGCACAAGTTTTATTGTACCAGATTTTTAATACTACTTTTGTCAGACCAGTGCCTTTTATAATAGTTAATCTAATACCCCTCAAGTCAAGAAAGTTTGGTCTTCTGAAAAAAATTATTTTAGCATCCTGACAGTATTATAAATGAACTGCCTGGCTGTTCAATCAACATTCCATTATAAAATAGTATTCTTCTTATAACTCAATCATTTCAAATTATAATTGTACCAAAAGCTGGCCTACAAGTACTGACCCATTTCTATTGTTTTGATCAAATGTGAAAAAGAAAAACAAGGACCTTTTTAAAAGCTCAAACTTTTCTGAATCTGTGTAAAAGACTAACATGGTAATGGCTAGACAAAAGCTATGCTGTCTTCCTTTCCCATTCCAAGGTAATATTACTGCAAAAAAAAAAAGTTTTGTTCTGATACTTCATCTTTAATTTAGACTTCTCTAAAATTTGTCAGCTTAAACCAGAGACTTAACACTATTTTTATGCAGCTTTTTTGTACTTCACAACAGACAATCCATTCTGCCGCAGAGCAGTAAACAAGCTCACTGCAAGATGCCAATTGAGAATCACAATGGGAAATAACTGATCTCCTGTGTGATATTAGCTAAAATACTGTGTCCTACAGCCAACCTTGAGACTTGGTAAAAAATTGTTTTGTGAGAGATTAACTCGCGCTTAATACAAACTGCAGCAAACCCCATATATTATCAGATAATACACAGGCATTTTTAAACAATTTTTGTTTGTTGAGAGGCGATTAAACAAGCAGTCATATATATCTGTCAAGAGACATCTGTGTATTTATAGTTCACGTTCACATGTTCATGTGCACGAGTGTGTACGAAGTTAAAAAGAAGCTAAAAGCAACTTTAAATCTGACCTCTACCTTTTGTTGCCACTGATACTGGCATAGTACTGAAATACTGTTGATTAATTTAGACACATATGAAAATGTTCAGGGTCGAATTTACCTATTTTCTCAGGCAGCTATAGGCTGCTGTAGGTCTCACCAAAACAAAAGAACTGTGAATCTGAAATAACTGTCAAAGGGGTTGGTCATGTTGATGCTGAGTTTCTGACTATTTTGATTTAGAAAAATAGTCCAAAGCATCTAAAATGTGCTGATGACATTTTCAAGTAATCTTAGTGAAACACTTTCATTACACAGCAGCAGGACTGAAGTGAAAATTTACAAAGAGTTATCTCTTTACATCTATCAAATACTTGTCTTCTCTCAAAAGTAATCCAAAAACCCAAACTAACTAAACAAACAAAAAAAATACTACAAAAAATCTCCAACCCTGAGATCATATTAAAAGTTCAGATCTAGGTGACTGGAAGCTGGTGAACATTGTTCCGATTTTTAAGAAGGGCAAGAAAGAGGAACCCAGAAACTATAGGCCTGTCAGTCTTACTTCAGTGCCTGGTAAAGTTATGGAGAAGATTGTTCTGGGAAGTATTGAAAAACAATTGAAAGACAACACTGTCATTGGTCACAGACAGCACAGCTTCATGAGAGGAAAGTCCTCCTTATCAAACCTGATTTCCTTTTATGACAAGGTAGCTCCCCTAGTTGATCAAGGGAAGCCAGTTGATGCCATCTTTTTGGATTTCAGTAAAACTTTCGATACTGTCTCTCACAGGATCCTTCTGGACAAAATGTCCAGCACACAGTTGGGTAAATACATTATGTGGTGGCTGAGCAATTGGCTCTTGGGTTGAGCACAGAGGGTGATAGTGAATGGGCTAACATCAAACTGGTGACCTGTCAGTAGAGCGGTTCCACAGGGCTCCATCTTAGGCCCTGTGCTCTCCAACAACTTTATAAATGACTTGGAAGCAGGACTCAAAGGGATATTACACAAGTTTGCAGACAATACAAAAGTGAGAGGAACTGATGACTCCCCTGAAGGCAGGGAGGCCCTGCAGAGAGACCTCAACAAATTAGAAGACTGGACAATCATAAACCATATGCAGTTCAACAAGGGAAAGTGCTGGATTCTGCACCTGGAATAGGGCAACCTTGGATGTATGTACAGACTGGGGAATGAGATACTGCAAAGCAGTGCCACAGAAAAGGACCTGGGGGTCCTTGTTGATGGTAAGTTGAATATGAGTCAGCAGTGCCCTGGCAGCCAGGAGGGACAACCGTGTCCTGGGGGGCATCAGGCAAAGCATCGCCAGCTGGTCGAGGGAGGGGATTGTCCTGCTCTGCTCTACACTGAGGCGGTCTCACCTTGAATATTGTGTGCAGTTTTGAGCACTACAGTATTAGAAAGATATTAAGCTCTTAGAGATCATCCAAAGGAGGGCGACGAAGATGGTCAAGGGCTTTGAGGGGAAGCCATATGAGGAGTGGCTGAGATCACTTGGTCCAGTATGGTGGATTGACCTTGGCTGGAGGTCAGGTACTCACCCAGCCACTCTATCACTCCCCCTCCCAGTAGGACAGGGAGAGAATAAGGCAGAAAAAACCCTCGTGGGTTCAGATAAGGCAGTTTATTTAAAGCAAAAAGTAAAGTTAAGCTTGCACGTGCAGAAGTGAAAGACTTATTCTTTACTTCCTCTAGGGTTTATTCTCTACTTCCCAAGAGCAGCCATGCTCGGCCACCTCCGAGAAGCAGGGTTTCAGCATGTGCAGCAGTTCCTCAGCAGGCAGCCATTGGAGACAATGAATGCCCCCCTTCCTGCTCCTTGCCTCAGCTGACGTCGTGTGGTCTGGAACATCTCTTTGGTCAGTTTGGGTCAGCTGGCCTACTTGGGTCCCCTCCTAGGATCTTGCTCTCGATTGAAGAAGGAATGTTATAGTGTTGGTGCTGTGCTCAGCAGTAGCCAAAATACCGGTGTGTTATCAACACCCTTCTAGCT
>VZRE01004085.1:0-14521 GCA_013396775.1 Cephalopterus ornatus
CCTCGGCGCGGTGGGGCCGCGCTCTGGGGGGCGCGGGCCTCCAGGTGCTCGGGGAAGAGTCGCCAAGGGGGCTCCGCGGCCAGGCGTAAATGGAGCGCCAACACCCCCGCTCAGCCAAGGTCCGCCCGAGCACGACGCTGAACTTCAGAGTTATACTTTAGGAGCAAGGCGTGTAAATACTGCTTCTAGTGATTTCACGCAGCAGCCTGGAAGTCTTTCTGAAATACAGCAGCTGTGTTTTGTCGCTTACGGCAATGCGCATGGGCTCCGGTGGGAAGCTGTGATCCTTTTCTCTGGGTGCCAAGAAAACCCAGAGCTTTGCCAGAAGTTCACAAAGTCTGATACAGGCACGAGGCAGTAAAATGGGAGTTCAGTGTGACTTCTGTCCCACACAGAGATGGGACAAGGCAAGGCGGTGGTCACTCGCCTGCCTTGCTTGGCATGTTTCCCCACCGTGGTCTTGGCCCAGTGTGGAAACACCCATACTGAGACTTCGGCTTTTTAACTTGGGAGGTATTGTAAAAATTGAGTAGGTGTACATATTGAAAGTACTTAATGTTCTTCATGAGGAGGAGGAGGCCTTGCTGGGTGGCAAAGGCTGTCTGCCTGATGGAAGGTAGGGAAGTCAGAGACCTTCCCATGGGCAGGAGGACTTTCTGCATTCCCCCAGGACTGCTGACCTTCCCAGCCTCTGATGGTGACTGGGGACATCAGGGGTTAAAGGTTCATCTCCTGCATTGGTCTTTGGCTTCCTGTGGAGATCTCAAGTTGTTTAGTTTCTTGTATGCTGTGGCAATGACCATCATGTGAAAATGTTGCTGGAGTCAAGCAGCTGTCTGTTTCCATACCAGCCTCCCAATTCATGTGGGCCTTGGCAGTCCCAAGGATAGTGTTTGAGACTAAGCATCTGCGAAACAAAAACCTATAAACTGTGGGGATTTCTCCTCAAAAGAAATTTTAAAAGTTAACTTTCTCCTAATCTGAGATGATTCCTCTTCCCAAAGCACTATTTTTCAGAAAAAATTAATCTCAGCCTCCAGGAAAAAGATGAACAAGTTGCCAGCAGCTAGCTCTTTCTCTGGAAAGAAACTCTGAGAAGGTCTGTGAGCTTTGTTTTTTTTTCTCAGCTGTTCTATCCCTGATCTCTAAGCAGGTGTATTCCCAAAGTATGTATCACAGTGAAATATGTTGCCAGAAATAACTTGCTTGTTAGAGAGCACTGGGAATCAAAGTGTCTTCTAAGTGTCCTTTATCCTGTATGGTGTAATCACATCAGTGACTTCACATTACAAATGAGGCATAATTCCCAGACCTTCTCTAGAGCCTTCTGACTTCAAGACTTGGATCCTTATCCCCCACCCGGAATTATGCCAATGAACCTAATGAAGTTCTTCAGGTATGCAAGATCTGTATCTGAGTTTTGAGAACAGAACTAGGAACCCAAGACGGGGCATAGAAAGCTCGATCTTGGAGACAGTGCGCGTGCACCGGTTAACTAACTAACTATCTGTTTTGACCCCAGGTGTTTAATCTTTCGGTCCTGAATCAGCTACAGTGTTAGAAGCGAGTTCAGTCTTAACCAGTGTGATAAATGCAGAAGTCTCACTTGCCATGGTACTCTGATATTTTTTTAGCTGTCAATTCTTGCTGTACAGTAGGTGTGATGCAGGGGAAGGCTGGGAGGTCTGTTACACTGTAAGCTACAGTCTTCAGCAATACTAACCTGGGCAGTAGGAAGCTGCAAAGACCTGGGGTAGGCAGAAAAACTCGAAATGCTTTGTCTTAGACTAGAAAATTGTTGAAGCATTAGCTGGCTGGAAACAGAGTTGAAATTTGTTTGCCAGTGCTATCTAACTGGTAGCTGGGTCCTTCTGAGAAACTGTTGTATTCCATTTAACTGTGAGTTAGCCTCACAAGCCAGATAACTTTGATTTGATTAATGAGATGTTCAGCTGAAGAAGAGGAGAATCATAGTTTTGATTCACAAGAAGTGAGCTTTCCAGAAGTTGAATCCTTGAAGATTTGTTTTTAGAAAATATTGTGTGTAAGTGTGTGCAGATATGGTGGAGTTTCATTCCCTTTGTGTACTTCCAGGGAACAATATACAACTGACAGAGTTCATGCTGACCTCTATTTGAAAAAAAAATGCTAGCATAGAGGCTTATGGAATCTTTTTGTGTTTTCCAAAGCTCAGGAGACAGAGATTTGTGTGTTGAGAGATTTATGTGTGTACAATAACCATACTTCCTGGAGTTACACTTAAAATGTTGTTCAGCTTAGAGATGGACTTTATAGCTACATAAGCTTCTGCTGCTATCATCAAGATATCCCTTAGGGATAGGTGCTTCTGAAAGATTGAAGCTGTAGAAGTATTTTGGGTTGTTTTTGGTTTTTTTTGTTGAGTTAGTTGTTCTTAATTATCTCAGGCTTAGAAACTGGGAAGATTCGGTTTATCTGCCAGTGATTCAGGAACATTATATAAAAAGAGTTAAGTATATTCATACTGATTTAGCAAATGGGTTTCTCTGACACGTTTAAGGATAATTATATATTTACAAATATATAATTGCAATAGATCTATGTGAGTTTTACGACCACAGAGGTAACACTGTGTGTAAGATGGGCACTGTTATTATGCAGACCCAAAATAGTGATGTGCCAAAAGTTTCTTATTATGTGGAGTTCCTCTCAAGCAAATAAAAAATTTCTGGACAGAAAAAAGCTTCCAAGTGGTGATTCTTGACCATTACGTCATGATGTGACCTCAGACCAAAAAGGAGTTAACCCTTGCATTGTATTTAGAGGATATTCAGTTTTCTGATCTGCAAGTGGGATATGTTGTATTTGAGGTGGCACTGGACCTGCTTTAGAAGGTATCAGTCCTGATGCAGAGACAGGTGGTGGAACAGATGTTTTAGCATTGAAAACAAGACTGTGGCACATTAAGGAGAAATGACAGAGGTGTAATAGCAAGCAATTCATATTCCATGTCAGCATCCCTCTGGTTTCACCCATACTTGCTTCTGCTGAAGTCAATATAGCACTTTCTGTTGCCACAGAAAGAGTATTTGTCCTGGTACAGTTCAGTCTGTCTGTAGTGGTGTGATGTGCTGAGTTCCTGTATGGTAAAATACAGCTAATATTGTGGCACACTCTGTCCCCTTATGGTTACAGCATAAGGTAATGTCCAGTTACTGAGTGTAGCTCAAAGAAATTAAAAGGCTGGGCCTTGAGAGTCTGAAAGATATGGAAGGTTTTAGATTTTTTTTTTCTTTTGGGAGCAAAAATACTTTGCAGATACTGGGGAAAATATGCACTGAAAGGAGTGGAAAATGCTTGCAAGCAAATTGTGTACTTCTGGACAAAGAGAGAATGTGATTTTTATGGTTCGCTTGTCTGAAATATTATTCTACTGTAACAGATGTTTTCTAATAACTGTTTATCAGTTGATAAGTTAAAGAAAATTGGTTAACCTGTGCGTAATCATTGTTCACCAGTTATATTTTTCTTGAAGTCTCTTACTTGAGAAAAATACAAAATGCAGAGGAGAAAAGGGAGATTGATTATTAGTGATTCAGAGTTTTATTTCAACTTTGATCCAGATTAACTTTTTTCCAGCAGCCAAACTTCTACTGGTTTTTTTGCGAAGGGCAAAAGGTGTAAGTGTGTACTTTCGGTGGATGAAGATATTAATGTCTATTAATTATCACATTTTTTAATTTTTCCCTGGTAGTTCTTCCTCATTTTAATAGCAAAAATTGTAACATATTAAACTTCTTGTTTACTTGAAACTTCTGAACAGAAGGATAGGCTGCAAATGAAACATTTGAACTTGAGGTGTCATAGGAAAGGTTTTCAGTCTAGGTGACCTTCATTTGTTCATGGTGATGTTTTTAAATTCCTTCTATTTTTCTTCTCTTCCCCTCTCTCCCCTTCTTACATAGTTCACTTTATGTGCATGCTTAAGTTATAATAGCAGCTTTTTAAAAATAATTGTTCCATGTGTAAATGCATGATATGGATCTGAACAACCTTTTCTTTCTGCCTAGTTGTCTCATGTGGGTAACCTGAAATACTCCCAAATGTGCTGTGTTTACTGGTTATATGCAGTCTGTGAGAAATGCTTGTTAGGCAACATAATACTACAGATAAGCTTTGGGCAGCAGGATTTGTTGCTGGTATTTGACAGGTGATGCACAAACATAGTATCAGAGTATTGTCTTCATGCCACTATCTCCATAAATGTTGCAGTCGTGTGGTTAGAAAATATATGCTTATCTAATGATACCACTGCTGGGGTTAATGATCTTCTTGCTCTGTACGTAGCTATTGCTAAGTCCATATATATCCTTTTAAATTATTTCTTTTAGACTTGTGTTACTCTTATACCATAGAGAGCTTGTGTTTGGTCTAATGATCTTTAAAGACCTCTTTTGCAGTACTTGTTATAGTTGAAATTCATAGGTGCCATTTTGAATCCAGCTAGCAAAAGTATCTTCCAGTGTTGTCATCACGGAATTAGTTTCACTGCAGATAATAGGAATATGGTAGGACAAGTGTCTCCCTGATTCTCTGCTTTTGCTTGATAAGAAACTTCTTGCTTTATCTAGGGGATCTCTGAACTACCCCAAAATTAGAGATCATGTTTTCTTGCCAGAAGGCTGTAATTATTTACAAATGTTTAAAACACCTGTTTTTCCTTCCGGGTAGTGCAAGGGGGAGTAGAAGATTCCAGGAGGACCTGGGCAACTGCTCCCGGCCTACCTACTGCATAGGGTCCTTGTCTCATCTTCGTAAAATGGCATAACATGTCATGCTGGGGTGATCATTACAGCAACAGAATCAAGTACTGGGAGGTGGGACAGTTGAATAAAAGGGGTTGTAGGGATATGTACAAGGGGAATGCAGTTCCCTCTTCTTAACTTCCTGGTAACTGAGCTTCAGTGCTGTACTGAAGTATTCCCTTCCTTTAACCAAGTTTCTACCTGGCACCAACTGTATTCTGCCTCTGCCCTTGAAAAATAGCGCACTAAGGTTAGGGAGGTTAATAAGGTTCCAGACAGAGTGGCAGGAAATAATATGCAGACTGCAGATAGACAGCAGGGAATTTCAGCAGAGTAGGGAATGTAGAGGCAGACTAAAGCCTTCGTCCTCTGTGGATAGAAGCCTTCTCGTTACCTGACTATAAAACAGTAGGTCTGTACATCCCCATAAAACCGGCCATACCTCAGCATTTCTTCTACAAAGACCCAATCCTGCAGGTGCCTCAGCTTATCCTCTGGGATAGACCACCTAGGCAAAAGACTTGATGGTACTTTTGTAGCTGCCAGCTATGCTGCACTAGTTCAAAAAGAGCTATTTAGGTTTTTTCAGCCTTTTTCTGGACAAGAAGGAAGATTGTAGAACAAAAGTTCAGTAAATAACAGAATCGTATATATACCAATTTGTTTTTGTGAAATTTTAAAATACACCTAAGCATGCTATGGCCAGCATACGAGAGAGTGTGTTTTGCCGTGAAGGACAGTGTGTGGCCAGTGGAAAAGTTCATATTGAAGAAGGAGGCTTTCAGAGGAGTCAGGCTCATTGTTGTGGTGACACAGAAAATAAAGTCCAGCTGGCCTTAGCAGCAATCTGGCCACCACATGTCACATCTGATTGTAATAAGGCTGTCTTCTTCCAAGACTTTGAAAGGAAAATGGTTCCTTCTATTCAGTGTCACTGTCAAAGGCACTGTTGTGGTTAGTGTTGGTTAGATCTATTGTTGGGAGGTAGTATTTCCAACTGTGAAATAGTAGCTTTTGTATTAGATTATCTACAGTGTTCTGGGCTTTCCCATGAACACCTAGGCAGGTCTGTAAGAAAAATCATAGGCTGCAAATATAATAATGGGAAATTCGGCATTGCCAGATCCTTGGTGAACAGTGAGCCTCCAAACACTGATTTTACTTTGATTCACATCTGTCCTTGATGAAACGTCAAAAATGTACTCAGGTATTCCTTGAAACTTCAAATTTTGTCTCCTCATTTACTGTTCCATTTTAAACAAGAGAGGTGTGATGAAATAGGGTAGATAGACACAGATGTTCATTTTCATCTCAGTTACTGCTTCTCATTTGGCCTTGTTTGGCACTATTCTTTCTGGGGAACCTTACAAAAAAGGTACACAGATATGGAGAAGCAGAATCTATCTTTAATACACTTTACACTTCAAACAAGGAAATCTTTATTAATGATTATGGATTATCTGTTATCAATGCCAGTTCTCAACAAAACTGCTGCCTGATCAGACCCAACAATTCTTTTCTTTGTGTATAACCTATCAGAAGAACCAAAATTATTTTCTCTTGTGTACATTCATTAAAACACGTTATGTACTGCATAGTAAGTCATTATTTCTACAAGTGCCATAACACAGACGTTGCTGGTCAAGTGATTGATGGCAGCATTGCTTTTTATAAGCAAAAAATGGAATTAAAATGTTGGTAAGATTGCTCTCGGACCTTTGCTTTCACTTCTAACTGTTCTGCATTCTTAGTAAGAATTGTTAATATAATTGCTGGTGTCTTTTTCTTTTTTTTAATCCTGTTTCAGTCTGATGTAACTGCTTAATTTTTTTTGAAAGCACAATTAATGCTGGAAGATTGGCAGAAAAACATGCCTCATGTGGAGGCATGTTGCTCTGGAGTTCTTCCTCCAAATACCAGAGATGTAGCTTCAGGTAATGAGGCCAAACCTTTATGCTTATGCTTTGGTGATCACGCCTCATATGAAAGGTGCTTGTGTTTTTTCAGCAGATTTCTGTTGTTTCTGCCTGGCTTAAGGAGCAGCTCTGGTTGATAAATATATTGAACATATGAATTGTATATAGGTGCAATATTTGCCTTTTCTGTTGGGTTTGGTACAACAATTGGTAGACTGGGCACTTAAGTGCCTTTGCCCTCTTTTCTACACCCCAAAGATTTGTGTCGTGCTAGATTTGTCTATGCTTTTTTTCAGATAAATAGTTGTTTGTCACCCTATTGAAATTCCCATGAAAACTGCATCACGGCAATGTGTGGAGTTGAGTGAAGATACATATGAGAGGGGTCTTGCTTTTTGAAGTGGATATATGAAACGGAAACTCATGAAAAGACAAGAGAGCTAAATAGCTTGTGTTCCTGTTCTAGTGTTAACTTAATAAAATACCTTGTTATAGTGTCTCTTGTTTCAGAGCACAGGGAATTCTTCTGGTTTGTTTTTTTTTTTTTTTCTATGGAACTTGATACCAGTCTGGTTTTGATTAGGCAGGGAATACAGACAGTTAATAATAGATGGTATTTAGAGAGAGAATTTACATACTTGCTAATGACGTGTGCAGTGTCACAGTGATCTTGCCGATGTCCAAGTGGTAAGGCAGTGTGAAACTTGATCTAGTTATTATGTGAAATGTCTATTCAGTTGAGGAGAAAAACCTGACTTCCTCTGTCTTTAATAGTGTTAGAGGGGTTTCTGTTCAGTATTACCTCAAAAATTTCATTCATTTTTTTAACAAAGATATAGCAACACAGACATACAAAACTACTCACAGGTGAGTAATTGTGTTCTGAGAGATAGGTGTGGAATAAAGCACAGCAAGTATTTCTGAAATTAATTACCTTCATGTATAAAATTAGATTCAGATTTTAAGGTAGTCCTTAACAATTGGGTTCATTCCTCTTTTGGTGGCATCTGACATCAAGATTCCAGCTGTGCCTGCAGACATCTTTCATCCTAGAAATGCATAGGGAAACACATGGTGTGTATGCATGTTTGCCCATCTATGTGCACGTTTTATACAGTTAATATGCAGCTGTGTAACTCTGCCTCCATTATGCTGTGTTTAACTGTAGTCTCATGAGAAGAGAATTAACTGCTCCTTGAACAACCTGAGGTAGTTAAATCTCAGTCTGGTTCATACCTATTCATATTAACAAATCCCTCGTGCAGGGTTTTACATCTCACACACATTAATGCTTTGCTGCTCTCTGTATTTGGTATAAATACATCTGCTGGCTGTCTATTTGGTATACAAAAGACAAACAAAATAGTATACTTCAGAATCAACTGCTTTACTTCCTTCAGATTTCAACCTTAAGTATAAACTGTGTACTAAGTATATGGAATTATACAAATACTAAATTGATACGTTATGGCCAACTTTAACATTTGTTGTAGCAGCTTTTAAACAGCTCTCTGCTCCTGTGGGATTTGGGTATGTGTAGGTCATTTTCTGCCTTTTTTGATAGTTTGGTCATGTCAGTGATAGTCAGTGTTTGGCTTTCCATTTATATGGTAAAAGTGGTACTTGGTCTTAGAAATAGACTAAATCGTGACATTATTTTGAGGCATTGCTTTTAGGAAATGTGTTTTCTCACATAGACATTGCTGTGTGCCACCTAACACTGGAGCATGGCTACAGAGCTGCTGGAGGCATTTTGCTTCGAGTGACCAGACTGTACAAAAAGACAACACCTAAGTCCTCAGCTTGAGCACTTCTGTTAGTTTTTCCAGTAGGGAGACTGTTCTTCACCCAGAGAACGGTTGGACATTGGAACAGGCTCCCCAGGGCAGTGGTCACAGCACCAAGCCTACCAGTGATCAAGCAGCATTTGGATGATACTCTCAGGCACATAGTGTGATTCTTGGGGATGATCCTGTGCAGGGCTAAGGGTTGGACTCAATGGTTCTTATGGGTTCCTTCCTTTAGAAGCTTCCATGATTTGGGATCCTTAAGTATTTGGAGTCTCTTCCTCTGCCTTTTAGTTTCCCATGTCAAGGAGTAAGAATAGCTTAAATAACACTATCTCTTAGCATTTAGACCTTTCACACTACGTTGATTCCTTTTTCAAATACTTTTGATCTGCCAAGTAAATCCAGTAAATCCAACACAACTAAGTGATACAGAATTTCTTTGTGTTTGTGATGGATATTTTCACCCATGTTGTACAAGCATGGTTGTCGACAGTAGGGGAGAAAATAATCCACACTACTGGTTGATCATTTGCAGTAATATAGCAGTATAACTACTGTTGCAAAATTAATACTTTTTGTATAAAAGAAATAAAGCATAACAACAGGGCTTCTAAGGTAACGTGATGATTTTATATGTATGCTACATCCACAGAAGGAATGTTCCACCAACTCTGAGTCAGTTTAAACCCTAGGGAAATACTGGTTTGGCTCCAGTTTTACAAACAATTGGAGTTGTATCTAATTTCTCTGGTTCTTCAACAGGCCTTTCTCCTCCTGTGAAACTGATCTGTAATTTGTGGACCAGGGGACTGGTTTGTCACACCTTATTGTGGCTTCTGAACTTTTAGACCTTTTATCATTTGGATCAAGTGGTGTCCTAAGAAAGCTCTGTAGAAGGATTTGTGTGATTGCAGGGAATTAAAGACAGTAACCACCATAGAGTTCTGGAATTTTTGGTATCCTATGTATGCCTGAGAATTGTTTGTGGCTGGTCCTGTACTGGGGTTGTCAAAGACAACTGTTGTTTATTAAGGCTCATTTTCCAAACTGCGGCCTATTGTTTTTGTTCAGTGCTTCTTACTCAAACTGGTTTAGAAAGGAACAGGGAAAAGTTTAGTATTTTAGAATTAATGTGTTTAATTTTTTTTTTCTTGAAAAATTCCCATTAATATGGTACACTATAACTTTCACGGGGAGTTTGAATTTTTCCTGGAGAAGATTAATGCCAAACAAGAATACCTTTTGAAGTTCGGAAAATTTTATGCAGTACAAAGAACTTTATGCACATCTGCCAGCAAGTTTTTGTTTCACAGAAACCATTCAGATCAAAAGAGATGAAGTTCCTCTGACTTTTAAAATATATTGATGAATAATGTATTTTTGAGCTTCATTAGAATGAAACTTTGTCCACTGCCTTGGTTTATGGATTTCATAGCACTTTCCCTTAAACACAACCAATGTTTATTTTAACTTGTTTGGATAAGTGTATGATCCCATAGTAAGTATAGTCCTTGGCTTTGAAAATATTCCTTATGACAGCTGTTCTTTACTTAGAAACTAGAGACAATTTTTCTCTTTTTTTTCTTTTAGATGTTATTTTAAGTAGGTTTGGTAGTAGTACCAAATGTACAGTATATCTTGTATTTGAGAAACTTTTATTTTCATATCAACAATCTTGATGTCTCAAAGTCTTTTTGCTTTGCCCTGATATTTGCAAATACAGTTCTTTTATGTGCAACTACTGCAAACAGTTGTAGTTAGCTTCACTTGTTTCTTAAATGCTCTTTGTCTAATTTTTTTTATGGATTCCTGACTTCTGTGCTCTTATTACAAAGCTTTTATGAATGCTGACTCATGCACAAAAATGTAAGAACTCCTTTACATAACTTGTGGCTAGATAAACAATATTTTACTGGTTTTAGAAAAGGAAAGGAAGATTTAAGAAGGAAAGACCTTCTCCAAAAGGTCAGCTAAAATCCTTCTGATACTTAAAAACCACCTACTAAGTGCTGTGTGGAGCTATAGTTATCAGAAGTGTAAGGACAAATCCTTATGTAGATTTTCACTATGTTAAGAAGGCATATAGGAGGTAGGGTGAAGGATAAACATAGTGAAAACATGACAGCTAGTAGGCCTACACCCAATTACTACTGCCATGGCACACGTTATGTGGGTGAGTCTCCTCACACCTGTGTTTGGGCACATTGTTGCCATTCTCAGCAGCAGAAGACCATCTTAGAGAGGTGACCAGACTGGTGTGGCTTAGCTCAGCATTTCCACGCACAGCTGTCAGCAGGATTAGCATGCTGAGATACCCAAACTCTCTGCCATCTGAAAACAACTAGATGGAATGAGTTCAGACAGTAGAGATTCAGGAATAGTAGAAGTTACTGAGGAAGATGGATAGGATAGAACAGACTCTTAGGTTTAACTGTGAAGCAGGGATTCATTTATGGATGAGGGAAAGGGAATAAGAATACTAATTAAAAAAAAAAAAAACAAAACATTTCAGAGCAGCAAAGCATCTAACCATGCTGGCAGGTGTAAGTAAACACTAAAATCTCTGTTAAAGGTTTTTTTGAAAGTTATTTTTAATACAGAGGTGTGAGACAGGCCACTTGGATCAGTTGCATTGCCAGGTTAGAATAGCAGGCTGCCCAAGGCAATGATGGGCACCAATCAGGCTTCAGGCTCAAGCAACTACATCTTAAAAACACTGCTGTGTTATGTAGTCCTATTCACTTGGGAGTTTCCATGCTGAGCTGCTCTTTTGAAAAGCAGGTGTGACTGAAGCTGACAGTTTTGCCTCATCCTGTTCCTTATCCCACTCACATCTGGTAGTCTCTGTCTGCTCTTGGAGCCCAAGGATTTGGGGCATAGAAATATAACAGATCACAAAGACTGTGAATAAGACATTTTGAGGTTTTGGAGACTCACCTATGTTTGCATGGAGCACCTTGAGTTGGTAGTTCTGTCTGCTTAACTACCTCAAACAGCTGCTTGTTTGGGTTTTTCAGGCAGACTGGGTTCCACTTAAATTCTGTGAATTGTCTGTTTAATTCTAATTTATGCTAGCTGAAAATACAAGCTAATGATTTGTGATCAGGGAGAGCTGATCCAAGAGTGAAGGTAGTGGGTAATAATAGTTTTCTTCCTTATTAATCCTTTATTACTGTTGTGATCCTCTCAATTATACACAAAATGTGATATAGGAAGTATCAATTCAGTACCTCTGTGGTGGAGAGTGTTAAGGGTTGAGAAAGGAATAGATAGGGAAATAGCTGCTGTAGGTAAACATAAAATGCCTTGAGAATCACGGCATTTGTCCTGCTACATCAGCTCTAATTTAGCGGTGAGGTAGGATAACACCTCATTAGATCTCAATTAAGATGTTCTGATCTTATTCACTAGAGTGTAATAAAAGCAAAGGATCTTTTTGTGTCCTTCCTTAAAGAAGACAGATTAAATCAGTCTGAGAACCTCTATTAGCAAAACTTTTGTCTTAATAGGAAAAGAAACTGTTCGAAGTAAAGACATTGTCACATGATGGTTGTGATGTTGCTGTAAAATGGCAGAAGTCAAATGTTTTAGTGGAAAGCTTCTGTAAATGGGGTCGTTCAGGCCAGGCATTTAATTAGTGGGCAACATAATTTCGCTTCGTTCTTTAATGCTAAGAGCATGCTTGAGTCTTTCTGAGGTGTCAGGTTTCCACAGGCAAATGTGTGTATATATTTGTCATGTCCCTTGAAAGTATTGTCATTCTTCAGATCCTGTTATTAATGACAGTCTTTTTAATCTAAATTTTCTGAATTAACAGTTTATTAGAAAATTATGAAAAGGGAAACCAAGGAGAGGTGCTCATGGAACCTCTCTCAGCCTTCAGACTCTATTTTCTGAGGCAGTGGCATGCGATGTGAAAAGACAATGCACTGTGGTGGCAGTGCTGCCTTTGTAAAATAAAACCGGTACTTTTTGTACTTGAAGAGGAACCTTTATTGCAAAAGCTCTTCATGTGGACCCTCACAGAAGAGGTAAGTCAGAGACAAAATAAGACCCATCTTCCTCTTGCAACACTGAACCACAAACAATCTGCTAAGCACTAGATACTGTCATGCAGGATGTTTTTCTCCCTGCTTGCCAATCAAGTTAATTTCCATTAGTCATGTGAGTCTAAGTACTGAACATGGAATGCATTTTTTCTAAACGAGACATACTCTTTGGAACGGAAGCTAGAGCTACAAATTTTATGAGCGCTGAAATATCCATGGCAGTATTTCAGTTTTCCTCTCTTCATTGCTGAAATTCCAGTACTGGAGCTCAGAGTACTGTTCAGATGTATAATACAGTCACGTCAGTAGATGAAGATTTTCAGGACCTTAATATAAAAGAGATGTCATAATTTTGTTTTTTATTATGTGTTGTATTGTCAACATGTTGCAGTGGCATTTGACATCACTATGAAGCCTGCAATACAAATTTCTCTCTGGGTTTCTAATTCTTTGTTTATTTTTCCCTCTGCAGTTCAGATGGAGAAAATGGAACAGATGAAAAGAGAAAGGCAGGAAAATCACCTACTGTGTTGCTGCAGACCCCCACCAGTGAAATGGAGTATTTTGATGACCGGAAAAAAGTTGATGTTGCTAGGTAACGTCAGAAATACTGTCAGTTTTCCTCTGGTCAGGTTATTTAGAACGGTTACAACCCATTAAAAAAGCTAGACTGAGTAGCAATATTTATCAGACATCCTAGTTGTGGGTTAGATTGCACACTGTGCAAATAAACCACTTTCCAGGGTTGCTCTGTTACCCAACACAAGCAGTCAGAATAGTGGGAATTTAAACTTTGAGCTGGCTTAGTTTCTCTGTTCTAGGAAAAAATACTTTGCACTGTTTTTTGCCACTGCAAGTTACATCCCTTTCACAATCAATTTGACAGGCAGTCAAACTGAGCTGCAGTTTGAGTCCTGGCCTGTTTCCAGAACACTTTCATGCTGAAATATTGATTATCCGTGGTAAAACTATGACGTAAGTTTTCATTTTGGATTCTCAGTTCTATATTGCAATAGATTATTGTAATGTCTCCACAGAAACGGTCATTATTCCTTTGTTGGAGAACTGGAATGCATTTTAAACTCTTCTAAAAGAAAACGAAGTAATGCTAAAATCATGCTTGAACCTGACATTGTGGTTTTGATCACAAGGCAAATATTTAAAAGACATGATTTAATTTCATGAAGCATCTTTGAGAAAGAGATATTTAAAGGAATATGTCATTACTTCCCCTCCCCTCCCAATCTTTCTAGTGTTACCTCAGAAAGTAATTGATAATGTTTGGTGAGAGGTAGGCATGAGTTTTTTGTAACCTATACTTCAGATAAGCACAAAAATACATGTGCACATGTATTTAGAGTTTTCTTCTTTGAGGAATCACCTGAGATAATGCAGCCACTTCCCCTCCTATCTAAATCAGTCCTACTGTACAATCTCTTTCCAGCTGTGTCTCCATTATATTTAGGGTTTCTGTTCCTCTCACCCTTAGAGAATTTAATGTTAGTTCTGAAACTCTCAAGTTTAGACAAGTAAAGACTTGTTATGCAGGATATGGTGCAGTAAAAGAAACTTCTCACAGAATATGCTGATTTGGAGGGGACCCACAAGGATCATTGAATCCAGCTTCTGGCCCTTCACAGAACCATTCTCAAGAGTCACACCATGTGCCTGAGAGCATTGTCCAAACGCTTCTTGAACTCTGTCAGAATTAGTGCTGTGACCACTTCTCTGGGGAGCCTATTGCAGTCCCCACCTCCCCACTGGGTGAAGAATCTTTTTCTAATATCCAACCTAAACCTCCCCTGCCACAGCTTCAGGCCATTCTCTCAAATTCTGTCATTGCTCACGACAGAGATCAGTGCCTGCCCACCCTCTTCTCCTCACAAGACTGCAGTGAGGTGTCCTCTCAGTCTCCTTCAGGCTGAACAAACCAAGTGACCTCAGCCACTCCTCATATGGCTTCACCTCAAGGCCCTTCACCA
>VZRE01004101.1:4980-17952 GCA_013396775.1 Cephalopterus ornatus
TTAGAGAAACAGCTGAGCCCCCCAATAATAATGACCTGCCCCCCAATAATAATCCAACTTATTTTAATTATTAACTTAATTCCAACCTCAAAAACTTCAAGCAGGAAAACCCCCATCAGCTCCCCAAACCCCACATCATAGGGGGCTTGGGGGTCAGTTTTGGGGTGTCCCCCCTGTAAAAATTCAATCTATTTTTAAATATTAAATTAATTCCAACCTGAAAATTAAGAAGCAAATCCCCATCAACCTCCCATCAAACTCCACATTTTAGGAAGGGCTGAAGGCCAGGGGTCAGTTTTGGGGTCCCCAGAGGTGGGCGTACCCCCCCGAGAACTTAATAATTAAAATTAAATTATTAATTCCAAGCTGAAAAATACCAAGAAAACCCTCACCAGCCCCCCCCCCAAAGCCCCCACATTATGGGAGGATTAGGGGATAAGGAGTCAGCTTTGGGGTGCCCACCTGGCAGTCCCTCAGCAGTGGGATGTACTGGGGGGGTTGGGGTTTGGGGTCAGTTGTGGGGTGCCCACCTGGCAGTCCCTCAGCAATCCCCTCAGCAGTCGGATGTACTGGGCCGCCGCCCGCAGCGTGTCGGCCTTGTTGGGCCGGCGATCCCGGGGCACCAGCGGCACCAACGTCCGGAGCCGGGAGAACCCACTGTTCAGGTTCCGGATCTGGGGGACAGAGGGACCCCCGGGGACCAGTTTAGAGACCGAGGGGGGTCCCCAGTGAGAGGATGAGAGGGGACCCCGGTGAGAGACAGAGGGAGCACCCCTGGGTTCACCCAGGACCCCCCCCCGAGTTAGGTCCGGACTCCCCGGGCTTAGACTCCGAACCCTAAGATCAAACTGGGACCCTTACAGGATTTGACTGGGTTCACCAGGATTGAACCAACACCCCAGAAATAAGTTGGAGTCCCTCCAGAATTAAACCTCAGGATCAAACTGGACTCTTTGGAATCAAAGTGGGGCTCTCACAGAATTAAACTGGGCTCCCCAAGATTTAACTGGGGCCCTTCAGGATTAAACTGAGCTCTCCTACAGTTAAACTGGAGTCCTCAGGATTAAACCGTAGCCTTTACAGGATTAAACTGGGCTCACTAGGATTACACCTGACCCCTCTAGAATTAAACTGGGGTCCCCAGCAATAAACTGGGGCCCTTCTAGAATTAAACTGGGTTCCCCAAGATTGAGCTAGGCCTCCCCACAGGATTAAACTGGGTCCTCCCAGAATTAAACACCAGGATTAAACTAGGGCCTCCTGGAATTAAACTGGGACCCCAAAATTAACCTTGCCTCTTCCATGACTGAACTGGGCTCTACTGGATTTAAACTGGGGTGTTCAGGATTACAATGCCCCCTTCAGGATTAAACTGGGCTCTCCTAGAGCTGATCTGGGGTCCCCAAGATTAAACTGTGCTCACCAGAATTAAACCTGGCCCTCCTAGAATTAAACTAGGACCTCAGAATTTAACTGCGGCCCTTTTAGAATTAAACTTCTTCCCACCCCCAGGATTAAACTGGGTCCTCCTGGATTTAACTGGGCTCACCAGGATTAAACTGGGCCCTCCTAGAATTAAACCAGGTCCCGTACAAATAAATTGGGACCCCTCCAGGATTAAACCAGGCTCCCCAGCATTAAACCAATCCTGTTCCATCCACCCATGCCCCCAAATTAAACTGAGGCTTCTGGGATTAAACTGACCCCTCCAGGATCAAACTGGGCTCCTCAGAATTAAACTGAGTCCTCCTAAAATTGAACTGACCACCTGAGGATTAAACCAGACCCTCCTAAAATTTAACCCTCCTAAAATTTAACCCTCCCAACCCCCGCAGGATTAAACTGGGCCCGGGCTCCTCAGAATTAAACTCAGCCCTCCTGAAACTTAACCAGAGCCCCCCAGGATTAAACTGACCAACCCAGGATTAAACTGGGCCCTCCTAAAATTTAACTGTGGCCCCTCAGGATCAACCACCCCTCCCCAAAGGCAAATGCCCCCAGCCCCGTGGTGGCACTGCTGGTGCCCCCAACTCGAGCAGCCCTGGGGTTCCCACCACAACAGGACACAGCCCCAGCCCTGCAAGGCATGATTTTGGGGGGGGGTCCAGCAGTGTTTTGGGGTCCCTCACCCTCTCTCTCTCCTTGGCATTGGCTGCCTGCCGCCGCTCCAGCATCTCAGCCAGGTCGCTGGTGGGCTCATACTCGCCCCGGGACCCCCGGCGCAGGCGGGTGATGGGGGCGGCACGGGGCAGGGGCCCGAACTGCTGGCTCAGCACCTCCTCCAGCACCTCGGCGGGCGGCGTGGGCTGCAGGACCCCCAGCAGCTGCAGGACCTCTGTGTGTTGAGGGACCTCCATGGGCGGTGAGTCCTCTGAGGGCTCCGGGACCTCCAGGGCCTGCAAGATCTTCAAGGGCTGAGGGACCTCCGAGAGCTCCAGGACCCCCGAGGGCTGAGGGACCTCTGAGACACCCTCCAGCCACTCCTCAGCTCCTCTGGGCTCCCCCATTCTGGGAAGGGACTGATGCTGCACCTCACGAGCTGACACCCAAAATGGGGGAAATTGAGCACGACCAGGAGCCTTAAATACCCCAGAGCCCAGCGAGGCTCAGGTGGGGCTCATCTGGGCCTAATGAGGGGGTGGGCTCTGGCTGTGCCTCAGTTTCTCCACTCACCCTCCCAGCCTGGGATCCACAGGGCCCCGATCCCAAAAAGGCACCCCAAAACCATCCTGGGGGGGCACCTGGATTCACTCCACAGGGAGAGATGGGTCGGTTTCAGAGGCCCCGCATGCCCTTGAAGGTGTGGGAAGCACTTTTGGGTGGGGAGAAGAGAAACGTGGGGATTGATAACACAAGGGCAGGCTCGGTAGATGGCAGTGTTAGTCCCTGCCATGCTGGAAAACTTAGGGAGGCTGGGGAAAAAAATGGGAAAGTCTTCCTTTTTCCCCCCAAAACTGAAGCCAAGCCACTCTGGGTTATTCACCATGGAGGGAATATCACCCCAGTCCCACCACTGGGATGGATTCCCCCTCTCCTCTGGCGTTTTCGTGGGGAAAAGCCCTCCAAGGGGACTCATCCTGCTTTTCCTGAGGGATTTGAGGGCACCAGAGGGGAGTGGGCGCTCTGTGTGGATGAGGGGGGGCACGGACGTGTTCCCCCGTGGAGGGTTGGGGCCTCTGTGCCTCAGTTTCCCCAGACCTGGAAGCACCTGGGGGTGGGGGGATGCTGGATACCATCCCCAGCTGTTCCAGGATCCTGGAAGTTCATTCTGTGTCTGTAGGGAGAGCAAGGATGGGGAGCAAATTGTAAAGAAACCCCTAAATGGCCTCTAAATGAGCCTCTAAGGCACCTGGAAGTTAATCGAGGTTTTAATTAGAACCTGGAAAAACCCAATTTTCCCCTCTTTAATGCTCCCTAATAAGCTTCCCTATCCCATAGCCGGCTGTGGATAATCCCATTATTCCTGCCCCAATCTGGGCATAATTCCAAGATCTAACAAATTGATCCAAGGTGTGAAGTCACCCCAGAATGGGTCAGTGCCTGACTGCTCACCTGGATTCACCTGTGGGAGCATCCAGGGGGAACTGGGAGCATTGAATCCCCCCGCATTGGGGTTTGCTCCTTCTCTATGTCCAGAAAAGCTGGGAAATGCTCCAGGTTGGATGGATGAGGATTAAATATTGAGGAAAAAGTCAGGAGTGGGAGATGGAAAAGGGCCTGCTGGAAATGGGATTTGCAGGGGGTGTGCCCTGAGGCGAAACAAGTGGAACTGGGGGGAAAGGAGTTGGAGGTCACAGTTATTTGGGATCAAGGTTTTTGGGGGTCAGGGTGATGAGGGAGTCACAGTTATTGGGATCAGGGTTATTTGGGGTCATGGTTATTAGGGACTCAATTTTTTAGTGGTCACAGTTATTTGGGGGCCAGGTTTATTAGGGACCATATTTTTTGGGGTCATTTTTTTTAGGGGTCACAGTTATTAGAGACCATGGTTATTAGGGACCAAATTTCTTAGAGGTCAGAAGTCACAGTTATTAGGTTTTGGGGCTATTAGGGGTCACAGTTATTAGGGCTCATATTTGTTAGGGACCATGGGTTTTAGGGAGCACTGTTTCTAGGGATCACTATTATTAGGGACCATGTCTTTTAGGGCTTGTTTTTTTAGGGGTCACAGGTATGAAGACACATGGGTTTTAGGGTTGATAGTTATTGGGGATCACAGTTATTAGGGTTTGGGGTTGTTAAGGGTCATGGTGATTAGAGACTGTGATTTTCAGGGATCAGGGTTATTAGTGGTCATGGTCATTAGGAACCGCAGTTTATTAAGGGTCACAGTTTTAAGGACCATAATTTTTGGGGTCATACTTTTTAGGGGTCACAGTTATTAGGAACCACATTTTTTAGGGATTTTTTTTTAGGGATCACAGTTATGAGGGGTCAGGGTAATTAGGGTTCACTGTTATTAGGGATCTCATTTTTAAGGGATCAGAGTTATTAGGAGTAAGGTTTATTAGGGTCCATGTTTTTTAGGGATCACAGTTATTATGGGTCAGAATTATTAGGAACCTCATTTTATACAGGTCATGTTTTTTAGGGGGCAAAATTATCAGGAATCAGAGTGATGAGAGCTCACAATTAGGAACAGGAGCTTGCGAAGGGCTGAATTCCTGTAAAACAGCGTCCCAGCAGCCTGGGGGTGGTTTGAGCCCCCAGGAATCCTGTTCTCCAGCCCTTCAGGCTCAGTTATTCCTCTCATTTTCTGTCTCTGAGCGTGGCCAGAGCAGGAGCCAGGTCCCAACGCCCCATTCCAGGATGCTCCCCAAATTCAGGTGTCTCCATCCCTTTGGTGTCACCCCGTCCCACCCACCCCAAGGCTGTTGGGATTCGACATTTCCCAGTGTCATGAGACTGGAAAAACAACCCATTGGTGTCCAGTTACGGAGGCGGGTTGGGCTGGAAAGGTCAGGGAAGGGGGACAGTGCCAAGGCTGATCCGGGCCTGGGGCAGCTGTTGGCACAGGATTAAACCTCAATCCCTCCTGGCATGGTCCCAGATGTCTCGAAAGTGGCCGGTCCGTGCCTGAGCTGCCAGCCTTGTGCTGGCTCTGTGGTGCTCAGATCCTGGCCGGGGTGGGGAGAACGGGAATAAAACACTCTGAGGTGGTTTATGGAGCCGTGGCATCACCTCCAGCCACTTCCACATCTCCATCCTCCTCCTTGTGCTGCCAAACATATCCCAAGACACCTACTCTCCTGGGAAGCTGCACCCTGGATTTCCTGGCATCACTCACAACCTGGTCGCTGAGCTTTCCAAGGGTCCAGCCTGGCTTGGCTTCAGGACCACCATCCCACTTCCAGTGGGTTCTAGGGGCCTGGGGATGGATTTGCAGCTGCCAGTGTTGGGAAACACGGGACAGTGAGTATCCATATGGACAGGGAGGGTCCTGGAAAGCTTTTATCCTGTCATTAAAGCCATGAAATCCTCTCTCCTGCTGCCATCGATGCTGTTGGTGACATCGGCATCTGCATCTCCCGAGTACCTTGTCTTTGTCAAATATGCTGGTGCTCCGGTGGGAGGGAGAGATCTGTCCTGGCTGAGCTTTCCCAGCTCACACAGAAATTGGAAGGAATATTTGCGAGGGAAATCCAGAGGCTGCGTTTGTATCCAGCCCCGGGGTTGATGCTGTGGGATTTGCGGATGGGTGGGTTCCCAGTGCGACGCCCAGGGGGCTGGGGAACATTCCGGGGGAAATCACCATCCTGCTGCATCCCAGCCAGCCGCTCCTTCATCCCCTGCTTGTAAAGGGATTATTTATCCCCCCTTTGTAATGAGAGGCAGGGGGTGGGGCGCTGGGGGGTGGGGATTGTCCCCGGCCACCCACCGAGATTCCCGGGAGTCCCACGCCGGGAAGGGGCAAGTCTCGCCCCTGCCATGCCGGGATTATCCATGAGGCGGGAGAGACAATAGGATTTATGAGCGCGGCGAGGATTCCAGCAGGGACGGCCGGGTTGTGGGGCTCAGCACCCCTTGGATCCCTTCGACCCCACCCAGTATTCCAGTGGGATCCTAAACGATCCCGGCTTGGTTAAATCAGAATAATAATTAAAATCCTGCTGGGATTGGTGGCAGGGAAAAAATCTGGGACAAGCAGCGATGCCCCCACTCCACATCTCCCACCACCCAGTGCTCGCGGTCCACTGATTCTCCCGATCCTGGAGATTCCCGGGAAGTGGATGGCGGAGCTGGTGCTGCTCCCGGCCGCGGTCGGAGCGGGATGAACAAAGGTGGCTCTGTCCTTCCCGGGTGAAGGAGCCTTTGTACGAGCCGTGGGCGGCGGAGGGAGGATCCCTGCCTGGAGCAGCCGGAGTTTTCCCCGTCGGAGCGCAGAGGAATTTTTGGAGATAAAAGAAGTTTCCGCTGGATGAAGGCGCTGCCAACCCCCCGGCACGAGGCAGGTGGATGCGGGGCAGCTGGGAGGGGGCCGCGGCTGCGTGTCCTGGGGTCCGGATAGGTCCTGGGCTGTCACCCTGGGAATGGGATGGGATGGGATGGGGACAGGGAGGGACAGGTACCAGGATGGGGCTGGGGTTGGGAGAGGGAAGGGGATGGGGATGAGATGAGGACAGGAAACAGGATGGGGACAGGGATGGAGATGGGGATGGGGTGAGACAGGGACAGGGATCAGCACAGGGATGGTGACAGGGATGAGGATGGGGATGGGACAGGGACAGGGATGTGGACAGGGGCGGTGACAGGGATGGGGGTGGGGATAAGAACAGGATAGAGACAGGGACCAGGATGTGGACAGGGATGGTGTCAGGGTTGGGGATGGGAATGGGAACAGGATGGGGATGAGATGGAACCAAGACAGGGATAGGGACAGGGATGAGGAAGGGGATGGGACAGGAACTAGGACTGAGATGGGGATGGTGACAGGGATGGAGAAAGGAATGGGAGTGGGATGGGAATAAGGATGGTGTCAGGGACGGGGACAGGGATGAGATGGGGGTAGGATGGAGATGAGATAGGGACAGGGACCAAGACAGGGATGGTGGCAGAATGGAGATAGGATTGAAATTGAGAAGAGGACAGGGCAGGGAAGAGGGTGGGAATGGGATTTGAACAGGCATGGGATAGGGACAGGGCTGAGATAGGGACAGGACCAGGATGTGGACAGGGATGGGATGGGTACGGGAATAGGATTGGGACAGGCATGAGGATGGGGATGGGGCGGGAATGAGGACAAGGATGGAGCTGAGGCTGGGGCTCAGCTCTGCCTTGCCCCTCCCAGCCCGTGCAGCACCTGACCAAGGGCCAGGGCCGAGCTCAGTGCCCGGACTAAGATTTAGGGCTGGGTTTAATGTTCAGCCCAGCCAGGTGGTGCCAGAGCTCAGCCTAGAGCCCCAAAATCTGAGCCTTATCTCCTATCTCAAACCTATCCCTGCCTGTGACAGGGAAACCTGGGGCTGCAGCTCCATCCTCCTCATCCGCAACAGCAACTCCTGCCTTTCCCATCGCGGATAACCCTGCAGCACTGGCTGCTGGTGCTGCTGAGCCCTCCGAGCCGGATAATCTCCATTAGAATTAATAAATGCATCAACCTTAAACCTCTTTGCCTGGCAGCTCCTCTCCAGTGGCAGGAGAGGGGCCTGCGTGCCCATGGTCACGTAGGGATGGACCCACGGGAGCCATGGAGCCACAGGGCGGGGGAGGAGCCAGGCAGCTCTTTTGCCCCTCTTTTATCCCCCCTTTGCGTTTTTTGGGATTCTCCAGGACTCCCGAAGCTCTACCTAAGTGAAGGAGCCACCGCTGCTGCTGTGGCAGATGCCACAGACCCCAATTAAGCCCTTTGCTGGGTCAGATCCATGTGGGTGGCCACGTGTCCCTGTCCCACGTGTGCGCTCACATGCAGCACACATGTGCACACGCATGATGTGTTCCCAGGATTGGGGCGGTGCAGACCCACCCCAGCTCAGGGCTTCCAGCCCCTCTGAACACACCCAGCCCACCACAGCAGGCATTTTCCCATTTTATTTCCTCTCTCCCAGGAAAAGGAGAGAGGATTCATTGTAAAACTCTCTGCACTGAAATTTGGGCTGGGGGCAAGCAAGGTCACCCCCCACGGTGAGCAATGCGGAGGTTGCCCACGGGCTGATCCACGATCCAGCTGTTCCTTAATTCCATGCCAAGGGGTACGGCACACACAGGGATGCTCTGTGGGGGGGTGGGTGCAGGGCAGGAGGAACCCAAACCTGCCACAGAGCATCTCATCCCAGAGAGCTCCGTCCTTCTCATCCCACAGCGCCGGGATTACGCCAGTGCCGTTCAAATCCCATCTCCATCCGCGCGGTGCCCAGCCAATGACCTCGGCGCTGGCACGCAGGGCCTTCCTCCGCAGGGATCAGAGGTGATAAAGCTCTCCCAGACCCAGCTCAGCACGGCAAGCTCCCAGTCCCGGCAAACCACGGATGCTCCAAGGATGACGTCCATGCCTGCAGAGAACGGGATGGACAATGAAGTCTTCGCCCAGGTAAGGGGATTTTCTTCCTGGATTTGGGATTCTGGGGGATTTATGCTCCTTGTACCTGGATAAGGAGTTGTAATGGATGCAGCACAAAGGGATGGGAGTGGAAGGGGAGCAATTGTCGGTGTCAAGAGACCATGGGATGGATGCTGGGGAATAACTGATGGAAGAGTGGAGGGGAGATATTTCCCAAAGCTCCAGCTCTGAGCCAGGTGAGGTGATGTTGGAGCAAGACAGGATGTAATATTTGGAGTGTCTTTCTGCCTGTCAGAGTGAATTGACGGAAAAATATTTGATCGTGAGCTTTGAGCCATTATCATCCCAACAGGGAGAGAGGCAGATGCTGCTTGTGGCGAGCAAAGGTCCCAGGAGAGCCCAGCTCAGCTCGTATATCCCAGAGAGAGCTCCAGGCTGGGCTTAGGGATCACTCCGGACTTGGGGGATCAGGGGGATTCAATCCTTCCCTGCCAACCAGCAGTGCCATGGCTTTCAGATGGGGTTTTGGAGAGGCAGGAGGTGGGTTCTCAGCCGCTCACTCCCTCGCTGGCTCTTCCCAGCGCCTCACCCAGACTCCGAGAATGGGCTGGGAGTCACATCCACTCACACGTGGCTCTGCCACGGTGATGTGGCCGCTGTCCCTGCCTGCCCAGTGGCTCTCCCAGGACACCACAGGGCTGGAGCGTGGGATCCTGCCACAGCCTCACACCCGGGTCTTCCTTAAACCTGAGTTTTGAGTTATTTCCTCCTATTGTCTGTGCTGGGTGGGAAGGATTTCACAGGAGTTGATTGGATGTGGCCACGGCACGGGACTATCATGTGGTGGTGGCAGGGTTATGCCCCCCAAGGCACATGGATGGGACCCCTGGGATGCAGCTTGTTCACACCCAGAGCACCAGGAGGAAGGATGAGGTGTCCCATGGAGGAGGCAAGGAAAAACCCCCTGGCACCAAGCATCCCCTGCCCAGTCCCGCTCTGGTTTGGTGGCACTGGGGACGTGGTATGTCCCACGCCGTGGGACTTGATGGTGACCACAGAAAGTGCCCCAGGGATGCAGGAGAAACCTCCCCTTTCCGCTGCGATTGGGAAAGTGCCGCACGTGGGACTTGCTCAGCCCTGGGTGGAGTGACTCAGGGTCCTGTGTCCTGACTGGGACTTTTGACCTTGGAGGTGTGCCAAGCTTTGTGGCACCTGACACAGCCCCTCTGGGATACAGGATGGTCTGCAGCTTTCCCTACATTTGGCCATGCTGGCTTTTGGGGACACCATCCTTCCTGCCAGAGCTCCTGCCAGCTCTGACATCCTCTCCGTGGTTTGGGGACTATACTGGGACATTGGGGACCTTGTGGGAACATTGAGGGTGGTGCGGCTCATGGAAATGGTGGGGGCCAGACACCTCTCCCTGTGGTGTCACAGGACTGATCCTGGGGCTCTCCATGCTGGTCCCATGAGGAATCTGATGTCCTCTTGGATCAGGAGATATTTGATGGAGCTGGCAGGCTCTGGCAGCTGAGCAAGCTGACATTGCCCCAAGGGAGGTCTAGGCAGACCAACGTCATCCTCATGGCGCAGTGATTCGGGGGGAGGCAGCAGGGCAGGCAGGGTGGGAGCTGGGCATGAAGGGGGAAAACAAGACATGCCAGTGTGAAGGGTCCCACCAGAAAATCCTCTTGGGCAGAAGAGGCTGCTCAGGGATGGAGATGATCCCAAGATCAAGGGTGACCACCACCAGTGGAGGTTGGCCATCACCAGTGGAGGGTGACCACTGCCATCAGAGAGTGACCACTGCCAGCGAAGGGTGGCCAACAGTCCAGGATGGCCATTACCAGGAGGGGTGATGATCACCCCCAGTCCCCACTTGGCAGGGGTCTGGTGACCCCCATGCCCACCCACACATCACCCACTTACACCCACTGCCAGGTGCCACTTCCTGCCAAACCCCCTTTGGATTCCTCCTGGCTGGTGGCCCAGGTGGCTTTGAGGGTGGTGCAGGGTTGGGGGAGCAAGGGAAGAGCTGGAGCAGTGTGCTGGTGACACGTGAGGACTCTAAAATTAGGCGGCTCCAGCTAATCTAATTTAATCTCCCCTTTTCCATCCGTTCCATGGAGATTAGCCTGATGTGTGAGGTGTGAATCCGGGCTGCAGGAACTGGGGCGGCCCAGCGCGGGGACACCCACTCTGACCCCCAAGGAAATCCCTGCGGCCATTCTGGGGATGGCTGGATGTGGGGAGTGACCTTGGGGTGCAGCTGGAGGTTTGGGATGGGTTGGGAGTTGCTCCAGGGTTGTAAGATCTGCAGAGAAGCAGCAGTAGGACGGATGGATGGATTCCCACCACCCCCAGCACAGACAGGGCACAACCCTCCCCCTCCCTCCGCCTTCATGGTGCAGTTTGGGATGGGCGAATCCCCTCCCTCTCTGCAGAGCTGGGGAAGGGCTGTTTCACCCAGCTCAGCCCAAGGTCACGCGCTCGTCCTGCGGCTGCCGAAGAAAGAAAAGTTCTCCGACCGGTTTTGTATTCCCAGCCCCGTGAGAGGGCTGGGTCCGGCCGAGCTCCAGGTTTCCGGTGTGTTGGGTGTCAGGGCAAAGTCAATAACTGGTCACCGGTGTCATCCCGCTGCCGACGGGTTCGTGGGGACGTGTGTGTCCATGGCTGTGTCCAATGAGACCTCGTTGGAAACTATGTGGAGCAGCGACGGAGTGATGAATCACGGGGCAGGTGATCCCAGATGAGTTCATGCCTCTCTTGGAGCAGCTCCAGCCCCGGGATCATCCCGGCTGCTCCATGTTTGGATGTGCCCAATTCCTCTGCCTCTTTCCTGCTTGTGCCTCAGCTTCCCCAGTGCAAAAGCGGGATATGACCCTTGCCAGGTTTCCCAAGCTCTCCTGGGGGTCCCCAGGAGCAGCACTGTCCGGGGGGCTTTGCCCTGGGCTGTGGGTCAGGTTGGTCCTGGTTGGTTCCAGGACTCCAGGATGCTCTGTCCCTGCTTCAGCCCCTGGGCATGGCCCTTCCTCACGCTCCAACGTTGCCATTACTGCACCACTCGTCCTTAAGGAATTACATTAGAGGAATTAGAGCCAGTTGTAGCTCCAATCCCTGCAATCAGCTGCTTCCTTTTCCTAAGGAACGTGGCATTAAATGCTGAGATTATTACAAGCCCACACAGAGCCGGGAAGCAGCTGGGACAGCCTGAAAAGATTTCCATTTGGAGCTTTATTCCATGAAAGGAGTTCCAAAACCTGCTGGAAAACCCCATTTCAAATTTAAAAAAAAAAAAGACTTTATTTAGAGGAATGGGTTGAGCAGAGCTCGGCTCCTCCTGCCTTTTCCCAACTAGAATATTATCTGGCAAACCAGTGGAGTCTTGGGGAATATTCTCCCTGAATAAACTGATTTTACAGGACAGAAGGATGAGACAGAGCCCTCATTTTGCACAAACAGTCACTTCCTTCATCCAGCCAGGCCGGCGGCAGATGGGGAAGGCAGACAGATGTGCCCGGCTATTTTTAGGCTCAAACACTGCTTTAATTTCAACTTAACCACAGATAATTTGGGTTTTTAGGGAGAAAAAAAAAAGCTGGATGAGAGGGTGAATTGAAATGTAGGGGCAGCTACAGAGATTAATGGAATATCCTGAGTTGGAAGGGTTCCACAAGGATCAGTGAGTCCAAATCCTAAAAAGCACCAGGTCATGATGCGGGCATTTAACCAGAACACTGGACAGACTCAGGGTGGGTCTGGTGGGACTGGATCCTCTAGGAAAAGGTGTCTGGAAGCAGGATTTTCTCAGCTCTGGTGTTGGTTGCTTCTCCCTCTCTTTCCTTTGAAATGGAGTTACAATTCCTTGGAAAAAAACCACCAACTGATGTAAATGACCATGTAGGACTCTGAGAGGGTGAAGGCGTGAAAAGCCGGGGCTGCTCCGAACTGGTTGGGAAAGCGGCGGGAGCAGGCAGACGGGTTGGGTAACTCCTGCCCCAGGGCTGCTGGGACCGGCTCTGCTGGGAGCGGGGAGCGGGAGCCGCTCCGGAGGGCCAGGACGTGCCACGGCCCTCGTAGGGCTCCGGGCCACCAACGCCCGGCTGCGGCCCGTGGATTCCCAGATGGAGCTGGGATGGAGCTGGGATGGAGGCGAGGAGCACGGCGGGACGGTGGAGGCAGATCCCAGCCCCAGCGATGCTCCCCAAGGCCTTTGGGGCGCAGCGATGACCCCTCGGCACCCCCTCCCCGTGCGGGGCCAGCGGGATGCGCGGGCGTCGGCGCGAGCGCCGCGGGCCGTGGGTGATGGATGTGACCTGACGGGTGCACGGGGCCGCGCACGTTCACACGCATGTGATGGCACACGCGGGCACACGGGGGGAGCGCGGCACACGCGGCGCCCATGGCGGCGGCGGCGGCGAGCACGGACACACGGGCTGCGGGCACACCCTGCACGCACGTGGGGGGCACCCCCA
>VZRE01004102.1:0-25534 GCA_013396775.1 Cephalopterus ornatus
ACAGACCAAGTGACCTCAGCTGCTCCCCACATGGTTTCCCTTCCAGTCCCTTCACATGGCCCTCCTCTGGGTACTCTATAATAGCTTTATGTGCTTCTTACATTGTGGTGCCCCAAACTGCACACAATATTCAAGGTGAGGCCACCCCAGGTCAGAGCAGAGCAGGACAATCCCCTCCCTTGACTGGCTGGTGATGCTTTGCCTGATGCCCCCCAGGACAGGGTTGGCCCTCCTGGCTGCCAGGGCACTGCTGACTCACATTCAACTTGCCAGTGACCATTGTAACAGTTAGTAAAACAAAGAACATGTTAGCTTACTTTATTTCAGGAGTAATGATTTCTGCTGCTAAACTGTCAGAAGGCTCTTGTCTTCCTAGAGGCATCAGTCCTGATTAAGGAAAAGTAAAAAATTTTGCAAGCACACCACTCACTTTCTTTACATGAAAAGAAGTAAACATTGTTTTAGAAATTTACAGTTTCAGACTACTGTCAATGTAAAATGACACAAAGGCTACAGCAAGACAACAGCCAAGCACCATTTCACTTGAAGATTAATCATTACTTCCGACTTCATCCATTCTAAAGAAATAATTTCATGGTCTATTTTCTGCTCATTAGCTTATCTAAGAACTACAAAGCTATGCAACATTACACATAGAAAAGAACCATAACACATGAACCATCATGAAAAAACATCTCTCTGAAGTAAATTGTGTAACTACACAGAAGTCAGATATACATTATAAAAATATCACACTGGGGAAGTGAATAAAATTTCTGATTGACTGAAGTAAAATGTGAAGTCTTTGCTTGCTCAGGAAGTTATGAATAGTTGAAGCAGTTTTTCGCTTCTGAGAGGAGCTTAAACTTATTCTGTGCTAAACAAAAGAACAATCAATACTCTCCAGAGAGGTCCTGTAAACTTTAGAAAAGAGGCATTTAATCTCCTTATCTGTCTTTTACCTGTAGTGGTGAGTTGACCCTCCTGAGCTTGTACACATCTAAGCTCTTCAATAGTTTCTTTCAAGGAATCCCTTTCTGTTCTTAATCTCTGAATAATTGGAAAGAGAACAAATAACAAATACCACTACAAATCCATCTTTAACAGTATACAGGTCACCAAGAGCTACAGACTTCAACACTTCAAAATAAATATAATGCAACTCTAGAGATTATTTTGAAATTAACGTATCTCCGTCTATTTCAAAACAGAATAAATGTAAGTATTATATATTCCACATGGATAGTGGGGGTTTTTTTGAGAAGAGTTACTGATCTTCTGGAGTTAAAAATAGCAGGGTATAAGCTTACAAAATCAAGATAATTAGGGACACAAAGATACGGTATGGGTAGCAAACTGCATCCACTGGGGCCACACAGACATTTTCCTTTTCTTCTCACTGGGGCTGATTCCAAGGCAAAAGAAGTGAAATAAGAAAGCATAGATTTTTCCCTCACCATGAATCCAAGGTTTAGAGAAGAACGAAATAAAGAGCAGGCGAGTACACAGTCAACGTAACAAACTGCTTTAACTCCATTTTGTTTCTTTTACCAGTGAAAGTGTGAGTAGCGTTTCCATATCCCATTCCACCTGTGTATCAGCTGGCCTTGACACTCATCAGAATCTTGGCCATAAAAGAAAACTAGCTGCTTAAGACTCAGTCCAAAGAGAACTGAAGAATAGGACTGGACCACCTTGGGATCCAGACACATGTGCTATTTAGTAGCATCAGGCAAATACTTTCTCCATTTGGCACAAGTCCCCTTCTGGCAAAAAAATGAGAATCGACAGATAGGACCAAGTTTTTGTCCAGAAGGTTGCCAAGAGTCAAAAATGAAAGAAGAAAATGGCAACTATACAGTGATCCAAGCTGTACTTTGCTCCAAAATTAGATAGCTTTAGTATTACTAAATGGTCCAGGACGGACCTTGGCTCTATGTAGGTATGAAGTTGTGTTAGCTGAGAGGTCCTTGCATTTCATTCTATTAACAGTGGATTATCAAATGGCAGAATATTTTAATGGCTAGTAAAAGCTCTAGGGCTTAATTTAGACAAGCAGCTCATCAAATTGTCATAGTACTTATCACACAACACATCACAGAGGTAAAATTCCAAGCTACACAGCTGAAGATATCAAACACACTGCATGTGGTGGGCCACCTTGCTGATAAGTATGTGACAACAGGGAACAAAAAGAGTAGGTAACAGACAGTGAATCACTACATCCATATGACGAGAGACTTCTAGCTGAAATCTGTTTCTCACAGGTGCATATGCATCCAAAAGAATATACTTAAAAACAACATCCAGCCCAAAAAATAGCATTTGTCAGGGGGTAAAATGGAAAACTGTATGACAATGGCCTGCAATTCAGATCCTTTGTGCAAGATGAAATGGTCCACCAAGCAATGGATAAGCCACAGAGATGACTTTACGACTGTCAAACAAAAGCACTGGGGAAAAAAAGCCACCCCAATTTAAAAATAAAGAGCAGGAAAGAAAGCCAAAGCGCAGTACAAATACAGTTACTAGAAGCGTTCCAGCCTGAAATGAAAGGCAGATTGAAGTGATCTGAAGGTCAAGTGTCCAAAAATTTAATAAAAAATAGAAATCAATGACCTATGAACATAAAATAACTGAAAACTTCCAGCTGAAATGATAATTCAGGCGGAGGGCCTGGAAATTTTGGAAGGAACTGGACACGAAATATGACTATTGAGGAAAAAGCCTACAGAGCTTCTGACAGCTGCATTGATGGACTGATAGTTACAACACGCCTAAGTAACTGCTAACTCAAAGTGCTGACCTTGGTTTGAGGTATTCTGAGGCACCTGCATGTACATTCTTAAGAAACAAGCCAAAGTAAATCGGTGAGAAACAACAGCGTGCAAGAGAAGTCTGAAGGATCAGTCTTGGCAAAAGAGAGCAACTGACTGCAGAATCACTAGCAGCAAATGACACAAGTGGAAGGGGATAGGTTAGTATCTACCCTGTGTGTTCCATGTTGGCAGTGTAAGATAGATCAACAAGGAGCTGTCATAAAATGTGAGACCGCCACAAAGGACATTCCCCTCTACATAACTACTAAGGCTCTTGCTACAGTAATCATGATTCCCCAAAGAGAAGTATATTGATGCTACCTCAAAGAATGCCTTAGGAAAAAAAAACGCAACAGGAGTTTAGTTCTAGGATGATACCACAGAAACCCTACTGCAAACAGTTTTTCCGAATACATGAAAATTACCCTGAGTATTTATTAATCTTTTCATGGTAAATGGTGAGGAAACAACTTCAGATACCAAAAAAGAATGCTCTTCCTCTTAAAGATGGGTTGCATATGTTTTTGTACAGTCACTATTCCATGCTGTACAATTCTTAGGCTTAAAAAGTGTCTTGTACAGAAACATTAGAAAATTTTAGCTGAAAAAAGACTTCCTAATTTAAAAAGATTGCTAACTATAATTACCACATCTCTGTGTTATAAAGGACACAAAGTTGCTATCATTACTAACAAAAAAAAAACACCTTGGCACTTACATCTTTTTCTTTTTGGAGGCTGTCTACTTTTTCTTTCAGTCGTTTGCATTCATAATCTAATTTATCAGCTTTCTTGGACTCTTCAGATAACCTGTTTTGTAGTTCAACTGCCTGTGAGAACAAGAATCAATAATGTGTCTGCAAGTATTAAAACAAAATACACAAGACAAAGTAGCCAGTTACCATGCACCACGAGTCATGTTGTAAACAAGTGAAATAATTACCTACAGGACATACTAAAAACTGATTTCATCAGTTTTTCTGTGTTTCAGCAAAATAAATAGCATTCAAATATTAGGTCTTAGTACAAGCAAAAGACACAAAAACTGTGAAGTATTTTCAGGACATGTAAATCAAGAATTTAAGCTCAAGCAAGGTTTACAGAAAAAGCTATGTCATTCTATGGATCAAAGAGCTTACGAAAAGCAGAAAAATCTCCCTGCATTCTGAGAAGCCTAGTAAGAAGAAAAAACTCTGAAGAAAACAAACTATCTACACCTTCTGTTAACTTTATTTCATAAGCCTCACTCAGAATTCAACTACCAATTTATGCAGCCAGGTAATGTTTCTTAACCTGAGATTTCCTAATAATTTCTTATACACTAATATAAAGATTTGGCCACAGGCTTATTAAGAATTTTCCTTATTTCAGGGAGAAACATTGCTAACAAAGCCACATGTATGCTTTCAACTACAGATCAGTAAAGAGCTTTTAAAATTAAATATGCAGAAATCTGAAAGCTGAGCACAACAGGAGGTAAATCAGTGAAATCTTGCCTTTTCAAAACTCTCAGCCCTTACTAGCAAAGATTCATTCCCAGAACATTAGGAAAGCTTATATATAATGCAGAGAGCATTGAAGCAAGTAAGGTCAATAAAAACTGAACTGCAAACACAAAAGGTCAATGAAGACTCAGATGAAGACACACAACTTCTTCTGAAGGAATTCACAAGAAGGCTTTTTCATGGCTTTTAGATTAGACAGGAAGAGATTCACTTAAATTGTGAAGCACTACCTACATTAAGATTGGTCAGTTTTTCTAACTGCCTTTTATTTTCCATATATACAGCTACAGCAAAATATCTACAAGGCCTAAAATATGCATGGTCTTCAGTTTTAGAGAAAGAAGGACTTTGCTGCTGTTGTTCTTAAACTAAAGGCCATAAAAATAACATTTTTAAGGCCTGAATTTTCTGACATTAAAAAAATAAAATGTTAGACACAAAAATATTTCATTTCTCAGATGTGACATCCATCACTGGGTCTATCACAATAACTGCAGGTATAAATAAAAATACACAGGCCTTCACCTGTGATTGTGACCCCACTTGCAAAAGATGTAAATTTTCACCTCAAACGGAAAAAAACGCATTAATGTTTGTAATCACTCAAGCTATGGTAATGGCATGCAGAAAAACACAGCAGGAAACAAATTGTATAATTGTCTTGAATTAGGACTTGTGAAGGTTTAGAAAGATACACAGTTTCATGGTAACGCAGAAGATTAAAAAAAATAAAAATGAACTGCCATCACATTTACTAAACATTATCTCAGTGTGGAATGACTAAAGCAGGAATTTTGCAACAAAGAAAAGCAAGACATACTGTTAAAAATATATCAGAATGCACATGCACAAAGGGGCTGAATTAAATTACAAAAAAATTATCCTGGAATCTTCACATTTCAATTCTTAAAGCTGAATGGAATTTCTTAGAAAAGGCTTCTGCTGTGTGCAGTGGAGATGCAATTTCCTTGCAAATTACTATAGGAGTTTGAACCAAACACTTATATCTGCATAGCACAATGCTTCTAAGTCAAAGAAATAACTTCTCTGATGGCACCCTCATGAGTGGGGTAGGATCCTTCATACATAAGACATGTTCCACTACAGGAATTATCTGTTATTTCATATTTTTTCTTGTCCAAGTTCTTTTTTTCTGGTAAAAACATCTGGGCTGTATTTACAACTAGCCCACAGAGGCTGAAACTAGTTGTCTTAATAAATGAGATGGCCAAGTGCAGGGAAAAAGATCTATTAAGTCTTAGGGAAACGCATTGCTCCTGGGCTTGCAATGTTGTTAGTGCTTGTTTCTGTGTTTCATTCTGCTGTAAGCTGACAAACAGGGACCCTTGTGCTGTGACCATTCCATCAGGCAGAAATACAGAGCAGGCACTACTACTTTAATGAGCCATGCTCTGCCTGGCCCTGTAACAAGAATGCCAGTATGATGTCATGTCCCTGTAGCATAGAAGCAGAGAGAAGATTAAGCACATCGTCCACCTTTACAGAAACAGCATCACATGGCACTCTGATAAGCAGGAGGATAAGCAGATGCCTTTCACTCCAGAGAGTGTGCTGGTGACACATTTTGTACTCTGCTGAGTGCATATAAACAACAGGGATGACATGTGTCCTTCTCTCTTCTAATCTGGAAAAATTCACATGTATCAGAAACTAGAACCTTAAAAAACAGAGGTTACTTAACCACAGGAATAACCTACCTCAGCTGTAGTGCATTCCTCACTGCTGGAAAACTGTAAGCAAAAGGTACATACTTTCTCTGAAAGAAGAGCTCAAATTCAAGCCCTGCTATTGTATATGAATTAGGAATAATTTCAGAAAAGAACTATTAACTTCTGTTGATTTTTTAAATGTAAGAATACTGCTTCTTGGCAAACTAATATAAATCTGTAATAATGACAAGAATTGCAGGAAAGGAGGACAAGAGCAGTACCTACAAAACACAGAAATCTTCTAAACAGAAGGAGCTGTTTCTCCATAGTTTCTTTTTTACTTTATGGTATTAGCCATATTAGGAAGAGAAAGTGTTGAACAATAGAGAGTACTGTTGCATCGATGACGTTTGTCCTCACCTGTCTCTTGTATGTTTCCAGCTGACTGCGTGCTGCGTTGGCCTTCCTCAATTCTTCCTCCAGGCTCACAGTATTTTGCATGTACATTGTATTCTTCTCTTCCAAGAGCTTCACTTGACGCCGTAAATCACCCAGATCTTCCAATTTCTTTTTGTATGACTCTACCTGGCTTTCTAACTTGGCTACTTTATCAGAAGAATGCCTGAAGGGACAGATTTGTATTGAATTTGAACTCAGAAAACTAACAAAACTAACAAAGTTAAATGCTTCCTCACTATTTTGCCTTAATGCAGAAGACATTCTGAGATATCATGGGGAGAACAATAAAGGAATCATATCTTCTTATTACTAATGTTTTCACTTTTAAATTACCTGCTTTCCTCCCATATGACTGTTTGTCAACTCAAATTACAGCTGATGGAGGTTCTTTTAGAAACTATCACTTTTTCTAATACAGTTTTCTTATCTGCTTCCAATCTTAAAACAGTAGTTAAAACAACTTCACTCCCACTCATTTCCTTTCAATTTCAAATTATCTTCTATTCTGCATTTTACAAAGGTAAAGAAGAAAACTTTCTGGCCTCCAATTTGTTTTAATGAGAGCCAGGAACAAAATTGTAGAGATCCACCTCCTGGGGAATTTATACTTGGTGACACAGAAGTAAAGTACTGTAATAGTTTTGGAGTTTGATTCCTTCTAAAAAAACAAAAGAGAAAAAACAAACACCAGGCTCTGTTCATAACTTCTCAGAGTTTTTTCAATCCACTTGCTGCACTGCCAGGACAGCAACTGCCCTCACTCCCACAATCACCCACACCCCTACCACTAGAACTGCCCTCAGTTTCATTTTTGAATCAAACAATTTACAGACTCAATTTCTATGAAACCCAGGGAATCTCCCACCGGATTGGGCCAGTTTACGAGATATTGAGGCAGGCCAAATCTCTATAATCCCCAGTGAAGCGCCAAGCCCCTCTCTTGCAGCAAGGAATTGCTCTTTGAACCTATGTCACCCACACAGATAGAATTATGGAATTATGAAGCCTGAAGGGTTCATTCTTTATATTAATGACAGAGGGGATGAAGCCAGAAAGCTTTGATAGAAAGCTGCTGGTAAATTAGAAATGGCAATATTAAACTAAACCTTGGGAGAGAGAATGGGTAACTATTCTGAATAACTCACGGCAGCAAGGCACCAGTACTGAAGGATTACGTTCCATAGTAGAAGTGGCTGTCCCACCCCATAAACCCCTAGCAACATCAAATCATGACAACTTTGTGTCCTAAGATCCAGTGACACTGAGAGTTGCAACAGGTGTTCATATTAGCATTATTTGATGAACCAAAAGCACACCTAAAGTCCAAACAATGCAAACCTAGGAAAGGGCATAGTTTCCTGATGAGAACAGATGCCCAAGTCATGATGAAGGTGAGTAGCAAATACTTAAGAGATCAGTGAGTGCCCCGTAATAACCATAAGACTGTGTTAAATTGCTAAGTTTACTTATAGTTATTGATTAAGGTACACAATAAACAACTATTTTAGTTAAGCATAATTAAACTGGAGGATCCAGAAGAACCTTGGCACTGAGAAAGTGTTAATATTTAAATTATTTAAACAAAAGATAATGTAGATTAAGTACACGAATTAAAAGTTAACAGTTAAAAAAAGGATTAATGGAACAGACTTTACCTGAGTACATCTATCTCATCCTTCAAAGACTGAGCCTCCTCTGCCAGTGTAGTAAGCTCTTCTGTTTGTTGTCTCAATTCTGCAATTTCCTTTTCCAGCTCTTCACAGCGTATTCGATAGTCATCTTTGGCAGCTTCTAATCTGTAAAAATGAAGAAAAACAGAAAATAACTTCCCATCTTGAGCCACAGTTCCCTTTCCTCATCATCATCACCTCTAAAAACACATGAAATAGCCTTCTGCTGCAGTGAAGGAGAACAGCCCAATGTGCTTATTCAAAATGTAGAAACAGATTGACTTTTTTGATGCTCCCAATCTGATATCAGTCTTTCTCCTTGGAAAATCAAAAGCTATGTTCTCATAATGACAATCCTCAGATTTTTTCTGCAATAGTGATTTTTCACAAAGGAAGCTCAAGGAGAAATTTTCACCGTTTTTCATCTTGGAACACACAGAGTTTGAACATGACATCATCATCATAAGGTTTTGTTCAGCTATCCAACACCTATATACCTTCAGTGATATGCACCTGACTGTCAGATGTTATAAATGCCGTAGAGCTCTCACCAAGTGGCTTTATTTATTTACTCATAAAGAGCCTGTGCATGCCCAGCACACCTGAAGAACCAGGTTTTTAGTTAAAAAGTAAAGAACTCAGACCAAAGTTGCTGGAGTAAACTGCTTATATGGAGCACACATAGGCAAAGCTCCATTAACCTGTCAGCAAAAAAAGGGAATAAGTAATAGAAACTTTGTCAAAGTATTTTGAATGAATCAAGAAGGACACAATCTGGAACACAAAAGCCCTACGGCGATTTTGACCTGAAATTAAAACAAAACCAATCCAGAACGGGAGATATGGGCATGACGGGGGAAAAAAAGTATTTTATCCAAAAAGACTCTACAAGAATGGAGACAAGAGAAAGTCTTTAAGTTATTTAAACCACGGACATAAACATCTGGATCATGACAGACTAGAAGTGTCGAAGGACAAAGACGGGAGAAAAACTGTGGCACCACACTGGGCAGCCATTCAGCTGTTACGTATGTCCTGCTTGATCAGGTAGAGCTGGAAGAAACATGTACAAATTGCCATTAGAAACCACATGCTAAGAAGGCAGGGGAAGGAGATAAAGGACACCAGGAATGACTCTCACATGTGAAAAAGGTTTAGGATGACCTTCAGAACTTGAAATTAGAGTAACAGTGCAGATATTGATCATGGGGAGAAAGCCTGTTAAAACAGTAACCGATAACAGACTTAGCGAGAAATCATTCCAGAGCACGGAGATGAATCAGAAGAGATAAAAGGGGACAGTATCACTACATTATTCCTTTACATGGTAGATGTACAGAATGAAGAAATCCAGGCACTAGCTGCCCTGAAAGAGAAATACTGAACGTTTTTCAAGAAACTGATGGGAGAGGGTATATCAGAATAACCAGGAAGGAGCTTTAGTATAAGAGGAAGTGGAAAAATGGCAAAACAGGCAAAAATCAAAGTCACATGGCCCTTATCACAAGAATTAGAAAAGGGCAATGAGAAGAGGATAGCAAAACTGGCAGTGTAAAGAAATACCACGGTTTCACTCAAGAAAGAGAGGGAAAGTATGGCAAAGAGAATGAAAAAGTAATGGTGAAGTGAACCAACTTTCTTCAGCAGAATAGGCACACACAGCCTGCAAGCAACTCTCAAAAGAACCAGGAAGGAGATTTACAGAGGAACTGTATTTCTGCATGTTGAGGAAATGCAAATGAAGTGCAGAGCTCACATGTGGATGGATAATCTTCATCTTTCAGATATGAAACAATTTGTTTTCAAGTTCAGAGAAGGACATACTTTGCTATGTAATAATGCCACCTGTAGTACTGCCTGTAGCAGACCTTAGTCTAGGAATTCCTACACCTTGAAAACATAATCAGAATAATTAGGGTAAAGGAAAGCGCACTACTTTTAATTGTCACTGATTTTGAAAAACATGGGTGAAATGATTGCACGCAAACAATTCAAAATAACTCAACAGAGTAGAGAGTGACATATATACAGTATTTCAGCATTAGGCTGATGCATTTTTTTATGCTGGAGCTTGTAAAGAGGTAAATCATAATATCTTGCGTCGCTGTAAAAACTGTACTACTGCGGTTATGCCACCCATCAAACTCATTTGTAATTGCCAGCAGAACCAGAAGTATTTAAGTCACATCTGCTGCAAGCTACAAACAACATAACCAAGCATAGCTTTTCTTACCTGAATGTTTCCTCTTGGAGCTGTTCTAGTTGTGTCTGCAGCTGCAGGTGCCTACGACCTGCAGGGCTGTTGGGATCTTCAATAGAATCAGACTGATTTAAGCGTTCCATCAAGATCTGGTTCTCAGCAAGCAGGCTGCTCTTCTCCTCTTGGAGAGCTGCAACCTGTTGTAATAAAAGCATGGACTAGAGTAAGTGACCTATCCAGCTACAGAGAGAAATACTTTTTTGTGCGCATAATAAAGTATCAACACAACCCACAAACAGAAACACGCAGACTACCATAATAATCGCATTTCATAGGAATATACTGTATCATTTAATAGGTATTCAATTGCTAAGTGATGTAACCAACATATTGCAACATTAGGTGCAGATTTACAGAAAATGTAACTATTCTTTAACATATTTTGCACTGGTATTAAAAGAAAAAGTCTTTGTTATGACAGAAGATACCTTCATCATAATTAAGTCCACATATTGTCCCAACAAACAAATAAAACTAGCTCTCCACAGCAAGGGCCAACTGCAAGCAGGTCCAAAACTGGAACACAGTCCCAAATATGACTCAGTTTCCAGCAGCGTTGCAGAAAACAGGCAGTAGCGTGAAGAACTCAGAGTGCTCCAACTCAAACAACAGTTGAAACATGGGTTCACATATTAACCATGAGCACACAGATCAGCTTAATTAATTCCCACAGTTACTGAACTGCTTGGCAAAAAGCCTGAATTATACTCCAAAATAGGGTGACAATGGCAATGCCTTTCAGGGCGCCCTCTTCACATGCCTCATATCTTCCAGATGAGGTATGATTGACTTCAAGTAAAACTTAGTCTAAACCCATACACAGCTGATGGTCTGCAACAACTTCCGGCTGGCATTTAACACTGAACTGAAACTGTTACAGCAGCAGAACTTGTATTAGTTCTCTATCGCAACAGTTTTACCACACAGCTCAAACCCTTCCTACCAGAATGAAAAAAAGTTTCATTAGTATGAGTCATCTTTATACTGGCAGCATTGGATCAAGATAAGAAAACAACGACATGCATTCTGCTAGCACAAGTGAAGCAAAAATAACTACTGTGCCATTTTCATCTCCCTTTAAAAATCTGTTTCCACACTATACTGCTTATTTTCAGCTGCCTAAAAGTTAGCACATCTTTTTCCCCACTTCAAAATTAATAGAGACACTATAGCAAACTTACCTGCATATCTAACTCATGACATCTCTGGGCAATTTCTTCTTTTGTGGCTAGTGCGTCATTTAATTCTTCTGTAGTTTTCTTCAGCTAGCATAAACAATAAGCATTAACATTTTCATCACTCTCTGTGATCCATTTAAAAAGTGAACTACATAACTGTAAAATTTTCACATTCAGGTAATACAATAAATTTTTTAAAAGCTCAGGCAATTTCACTCTTATAAAGAAAAAACAAAGCAGATGTGATTACTGTTTAGTTTGTGTATTAGCAAAAAGTACCTAAAAGTAATATCTGCTCTTCTATTAGAATTATCACATCTATTCTATGAACTGAGTCAAAAACTCTTGAAGAACTCAAGTCTGAAGAACTCATCAAACCTCTACACTGAAAAATATTGTCAATACCACTTTTCTTTACAGATTCAAAGAGTGTATAATTTCAATTTTAAATCTAGTTTTGAAAGGACTGGAAGGTGGAATTCAGGGAATGGACAATTAGGGTAAAATCTCTCTAGTAAAGGAAGCTACTCTTAGTGCACAATGGGGATACAACTAATGTGACAGAGAAGCCTATCCTTCTATAAAAGGGCACTGAATGAATCTTGTAAGCAGTGGTAAGTATTCAGATCTTTCCCTTCAAGGGCTCATTAATCAAAGATGTGTATCTTGCCAGTGTACAAATGAATGCAGTTAACATAAACCCAGCTACAGGTGTGTGCATGTTAGGTATATAGGACATAGATATATGTATGTACTGCTATATATGATGAAGTTTAAATGGGCTTTCTCAAACAGCATCATCATATCTGGCATGTGCAAGTTTATTTCTCAGGGCCTGTTTACATACAAAAATTAATTTAATCTGCCAGCATCTACATATTTCTGCAGAAAAAGCATGATGGAACAACACAGAGAAAACCACTGTACTATACTTCTTAATTAGAAAAAAACTGAGGAAGCAGGACAGTGTTAGCATGAAGTTAAGTTAGTAAAACCAATTGGTTTTGCATATTTTTTAAATATATCAGACAGGGAAGGATTATATTTGAAAACTTCTCTTATATACTGGACTGGTTCCAGGATCCCATATATGTTTGTGTTTGTTGGTTTTTTGGTTTTTTTTTAACTGACTTTGGGAGTAGGAATTCACATTAAAAGTTTTATTTAAATACTACATATTTTTTATCCTTTCTCAATACCTAAAGATTTGTACCAATCTTCAGTTTTGCTTTATTATGTCATACAGCTAGGCTGGTTTTCTAAACCACCTTTATTTTTTTCCTTTAAACACACAATAGGAGTAAACTCCACTTATAAACCTAAAGAACTCTGAAATTTACTACTGAAATTTAGTTTGCCACTCCTCATTTGACTTTTCCACAAAACCCTTTAATGGTTAAAAAAGAAAAAAAAAAAGACAAGAGTTCTTTATACAGAAAAATGACTGGCCACTGATGTGCTATGATGGAAGGAAAAGAAATATCTGGTCTTAGATACCTGCCGATCAAGGTCAACGTAAGCATCATTTCCAACAGAGACTGGAGACTCTTTACTCATCAACTGCAAGTAGATTACACTGGATTAGAAAAAACAAGGATTTACTTTTATATTAAAACCTAAGCTTCAACGAAATACCAAGCCTATTTTTACGTTTGGGAGCTTTAACCTGACTTAATTTGAAAGTTTTTAACTTCATTTTTAGATAAGACATATTCAGAAACAAGAACAGAAAAAAAAATAAATCTTCATAACTTATAATGTTTAGAGTGATACAAAAAACCTCTTACATCATCTCTTTTTCTTCTGACAATGCACATTCTTCATCTATGATGAGGTCCACAGTACACCCCGCTAAATATTTTACTGAAGTGGCATTGGAATGATGGTAGATATCAACACACCATGCAAGATCTCCTTTTAATTGTTCTCTGCTAGCGGCTTTCATGCTTCAACTAGTTCCAGTGTGAACTGGAAGTTCACACGCGTGTATTTATTTCACTAAAGTCCGGGACATATCCTCAGCTAAAACAAAGATGAACGAAATTCTGCTCTGGAGTTGTCTGTAATTTTCAAATTTAAAGAGAAACTCTGTAGAGTGCATTCCTGAAGCGAGCATTACAATTTGTTGTGTACTAACCTATTTTATTGCAGGAATAGCTGACAGTGGTTTTGTAATATTTAGAAAATTTAAAAAAAAAATAAAACCAAACCGAAACAAAAAACCAAAACAAACAAAAATCAAACCCTCAGCACAAAATTCCCAATCAAGTCCTACAAAATTGACTGATGAGCCTATTAAAAGAAAGAGAAGAGGTTGAAAAGTTTTAAGAGCTCTCCAGTGACACAATTCATGGAAGTTACAATCAAAAAAGCCCATTCCTAACCCAAATCAGGACAAGATTTTTTTCCCTAAGGTCTCTGGTCCAGCCTGGTTACTCTCTCCAGAGACAAGGTTTCCTTTATTCCTTCCAGAAAAGAGTGCTTTTGCATTACTTTCCCTTGATAAAGTTTTTGGGATACGTGGCACAGAGCCTTAATTTGTTCTCAGTCCTTTCTGTTTATACCACTGTGTACAAGTGAAAAATCTCTGTTTGACATTTACATAATTCAAATATTTATACACTTACATTTCTCTCCCTTTTCCCATATCCTTACTTGGGATTTACCTGCATAACTAATGCTTAAATTAATCTACCTGTCCTCAACAGTCCTCCTCAGACCATGACAATGTTTGTCAAATTTCTTCCACTTTGTCTACACGTTTACAACGGCAAAACTACTGCAAGATGAAGCACTGCATGAAGTCCAGACTCCCTGTAACAGTAATTAGAAAGTCCCTAGCCTCAGAGCTGTCCCCCGAAAAACGAAGTCATGTCTTTTTCATTATCATATATAGTGTCACTACAAACTTGTCTGTAATTTAAGGCCCTAATCTAAGCTAATTATCATTTAAACAAAAATTTCCAATCCCTCCCAGCTCTGTGATAAGTCTTTACGTGTTTCAATTACTGCATTTCACCAGCTACTGTTAAAATGCTTTTCCAGACGACTAAAGGGATATCCCATATTAACCAAACACCGAACTCCTCTTCCCTGTTTTATAGCCCAAAGCTGTTTGCAAACACTGGACATGTGTGTTCACTAGCACACAAGTAAGTTCCACCCGCTAAGCCAGCGCTTTCCAGCTGGCGGGTCCCGTGCAGCCTGAAAGGGTGTACAACAACACATCCCTAACAGCCACCGCCCCTTTTTGGCCCCAGCACAACTTCCTCTTCAGAAAACCAGCTCCACAGGCCTGCACAAGACTTAGAGTAAAAGGAACACAAGTGACCGCACAACCCACTAGAGGCCACTGTGGTGTCACTGCTTCCCGTGAACTGCCGTGAAGGAAGCAGGCCAAGGCCACTAACGTTATCCCTGTTTTCTTCAGTGAGTTTTGTCATCTCTCGCCAAACATGCTGTTCTGGAGAGCCCTTAGCAGAAATGTCCCGAAAAGAGGATGTTACCTGCAGGAGGATTAGGCAGTGGAGATACGTGGTCTGGGTGTACCGTGAATGTGGCGCAGAACTTGAGAATTTAACTCCATGGGGGTGCACTAGGAATGCCACGGGGAGTGCGCATGAGGCACTGAGAGTGAGAGCCACAGACACACATGCAGATGACTGACTCAATGCAACAGGAAGCACCTTGCAACCTGATGGCCTGTGCTATGGCGGGAATGCTGAAGATGAAATCTAAGGGATTGTTTTGTGTCCAGCAAGTAGCACAATCAGACAAAGAACAGGAAAGATATTGACAGATAACTCACAAGTAACCCAGGAATCCAACCTCTGATCAACAGTTAATAATAAATTGAAATTAAGAAGTAGGATGAAAAGGTATCAGGGCAAAGGAGTGCATCCATCTTTCCCCTACACATCTCCCCACACACTGGGACAATGGTTTATGCAACAAAATGTCTTGACCACGCTCTGATTCTGGATTGCTTCTACACAGTTTCTCCCCACTTAATAGGAAACACTTTACCATGAATAGCACAGCCAATAGAGCGTAACTCCACCCACCTATCCAAACTTCTCTCCCTTCAGTCAGATTTTCTGAAAATGTCAAGAAAAGTTTTACTGAACGCTGTGTCTCAGGATTCCATACAGATATGTTTGTTAACTCAAAGCACACGCTACAACCTTCTATCCACCTAAAAAATACAAGGTAAGAGGTGTGCCTAGTTTCCTCCGTTCTTGTTTCTGGTCAGTCAACACTCCACAATATTACTGAAACTTAGAGCTCCAAAATGCTTATTTAATCAGCTACCTGCTCAATGGCACATGTATTATTTATTACTAATCTGATGATATGAGTAGGTTGATAATAATTTTTAAATCAAATTTCCTTACTGCGTTCTGCTATGTACCTCCTTTACTTAAAGCTCATATTCAAAAAAAATACTGCTGTGTTTTCAGTGCTTCACATGCAGCCTGCAAGTGTGTTATTAGAACATGTGGTCTTGAGAGGTATGGATCAATGCCAAGATTTTTGAGTTTACAGGGGCAAACTTCATTTCATTTGTATTTCAAATAAGTTAAGAGAATAAAAAGCAGAAGGAAGTGGCCTTCTCTGTCTCCCCTTACAGCTTTAATTTTCTTCTAGAGCAGACTACAGGGGGGATAAAGGTCTGCCAGCACTGGAACTGGCCTTCAGTTCCAAACTCACCATTTAGCTTAAGTATATTATTATCACTTATTTTCACCTGTAACTTTAATGAAGGATGATGTGCAGAAATTATAAAAAGGGAAACAAAAAGCAGTGCCTGCAAAATCAAGCAATTGCACTAGGCATCTACATGAGAAGGAAAAGCCTGCTTAAGAGCTTCTGATAGTGAAATGAACTAGCAAGTAGCATTTACTGCCTTTTTCTTTTTCCGGTTTATTTTGCTTAAAAAGGTCAGTCTGGATTTTAAATGGTGCGATAACCTGGACAATACGATACTACTTATAATTATTTGTCCAGTTTTATGAGAAGCAGTGGTCATTTCATGTTAATCCCTTACTTCTATACCTCTTCATGCTCATAGCTTTGGTATAATATCTTACATAACACTTGTAGGTCTGCTAATCCTATATCATTAAAACCTTCACTTTTTAATTGCTTTCCTTGGGAAATGTGAACAAGTTGCGTTGTCATGGATACATAAAGATTAGGGAATGGGTAAAACTATCACAAAATCTGTATGCATGAATAACCTGAATTATAAGAGCTCTTTTCCCCCCCATACGTGATTTTGCAAATGCAGCTGAACCATTCAGTTGATGATTTTAACAGTCCAAAGCACTTGCTTTATCTGAAATGTTTCTTCTACAGTTGATAATATCTTACAAGCTCATTTAAGTGTCCACAAAACAATGACAAAATCTAGCTTCTGTAATCAGGTTTTCCTTTTTGAAACATCTTTATGTTTGTTTTAAAGTGTCAAGGCTATGTATGACACTGTATATCCCTTACAGCAGCTGGACTTTCTTCCTCCAGTTGATATTCAATCTATCCTCCAGCCTATCTGTTGATAGACGCAACAAAATACTTTTGTATTATTTCCTAACTATTAAAAAACCACTTTTACTTCACACAAGATAAAGCTTTAAACAGTCAGGACAAAATACAGCAGGGAAAAAAACCACAAAACCAAACAGTGGACGTAACACAGTCAGTATTAACCCAGACAGTAAGCACCTTTTCCTAGCCACCCCAGGCAAGTTTTGACACTACCTCTGGTACTGTTCTGACTCTCAACTTGACCTGCACAGACACCTGCTAAGTGATCAAGTTTAGAGATGTTCCGAACAGCAAAGGCAAACAGATTGTTTGCATCAGCTACCGCCTTCATAAATAATGAACTTGGATGCTCAAGGAAAAGACTTGGGAAAATGACAGCAGAATTTCCAAAGGATGTCAAGGAAAGGAAAAGAAAACCACATAATGGCCAAAATAATTTCTGTAAGAAAAGATTTTGGGCCTTCAAAAAATCTGAAAACTATGAAATTAAAAAATAACTGTAATATTATGCATATTAATATATTAAATCCTCTCTCTTGTGCACAGCTTGCATTTAGATACGTACATGTGAAGATTAGCATCTAAGAATCTAGGTGATGGCAACACACCAGATCAATTTGACTACACTGAACAAAATAATAGAAAAACACTGTTCAATATATTAAACCTTATGGAGAGCACAAGGCATATTTTAAACATTTAAATAAGTGAAGAAAGGAAATGTTGGAGAGTCAAAAGCTATAATCAAATAACCAACTAAAATTTAGAAAATAACATGCTACTTCTTCCATTGAAAAATCACCTTCTACATGTAAAAAACTAGAGAAAACTTGTTCTACTGTGCTTCATGAAATACTTTCCTGAGTAAGATGATTCATGAAAACCAAAGAAGCATCAAAAAAAATTTATATGTCCTCAATTGAAACAGAAAAATAAATTTCCTAATACATCAGTAAGGCTTAGAGAGGTCTTCTGACATACCTAATTTTAAAGAAAGAATACCTGCAAAGTCAAATACTTTGGAATGTTTGGACTAGATGACACACAGCAACTTTTCAAATATGTACATATAGCTACTTTCCTAGGCATCTCATTTTGGTGTCTCCTGAAATGCCTTGGATTTCTAAGCAGCTTGGAAAGTAGCATTAAAATTACTCAGAACTGTGCCAGTACGTGAATTGCATGCTTTTTGATTCAGTGAGTTTCAAAAATCTGTTCCAGAAAAACAGACCCACTGATTTCTCCCTACTTCTACTCACCATCTCAGAGAAAGGGCACAAACATAAAAAACTTCAAAGTTTACTCATCAAAAATGCTGAAAATTGTGGGCTGCTTCATATTAGGCTATTATATCAAATGAAGAAGACTTTCACAAAAATTAAATAGGAGATTTTTAACAGAAAGAGGGAGGAAAAAATAAGGTTTTCTGTTTCAAGGCAGTGCAGAATACAGTGATGCTGAAATTCGGATTTAATAAAAAACATTAGAAAACTTCACCAAAACACTGTATTATACTTACAAAAAATATAAAAAGTAAAATATCCCAAAACTCCAGCAAACTGGTGCTTGGCAGCCCTGACTGGATGATGATTTAGCATAACAGTTCTTTCAAAGCTCCTTTCAAAAGTCTACTCTGCATTGCTGTAGACAACAGTCCACACACAGACAACTGAATGTATGTTGAAGTGATGACAGGGTCCCTTGTAGCCTTACTGACACCTCTTTCTATATTCAGACATTCCAGAGAAGTGAAATTGCTCCAGAGCCTAGTGTCGAATTTAGTTTCTCTTGCTCATGTTCAAAAGAAATGGGGTTACTAGTGGTTTCCAGCTTTCCTTAGTGGCCTGTCCTGCAGTAAACCTCCATCTATGAAGGCTGATAGGCATTTCACTTGTGGGCACTTCGGGCTCCTAAAAAGTCACATGGGGGTTTCAGTGCTATAGGGATTAACACAGTGGTTTTAACCTATCATAGAAAACCACTTTTACAAAATGCACTGGAGCATACTCACTAACTTGTAAAAACATAGCAGCCTATTATATTATTCGTATATATCCATATTACTTATCATTACCTATTATCATTATGTATCATAACACTACAGGTGACAGAAGAATACTCTGCTCTCCAATTCTCTTCCTTTTCACTTGTCAACAAAATTAAAAAAAAAAAAAAAGTAACAGCATGAAGTTTTGCAATTTCAAGGTACAAATTTTGATGACATTCTCCAGTATTTGGTTATCCATATAACATCTGTCTAGTGTACTTTAGGATTCACAGGGTGGGAAAGGTAAAGGAAAGGGAACCCAATATCTAAAATATCTAGAAGTTCCAGTCTTCTAGATTTAAAGAAAAGTGGGACATTCAACCAGAGTTCCTTGACATAAAGCAAGATTTTTCTAAGGAAAAAATATGATATTTTTAACTGTAAAAAGGCACAGTCTATGCCCCTTATTTTCTTTACTTCCAACTAAGTTTTTCCAAAGTAGGAAAAAGCATATTGTTGTAAAATGCTGAAAGGCAGAACTTTTACACACTGTGGGCATCCCACCATACCTCCTGAATGGCTGTCATGACAACATGTTGAACAGATTCTTCCATCATCATTATGGTCTGGATGTACTCTGAAAAAAAACCAGAAGCATTCTGAAATGTCATTGTTGAAATTCAAGTCAGAGAACAGAAGATCAGAAGCTGCATCCTTCCTGCAAAATGAGTAGGTACCATGGATGACACTAAAATTGCATAATCACCAGTCAAGTCCCATCGCAACAAACTCAACAGGATTTTATCAGAAGTCTATTCAGACATAAATCCAGGCTTATTTGAACTCTACAACAATGAAAAAAAGTACATGATTATCTTTTCTTTTCTTTCTGGCACCTCACAGTTCTGATATAACTACTTTTACTCCTTTTCTCTCTTTGTTCCCAAACTATTCAGGCTCTTTAAGTATTCACACATAGGTTGTTCTTTTCTGTAAGTTTAACAATAATGTCCCGCCTTCCAACAGCATCCTCATTTCAAAGCGTTTTCACATCCATTCCTGGTTTCTGTTCTTATTTCTGTGCTATATCACAAATTAGGTCCCCCTTCACATTTTCACTCCTCACCTATGTTCAGATGTGAGTTACACATCAGGTACTTTGTGAGACGATACAGTGGTCAGAAGGGCAAATTCTGACATTTAGACTAAGTCAAGGAACTAATGACTTGCCTAGTATCATGTGGTTTCCAGATAGATATGATCTCCTTTACACATGACCTGTATTCTTTTAATGATGTGCCCAAGAGAAAGATGTTGGGGAAAAGTCACCTCAAAGTGGTTAATTAGCTCAGGCCAAATCTCACTCCAAGTACATAAAACTAGACTGTTCTGATATCTCAAACATGTACATTTTTAATGTCCAAACTGAGAGAGTAAAGGACAGACAAGAATAAGATACACTTCCCACCTGAGGGTGACAAATAGTCACTCAAAGGAAGATGATTTTACATAAAAGCAGAGATGACAAGAGGGTTAATAAACCCGAGTTATTTATGTACTCATGGAAGAACATTCCCTCTATTTTAATTAATAGGATAGCCAGACCATCTCCTGATTAAGAGGAGAAAAGTTATTTCAGAAGGACAAACTAAAGTGATTTAGTCACCTGAGAAAACTGAAAGGGGAAACCAGCAGTAAAAGTTAAGATGAACCAAGCAAGAGGAAGACAAAAGGTCTGAAACCCTGGCTACCATCAAAACCAAATTGATTTAAATCAGAAGAGACATACCTTTGGTGCAACTGCAATGTAAATACAGTAGAAATAGTCTTCCTACACATATATTTTCTATTTGTATGACTATGTTTTGTGTTTCAAGTGTTTAGAATAAATGTTTGCAGTTGCTCTCAGAAACTACAGTATCTCAAATCACACCAGACATATCTTTGGACAAAGCTTTCAGCCATGTAGTTAAGATAATGACTGGAATGCATTCCTAAAATCAGGAGTCACACACACTAATGCAACAATCACATTTTTCCATTCTTAACTATCCCGATCTACCTCACAAATGGTTAAAAGGTAGGCTCAGGAATTTTCCTTTGTAGAGTGATTTTTTAGCTCAAAAAACTCAAATTGAAAATATGTATGTTGGAAGCAAAATCAATTCCACAGTTTGAGTCTCCAAAACTAGGGAAGCTTGTAACAAAACAACAATTACTATCTATAGGACAAAATCATGTCACCACTGAAAAAAACCCCTACATTTGTCTCTGACAGAAACATGGGAAATACAATTTTTCCCCTAAGTATTTACGTAACAAGCAAGAAAACATGTTTTGAAAATTTATTACCTTGCTTCTGTTCACAATTCACAGCACATCCCAAAATAAGCTGAAGCATTCTGCCCAGCTCCGCAGCATCAGCATGCTCTCCAATCAGGTTAACATCAGGAAGGGTGAAGTCATTTATCTGTTGTCCCAGAATCTGTGTAAAGACCCAGTGCATACATGGCTGTATCACTGCACATATACATACCCACACATTTCGTGCAAAGATGATTCATAATCAATGAGAGCAATTCACTCTTACTTTAAATCCACCCTTAAAACAAAGTAAATCACCTAACATGCAAATATTAAATCATACTGTTTGACACAAATAATATTTGAATATTTGGGAGAAGACAAACGTGACACTTACGAGCATTGACTCATAAGCAACTACTAGTTACACACTTGGCAAGATTTTTTTTCTTTAGATAAGAAGGTAACAACAGCAGGCCACCACATGGATAATTCATTTTTTTAAAGCATTTCATTAAAAAAAATCCAACATCTAACAACATCTCAGGTAGCATAAAATATTACACACAAATCTGTGTATACCAATATAAAGCCAAGAAATTAAATATTTCACCTATACAATACATATGTCTAACACAGGTGAAAAATAAAAGCAAAAAACTCAGATCACTAAGCCTTGCACTTCTAGCAAATTTAACAATATCTTGCAAGTCTCACAGCTATGAGAGATGTTCCCTGGAAGATAATCTGAGTTAGTAGTACAATGATATGTAATTAAACAGCCCACATGCAGAAAGAAAGGAAAAAACCAACAAAACAAAAGCCCATGTGACTCACAATTAGTGTTATCTGATTTATCATTAAGGATCTACATTAATGATTGTCAGTAGATAGAATTAAACAATTCTGATAAATTGCTTTTTATTGAAGAGACGCTTGAAAATATGAATATGAGATTTGGAATTAAAACACATCTATGACACATTAATTGCAGATAAAAAGAAACTAACTTCTTAAACAGGGTGCAATAAGGAAACAATGACTATAGAGGGAATCAGTCATTTTCTGCTTGCCCTTTATGTGCAATACTTCAGAAAACAAAACTATTTTAAAAAAAGTATGTAATGTATACAAAGAACACAAAGAAAACAAGGCATTCAGAAGTTTTCTGGAATTGAGGCTTTGTGGAAGTGTTGTGGCTGAGTTTTTCTTGTTATGTAGGGTGCTTTTTGTGTTGAGGAATTGTAGGTTTTTTTAAACACTTTTCTCAAACAATTAGCTTCAACACTACAAACAATATCTGTATACTTTAAAGGACCCAAATTCACACCTGTTAGAAAAGACCTTCTTTAGGTCATAAGAATTTTGGGAATTCATCAATCACAATGGAAAATATTACCACTGTATACAGATTGCAATAATAGAGTAAAATACAGTATTTTTTGAATTATGCAAATCTGATGTGTACTTATCAGATTTATTCATTTGTAGTTCCTGAATTTCTTTCAAATATAATGCTGGATTTAAGTTAACAATACCACAACGACTCCACAGTTACTGACAATAAAACTGCTGTTGAGGAAAGCTGAAGGGAATAGGCTTGTTGGCAGGCACTATGAGGAACTCCAAGGATGTGAAGGCGTGAACAAAGGATTTTGAAATAAACAAGAGAAAAAAATTTAATTAAAAAAAACCACAAAAACAAAACAAAAAATCCCTGAAGGAAATAAGAAAATGGAGGATAGACTTTGCAGAAACTATTTTGAGATTAAATAGAGCATTTAATCCTTTTTCAAAACATTACAGAACACCTTTAAAAAAATAAGTAAAAACCTTTACCAAAAACTTTAAAAGTTTCAGTTCCAGAGGAGTAGAATTCTGCAGCAAGATTAGTGGGGCATAACAAAGCATGCGAGCTATAAATAGTTAACTTTGGCTTCTTGTTCTACCATACTATAACTGATAAAGACAACAATGTAATATAGCTATTGGAATGTCCTCGTGAACCCGATACAAATTTCTGAATTCTCGAGGATGAAAAGCATTAGCATATACATTTTTCAAAGAGTTTCAGCTACATCAGGTAAAATCCACATGCAATCACATTGGTATTTTAGTACAAGGTGGCTCTAGGAGAAGGAATCAGATTAAGGAAAACACAAGCAGAATTCATAGTAGAATCCTGTCATCATCACTATCACCACCAGCATTGCCTCCCTCAGCAGAAAAAAAAAAAAAGAAACTAAACCAAAATCCAGTCAGACTTATAAATGTGCATTACCTTTGCAGAAGTTAATCAGCTTGAAACAGCTCAGAACTTGCCTAGTAGCAAAGTTTTCACACCAGAGACTTAATCATCATATATACTACCCAGCCAAAAAGAAGCTTGCATCAGTTTGTCTTAGCAGCATTAATTTTCCATAACAAACCCCCGATGTTTCTCTTTAGTATTTCCAGTTATGACCAGCTTGCTTACCCACCAATGTTCAGCATTTATTTCAACATGGACACCTCTACATTTACAGAATATAAGCTCATAAGTCTAACTTTTTTCCTGAAAGACTTCATTTTATTAACAAATAACTTAATCTCTCAAGTATTTATGAGAAAATAATATTTTGAGACAAGCATAGATTTTGTGTTTCAGCCTGTACAGATCAGTTTGTCTCAAAACATCACTGAAATTGAAAGCATATTTCAGCTGAAGATTCCCCACTGAAAAAAATACTGTATTCTGACTCCAGTGGTTAATTTTGCTCAGAATAAGCAAAAATACCAAGAGGTGACTCCAATATTCTGGAACTAAAATATACCATATAAAACCTTAATGTGGGAAGAATCTAGAAATGGTTTACTCTCTCCCCTCCGCCCCCCAAGAAAAATAAGGGAAAAGGCAGACTTTAGCTGCAGAGGAAGAGGGGGAAAAAATCAAATTGTTGAAGTGCATGACCAGAATATACTCGGTAAAGCCATGTTTGTATGACAGAATTTGCACATCAGACTCCCCTGGGACCTCTGAGTAGTCAATGAAACAGGTGAGAAGTTTTAGAGAAGGGAATAGGGAATAGGCCATGAATCACTATCCATGCCAAGAAAACCTGGAGAATACAATTTATATTCAACAGGTTAATTAAAATACGTAACTAAAAAGCCATGTAGATGTAGATTACTTAAAATCATTCTTACCTCATGATTGTAATCCAATATTCCTTTCAAAATTTTCTTCAGGTTGCTTACCTATTTGACAAGAAGGAGGAAATACAATAAACATAGAAAATAAATTACAGAGAAATGATCTTAAAGTAGGTAATCACAGAGGAAATCACACAAAAGAAGCATATCATTACATCATATAATTACATACTCATGAAATTTATGCAATAGTCCCTTATGATCAGACTTCCAGACAGGATCACAAATCTTTATTAATTGACAGAACCTATTTATTATTATGAAAAACATCACATTGTCTTGGATAGGCTTTAGATCAGATCTTAAAGCACAAATTTTTTTTGAGTACTTGTTTATTTTAGGATTGTCTTTTTGTATCCAGAAGCTGAAGCATTCTTTTCCTCATTTCTTCTCTTGAAGTATCCTAGTAATCTACTCTCTGCAGAGGTAAACCTCTTCTTCCAAACCAAAACCAGCTATTGCTCAATATTCTCCTTTATTCCCTGTCATGGGTTTATGTGGTTGGATTTGGGTAGCAGGGGGGGCTATAGGGGTACCTTCTGATAGAAGCTACTAGAAGCTTGCCCTGTCCTATGAAGAGCCAGTGATAGCCAGCTCCAGGAGGGACTTCCTGCTGCTGGCCAAGGCTGAGCCAATTAGCACTGTAATGCTTCTGTGATAATATATTTAAGAACAGAGGAGATTGTTGGGCAGAAGAAAAATTTCGGCCTGGGAGGAGTGGAGGAGAACTTGAGAACAGCAATGTAGACACCAAGGTCAGGGCAGCAGCAGGGGGAGAGGGGCCCCTCCTCTCCCCCAGACGCAGGGAATGGACTTAGAGCTGAGGCCCCTGCAGCCCATGGAGGGTGCAGAGACCCCCCTGCAGCCCATGGAGGAGCCCAAGCTGGAACAAGTGGATGCATGAAGGAGGCTGTGACTTTGTGGGAGGCCCAAGGATGGAGCAG
>VZRE01004108.1:0-18731 GCA_013396775.1 Cephalopterus ornatus
TCATACCGGGATTTTTCGGAATCACTATTTATTTTTTACACTGACTTTTTTGATAAAGCAATGCTTTTTTTGTCTAAATGTAACTGTGTATGAAGATTGTGCTGTTTAGAATTACAGGACTTTTCTTCGTAAGTTAAGCTGCATAACTGCTTCAGACCAAGATGTCGCCAAGAATGTACTACACACATTTACAGTGTACTCAGATAATTACAATATCCATATTTTGAATTAAAAGCAAATAATCCAGTCTAACAGTCAAAGACAAGCAGAAAAGGCTGTGGATCCATTTCAGTGATCCATTGTGAGTCTTAGACATAAAGTACATTTTGTAATTGTCTGCAAGTATCAAATGCTAAAAAGCATTTCAATAAGATAAAAAAAGTATGACTTCTTTTTATATCATTTATAAAGAAAATGAGCCAAAGAAAAATGGGATTTATTATCTCACTTTGCTTTGGCAGTGACATTATGGGAGGAGAGCACAGCTGCCATTTATGAAAAACACAACCTCTGATAACATGTTTTATGGGGCTTGATTTTAGACTTCCATTCATGAGTATGCATAATATTTTGAGGTATCATTTTTTTACACCAATAAAAAACTCAATGTAAGATTTTATGTATGGTATTTTGTCACACGAATGGTGAAATGTTAAAATAAGATCAACTGAAACATTTAACACATACTTCATTATCTCCTGTGAAATGAATACCTGGATAATTGGCAAAGCAAAAATCTTTGTTATAAGGATTTATGAATTGAATAAAATTACCTCCTGCAACATGAATTTCTGTGAGACTGAGATTTTCTTTTTTGCTGAAAAACATCAGGAATTATGAAGTGTATCCTAAGATAATTCTTTTAAGAATGACACTTTTTTCTCCTATTTTGCTTTTAACACAGAAACTCTCTTTCCATCCTCTCTTGACTTCCAGGTTTATAATGTGTAGTTTAAAATAATCTTAAAATCTCAAATCCAACTTCTCTGTCAGTTCTTAAACCAGCCTCCTTTTCATATCATTTAATTAGTAACCCTGTTTGCCAGAACCTTTACCCTGTATCAGCTAGTACAAAATATTCAATGGGGACTGTACCTTGTGAAGTCTGTCCCCATAAGTGATACTTGCCCTTTGACTACAAGGAACGGGTTTTAAAGGGTGAGGAAAAGTATAAAAATTAAGCTTACTCCAGAGAAATGTGGGAAAGTTAGCATGGATAATTCAGAGAAAATACACAAATGGGCAGGTATTTCAAAATAGTAGAAAGGCCCTTTAAAGTGCTCTGATTGCACCTCAGTACTCAGTAAGGACAAGAATTTAAGGACAGGTGCATTGCAATGACACTGACCATGATTAGGGGTTTTCAGTGGTGTGTCCAGGTTAGTTAGGAATGCAGACTTCCCATGGGACCTCAACTGAGTCACTTTATCACTGCCTTTTCAGCTTTAAAATGAAAATAATAATATTTCCTTTCTCTTGACATTTATTGGGAAGCTAAGTACTAGACATACTGGTTTATGGATTATGAATGTTGAATACAAAATTTTACACATATTCTAATCATCTGACATTTTCAGTCCAGACTTAAAAAATTAAAGTATGTTAGCTCTGAACCCTACAAGTAACCAGCTTTCAGTAACATGAAAACACTAGGAAAGATGCCTATTTTTTGGGTGTGTAACTGTCTCTCTACTGCTGCTCCTGCTTTTCCTGTTGTTTCCAGTTCATGATGATAAAGGACCTGACAGTCTGATGTTACGGTCATGCTTATGCAGTTCACTTTTTCCAGAGTACCAACCAATAGCATAGACAAACCACCTGCCTGTGAGTGATAACGAGCTCTGTTGCTTCTTCCTTATCCTAAAAACAAGTCACCATTTACACTACCCAAGATCATGTCACGTTTACTCTACCTCAGGTCCTCATAGGCATTTTTCTCGTAATGTCACCAGGGCAAGTCATACTGTTGCTTTTTTTTTCACTGCATTTACACAAATGATACCCTTGTTTCACACTATAGCATGAGCAAGACCTCCTTCTGCTTAGCATAAATTAAATTTAGATACAGGACACAACAGTGGCACTGTGGAAATAAAGGCTTCATAGAGAGAAGGAGAGGGTATTATTTACTCTTCGCAAGTCTTTCCTAACACAATACATCTCTTAAACCCAGAGGTCATTTATTGTGAATGTAACGAATACATTCATATCCACCAAGGGTAATAAATATTGTAAATTAAGTTGAATAATGACTACACTGTCTATTTCATTTCTACATGAGAGGCACACATGGGACTTAATGTAAGTCAGTATTTATAATGCAATATATAGTATGAGTCTCATTCAAAGTAAGAACTGCAGAAATGCCACAAACACATAAATTTACTGTTACTGCCTGAGGAACAAGTGGAAAAACAAAATCATCGCAAACAACCACTGTGCGTGGAATTCATAATTAATATCTTAATCACAAACTTAATTTTTTAAAGTTACGACTTTTTTCTCTTGTGAGAAGATCTTGGCATTTAAAAGGCTGAAGGAGAAAGGTAATGCAGTAAAGCAATTACTAGAAAAATGCTACTTGCCATGTTTTTAACTCAACTGATTGTTTCAAATGTACTCTAGCTCACACGAGTCTTCAAAATATTTCTAGAAGTAACAACCAGGGAATCAAAAACAGAATCACAACTTTCGGTGAAGAAAGGATGACAGGAGGGAAAAAAAGGCACTCGTTGCCATAAATAAGCATAAATAAATATAATCTGAGTTCTGGGGTGCTGGCATGCAAACAACTGAGTATACAATGTATATTACTTGAGTTTCTAAGATTTTTGGTGACACAAATGAAGCACATAAAAAGTACAGCTCTACTGTTCCAACCAGCTACTTATGTGAAGTAAGTCTGTGACACGATGTTTGACTTTAGATTCTTGTGGACATGGAGGAGAATGAACAAGTAACAGCTGCAGTTGGCATAAGAGCAAGTTGACTCTGGAGATAAGAATATGATAATTAGATATTAATAAAAAATAGAAGAAGTCATATGTTTACAAAAGTTCTAGTGATCTTATTTATCACCTCAGACAAAGCTGGGATTCATTGCATTTCCTTCCAGTGGGAATTTTGGTAGGCTACCAAGTCCAAAGATATATACTTTGATTTTTAGTTATCCAAAGATACTGAACAGGGCCTAAGGTTCCTTAATTGTGTAGTTCTTGTTTTAGGAAGCTAAAAACCATATTTTCTGCTCACCTGATTTCCGCACCCAGAACTTTAGCAGTTCTTTGGGGACAGCAGATGTCCAGCATAAGTAGTATCTCTTGCTGGAGCCCAGCACTCTCCCAAGAACAGAGCTATCTGTGTTTGGACAGCAGCATTGAAGCAGTAGGAACTGGAAAACATCCAGTAATTTTTTTTCTTTGATAATATTTTACCCTTTACTAAATTTCTGTTCTGATTATCTGTTTCAGGTCCATGACGGCACATCATTTTCGTGGTTAGAAACATGGTAACCAACCCAGATTCTGAAGTTAGCATTACTGTTCTCATTCCTAAATCCCAAATTATTTTTGTTCCTGGCCCGATGTATCTTGTTCCATAATTTCAATGGGAAAAAAACTGCATCTAGGAAATGCGTTTCACTGTATCCCACATGCGAAATGCCTTGCATCTATCATGGAAATGGCAGTTACATTGAAACAGGAATAGGAAACCTGAGGAAGGCTTTCCTGTTTGTAAAAGATCTTGCTATGTTAACATTACTAGCAGAGGTCATCCTAAAGCCTGGAACATGTGAGAAGACCCAGCAATCCATTTCATTGTAACAGGTGTGTGGAGGTGTTAAGCACAGCTTGGAAAGACATCACAGCAAGTGCCATGTTAGAGTCACCATTCCTGCTCTTTTCTTTACAGACAAATCAACCCAAGGCTGTTTGCTCACCCCAGTGTAAAACATCTCCAGAAGGAGTTTTTTTAAGCAGTTGTGTGTAAACGAATATAGAAAGTAGGAAATGCTACCACACTGGAATAATTTATGCATATGCTCCAGTTAGATCCCTTGCACTGGTTCAAGAGTTAAAAGTCAAAAAATTTCCTCTTTAGAATGACAGCAAGTGGCTTTTTGAATCTTTATGCACCTGCAATGCATGCTTTTAAACTCAGGAGTATTTTTAGCATGTTTTTAGCACATCCCTGCATCTGGCTCTTTCTGTGTCCTGAAGCAGGAACACCAGAACACCATTACTCCATGATGCAATCAGTGTCCTGGGTCCATTCCTCTGGCAAGTTATAGCAGACGTTCCTTTCAGGGGAACTGATAGTGTTTTTGGACTGGATTGGATTGGACTGGATAGGACTGGATGTTTTTTAAAAAGCAGGTGTGCAGACCTGCATTTAAGTACATACATTGGACATACATATATAAAAGTCTAACTAGAGTGTGATATATAACTCTCCATATATACCTATACACACATATACATTTATTTTAAATATATGCATATTTATAGCTTTGGATAATAGCCTTTACTTGAAGAATTCTGGGCCATAGAGAAAAGTGAGCCAGCATTTATTAAAGACATTCTCTTAAGCAACTTTGGTTATCAAGGCTTGTCAGAGTTTCAGTGCTTTCCCAACCATAAAGGCATGTACAGTCAATCTTCTTGGAACCCAGGGTGTGAGAGTTAATGAAATTTGACAGCTGATTGATGTCAGATGCAGCACTGAATTTGGAAACCCAATTACCTCCTTCCCTTTCAAAGCAGAGGTCATTCCAGTCAACATGACTGTACTGCCATGCTTTGCAATTCAATCTGAGAGGTTGCAGGAGATTCTGTTCTTCAGAAAAGACAAATATAAAAGGGAGCAAAACTTACAGATGAAGATGACACACATTGACTAATGACTGGTCACACGAGCCAGGTGGAAATGTGAAGATATCCTCTCTCCACACAGACAAAGGTTATTTCTATTAGTAAGCTGGTTGTCTGTAGTTGAAGATGCAAGGACAATACTCTATGGCAATTCCTCAGTTTCTTAATCCCATGTCTTTTTCCCTACGGTAAATCTTTTTGACCAAAACATTAATGGTTCATACCAATTTTTATACCAAAGGTTCAGGAGAATTACAGCCTCTAATACTACATTTGATGCACTGAAGATGATATAACTTTGGTAGAGCTCGGACAAATTGCACCATCAGAAAAATCTAGCCAGTTGCTTATAAGTTTTAAAAACCAGCTTTCCAATCTCACACTCAGATCATTGGGCTCTGGTTGTCTAAAAACGGAACCGCTGTAACTTGTTGTGCAGATATCTACTAGCAGAAATCACTGTGTTGAATTCAGATGGGCAGAAATGAAGATGTAGTGATCTCTTACAATGTCCTTTCTTAATTCTTTTAACTTATTAGCATGGAACAAACAAATGTGGATCTATACCTGCTTGGCATTTGCTCTGGATTTAGTTTTTAGCAATTAGGTGCTGTTTAAAAACATTATAATGCTAATATTTACTGAAGAATTTTTTTTTTGAAAATGCAGAACATTTTCTGTAGCCCCTTGAGGGAAAATAAGAAGAGATTGACCAGACCACAAGCATTACAATTGTCATCCAAGGTTTCTCCAGGATGCTTGAGGTAGTAAATCAGAGCATTAGCTTTTTTATTAGAAGTATTTTGAAACATTCTCTATATGAAAGAAGTGAAAGTAATGCAGCTCAGCAATCCAGTGTCAGGTCTGACTCTTCATGCTCACCCACCAGTATAAATCAGAATCACTCTAGGAAAGGATTTACACTGCAATTTTGTTCATGTAGTGAAAACTTTGCATGCAAAGTAATGAGGACACCATTTTTTTAAAGATATTCCAGTCGTAGTTGTATTTCAGTTTTGAAGAGGTAGAAACCTCATCAGCCCTGACAGAAATGAGATTGCCCCTGAAAGCATGTCACCTCTCTGGTCAAGGATAAAGTTGTTACAAAGCACTTGTTTATTTAATCCCATTCCTTTTTTGGGTCAGCTTGGTAGATTTCAAGATACTTTGAGAGCATGTACCATAATTATCTGCTTATGCCCACTGCAAATCTCTTCATGTCAAGACTCATTGACACCTTCATAAACATGATCCTCACCTTGCCTGTGCTGAATTTTGCTCCATGCAGCACAGCTCTGCAGAAGCATCATCCCACTGGCTGCAGGGGAACTGTGAAGGGGAAAGAAGTCTGCAGACTCCTGTACAGCTATGCTTGGATATATGGACCAGCTGAAGAATTAAAATGACTCACTGGCTGTTATGTCTTACATAACAGAAATGTCTTTATCACCATAACACAGTGGTAGCCACCAGTGATGAGTCAGGATAAAGTCTGTTGTACCAAGTCCTGTTCGTAACAAATACAGCTCTCACCCTGAAAGGCTGGGTTTTAAAAAAGCAGGATATAACATTAGGTGAATGCTAAAGGTAAATGGTGTAATGAAATCACAGGCATCGTCCTTTCCAAGGAGTAACTGCGACAGATCCCACAGGTCCTCATTAGTTGGTGCAACCTGAGGCCATTTCCTCTTGTCCTATTGCTTGTTAACTGGGAGAAGAGACTGACACCTTCCTCAGTGCAACCTCCTTTCAAGTAGTTGTAGAGAGCAGTGAGGTCTCCCCTGAGGTTCCTTTTCTTCAGGTTAAACAGCTTCCTCAGCTGCTTCTCATAAAACTCGTGCTCCAGACCCTTCCTCAGCTCCATTGCCCTGCTCTGGACTTACTCCAGCACCTCAATATCTTCCTTGAAGTGAAGGGCCCAAAACTGAAAACAGGATTCAATGTGTGGCATCACCAGTGTCACAGGGTGACTGAAGGATCCTCCAGAACACAACCAGGTTTTATGCTTTGGTCATTTACATGTTTTGAGGCCCAGTTTTCTCACTTCAGTCTCCCTTTGGCATGTGGCTCCAAACATTTGGGCCTTCCACACTGCTCTGTGTGTGTGTTTAGCTGCTCTTATTTAATTTAAAGAAGTGGTTTCTGAAATGACATGCTTGAAGACCGGTATTATTCTGCACCAGTTGTCTATCCCTCAACTTAAAATACCTTTTCTTGGTACTTTTCGTAGTTGAATCAGTTATTCTGCCATGAAGTGGAAGATAATACCAACCTAACACATGTAACACTAGCCACAGATTGTTGTCTCCATTTCCAGTCCTGTTCAGAAGGAGGAGGGAGACTGCATGGTTATTCCAGCCCAGGCAAGGCCAGAGGTAACCCCATGCTGCAAAACTCGCTCCTGGAGGGGTTCATGGGTAAACCAACTCCCTTCATGTCCTGGTAGCTCTCAGTGGGGCAGTGAGCCACTCACAGCAACAAAATTTTTTTCCCCCTGCATTTTATGTGTAGCACAAAAAAACCCAAAAAAACCCAAAAAACCAAAAAAAAAACAACAAACAAACAACAAAAAAAAATCAATCCAGTAAATGAAACTGAGCAGAAGGACAGTCTTCCTTCATGCCAGTCAAAATTCCTGGTTACCTGGTTCATGGATGATGGGGAAGCTCCCCTTCAGCCAGCACATAAAGTGACATAAACATCTCTCCCGAGCGCACAGAATTGCTCAGTTTTACCTTAATGTTTCTTATGTATGTGAGACATCATTATGCAGTGTACACCCCCTTTTGAATTTACATTTCTATAATTAATTATTAAGCAAAAACCAATAACCTGGAAGAAAGTGATAGAGCCCTATTATCTCGTCGTTTGTTAATGGTGTTAAGCAATTGGCAAAGAGCATCTACCTGCTCTTTGACAAACATGTACTATAGCTAATTAACTCAGGTAGAACAGAGAGGATCCCACAGACGCCTCGCCTTCAACCTCACGTCTGATGCAATAATCCTTTCTTTCATTTAAAAAACATACAAAAAAACCTAAGTCCAGATCATCTCTCTGGATTCAAGAGAAATTCCACTCTGAATAGTGCTGAAGTAGATCTAGCTACACTTTCAGGGGAATTAATTTTGAACCAATTATTTACAAATATTATTTGAAAATTTTATTTACAAATATTATTTGAACCAGTTATTTACAAAAATATTATTTCTGCAATTTCCTCTAAACTCTTACATCAGTATAAAAAGTTTAGGATTAGCAAAGTCTGTTCTTTGGAGAAAAAAAAAAAGAAAAGAAAAAAAGAAACACTCTAAACCTTTCCTCTAGGCTTTCGGCAATATTTACAGGTTTTTCAGGGCAAAATACAATTTTAAGAACTCAGAATCTTTTGGCTGGGATTTTAAAATTTCACCCCATTCCAAAATGTCACTTTTTCATTTAAACCACTACCTTGAGGGCCTGTAAACCTGCAGATACAAATTTATTCCTTTTTAAGCAGTTTAGAATTTGAATATACTGCTTCACTTTAGAATATGTAAAGGCTTAACTAGATGGCATAATCTACCCTTCTTTTTTATGAAAAAAATATAAAATTTTGAGCAGAATTACATTACTCCAAGCTTCCTTTGTGTTCTACATACATTACTGATATAATTTTCTGCCAGAGATATTAATCACTTTGAGAAATTTATCTCCTGGAAAGCTCCAGCTACAGAAGCCCAAATTGCATTTTCCAAGAGTAAATGGCAAACTGGCTTTTTCCCCTGGTTAGGCCGCACAATTTGCATGTCAAGTGAGATTATCCTCATGATTTTACAGTTACTCAGCTCATCTCAAGGAAGACAGTTTGCTGCAGGTGATGTCAAAGTTTTACTTTCTCACACTAAGCAGCATTTGAAGCAAGACATCACACACTGACTTTAAAAGCCGATCGAATATAACTGCGACAAGCCTTCTGGTTGTTTGGCTCAGCCTTATAAAAAGCCAACCTCGCATGGGATGACTTCTCACAAGTGAACGTTGCTGGAAATAATTTTCATTAATATTGCAGAAGTTATATTGTTATAAATTGGAACCACGCCATGCTGATTGGTTCACATTTTCCTCCTTTATTTACACTAGCTAGGGATGTATTGCCCTGCAATGACACACGGCTGGTAAAATGGCCTCAGTGGGGTTTCTTTTGCCTTTGTTAGATTTTTCTCTGCAAGCAAAAAAATAAATAACAAAGATAACTTTGTCATTTCTCTTTCTCTCCCCCAGCCTCCTCAGACAAAGGCCTGGAAGGAGGACTGGAGCTTGAAAACAAAATATAAAGGACTATTGTATCTATAGCTGGGTGGAGATTTTACAGCGAAGTATTTTCTGAGCCACAAATGTCAGTTCATAAACAGAAACACTCTGCAGCAGTTTGCCAGATTCAGTGAAGTTTCATTTAGGGAAAAAGTAGTTCTTGAAGAGCTTCAGGGAGGAAGAACCCGTTGACAGAGCTGTGCTGCTGTGAGCTGAGCAAGACAGACAGGAAAGGAGAAAAGGACAAAACCAGATAATTCAAAGAGGAAAAAACTCCCATAAATTTGCCTTTAGGAAAGGGACAAAGAGGAGAATATTGTTAAAACCTTACAAGATACTGGCAAGACAATGTCTCTGTGGGAAGTGTAAGTGTTGGGATGCACTGGGACATAGCTGTGCTCTTCTTCTGAGCCTCAGTCATAGAATCACAGAATCATAGAATGGTTTGGGTTGGAAGACATCTTCAAAAGCCATCTCGTTCCAACCTCCTTGCCATGGGCAGGGACATCTTGCACTAGATCAGATTGCTCACAGCCCCATCCAACTAGACCTTGAACACAGAGAATGGTTCATCCACACCATTTCTCTGACTCCGAGCAGAGCAGAATACGCCTCTGCCAGCTGTGCTGGTACAAGCCTCAAAAAGATGTATCATCATCATCCATTTTTTTCTCTATTTTCATTCGTTTATTTTCATTCCCCAGCATGAAATGATCGAGAAATGGGGGCAGGGCTAATACAGCCATAGAGAACCACAGTCTGATCTGAAAGCAGCAGATTTGGCAGGAAAACTACTGTCCCTCATGCCGCCAGCGAAGCAGCAGTGGCTGCTCACATCCCCCCACCGTGGCCTTCCAGGTGGCTCACACAGGATTGTGAGAGAAGATCTTCACTACTTGTACAGAAAATCAAACAAATGGCTCTACTTTCCCCGCCTCTCATGTTTCTGCCTTTGCACTTACATTTGAAAAAAACCCAAAATAAAATATATGGGCAGATTGGTCATGGGATATCTGTTTCCTCTAAAGCAATCTGTATTACTTTGAGCAGATTTCTTTCGTATCACCCAGGTAATGCAATTACACCCATTTCCTTACGAACACGAGTGTTCCCTAACAACATTATTTTACTTTCTTTGTAGCAGAGGCTCTTTCAGGATCAAAAGGAATTTAAGTGCAATTAGGTTAACCAGGACTTGGAGCACTGAAACCCAGCAAAAAAAGTAACAAATACAGGGCAAATGATGGAGTGGCCAGATCTCAATGTACTTCTCTGCAGTGAATCCAAAGCATGTGCAGCCAGATGCTGCTTGGTATCACTGGACATAAGTGGTTCAGACTCTGTTGGGCCTCAAAGAAGAGATTTATTCAGTCTAATTTAGGTGGGTTCGTTTTAATCATTCTGTTTTTTCATCAGCTATATCAAGGGTGAGTTTGCTTCTCAGCCTTCCTCCACTCATAACAAATGAGAGGTTGTCTTGCAAGTTGAAAAGACTCCTAATTACACTGAAAATATATCCTATGGTAAATGTCAGCTACGGAAAAAAATCCATTTCTGTACGGCGTTTTTTTACCTTGGATTAAAACTATTATTATTGTAAAATATTCAGTTATTCTCTAATCATAATTGCTAAAGCAGATAGTATTTCCTTTTATTACCGCTGTACTTTGGCAGCAATATGGAAACACTTCACTATCAACTTTTGAATATTTCTGTGTGTTTATGGCTGTTGTGATTAACCTGATGGTACACCACAAGTCCTGGGAGATTCTAGACTTAATCATAAATAGCTTATTTATTGGGAAGGTATTCTGAGATCCTTATTTATTTATTTATTTATTTTTAAAGAACACAAACCTTTTTGAAGTCTACATTACTTCCTGTAATAGATGCAGTATAATCTCATACTTACAGGCTTCAAATAGACTAGAAGATATTTCAGAAGTCATTTGGTGTTTTGAATCCACTTCATAAAGAATTTGCATATCTCTAAAACATCTGAGTTTCTTCTGCCCTAAACACAAAAGAATCTCTAGAGGCACAAATATCAGCAAGCATAAAATGAATTAATGGAAAGCACTTGCATACTAATACAGTCTTATTCTTACTCTTTGTCTTATGAAAAAGCAACTATTCATTGCCTCCAGTTTTGGCACATGCTGGTAACTGCAGCAAATAGAGGCACTGCCAGCACCACACAAAAGAAACTTACCAAGTCCTGGTTTTTTTCTGAGTTACTTACATAATGCAAAACCTGAAAATCTTTCAGAAAACTGCCGCAGAATTACAATTTACCTAAGTGGAAATTCATCATCCTTTCTTTGCCCCCCTGTTTCTTCTGGTCTATAATTACATCCTTAACATTGTAATAGCTATTTAAGAGAAGAAAAAAGAAATGATAGGACAATCTATTTCTTGTGATAAATACTTCCTGGGGAAAATAAGCAATAAGCAACCTGGAAAGTGATGATCTAGACATATGAATGAATTTCTTTAATAACAATGTCTAAATAGTTTGGTCACTGATTTTTTAAGTGTTCTCATTCTGAAGCTTTTGGCGCCAGTAGGATGGTCCTGAGTAAAAACAACATCAACTATATTAAGGGAAAAGCTCTCCATATTTTTGCTTATCACTGAGGTAAAAAGATTAAAAGATCAGCTGAAACTCTCCATTAAAATGGCATTTCTAGGAAACATCTTTCACTAAGCAGGAGCACCTCTGAAGATTTCCATTCTCAAAATTTCCACATGAATGAAACCAAACATCACCTGTCCTGTTCTCAAGAATCTGTTGCTAGTCATAAATACATGTTTTGAGAAAATGCTTAATAAAGGAAAAGCACAATGAACCTTCCTAAAACACCTTTAAAAAACAGCTGTAGAAAGATTAAAAACTGCATTGAAAATTCAAAGCAAAAATAGAAAAGCACTGAACATGGGGTGAAAGTGATTCCTAGAGGTGCAAGGTGCCACCCCTCAGGAGAGGCTGGGCTATACCTCATCTGCTAAGGATAGATGTTTGTCTAACCTGGCATCTCCAGTGATGGAAAGTCCAGAGACTTTTTTTACTGCTAACTATGCTCAGTATTATAAATTCCTTTTTAAAGCCTGACCTAAATCTCAGTTGCTGAAAATTAATCCCATTATTTCTTATACTGTTCTAAGTAGACTTGGAGGATAATTTATTACCCTATCTTTGCAATAACTCTGAAATGGCTCTAATTTTACCACATATGCTTTTTGATGGCTATAATTTTAACTAAATCAGGTAATTGGAAGCTTAACTAACTGTCTGAAAATTATCACATCTTAAATAAAACATAGATAATGAATCCCACTCCTAAAAACTATACTTAAAGATATGAAACCATGTTAGGAAATCTTTTAGTTTAATTAATTATCAAGGATAATCACAGTGAATTTACTTTGCAATTGCAGTATTATTCCCATGTATTTACAGCTGAGAGATTCAAAATTAGTGGGACACAAGGCAACAGCTGATTTGAAATTAAATAAATATGTTTATGAAAAAAAGGTTCTGATAACAATTCCTGAACTTATAACTACTCCATAAAAGGGGAATCAATGCTTAGTTTGCATGTGGAGATGGCTATTATGATTTTGAGTAAGAGAACTACTTAAGCACAGTGATTAAAGTAAGGCTGGTACTTAATTACTTCCCTGGGCTGTGCATATCTGTAAAAAATTACTTTCCCCACTTCTGAGTGGAAAACACTAGTAGGTACATAAAGCCTGAATATTGAGGGTCTTTGCAGAGCAGAATGTAATTAAATACCTGCTTCTCACTCACTGTCAGGTTTCAGGCTGACTTCCCAGCCTCTCCACTTGCCAGCTCCAGACTAGGCTCAGACCTACTTCTACAGCCATGGAGCCATTGACCAGGGCTGTGCACTCCCGTGGCCATGCCTTAACCCTCCCTGGCACATCCAGGGCTAGCAACAGCTCCAGGATACCTAAAGGTAAATGTGCTCCTCCCAAACTGCCCAGCCAGAAAAACCCCAGGCAGCCTCTCACTCACCACTCTGGCACCTCCAGTGCTCACCTCAGGTGGGTTTCAGCAGCCCAAGGGTCAGGAAAAGCTCCAGGTATTGTTAAACGAGCAGCACCACTGTGGCCTGGGAAGTTTCTTCCGAGTGATGTTGTGCTAAGGGAGGTTGACGGTGAGGTGCAGATTCTTGTCCATCACGTGGTTGCTCAGCTGTATGTTGTGTATATATAACATTCTAAATGGTGCAGATAACTGCAGCAACTACAAAGACATTCACCCAGCTTGTTTAACATTCAGGTATCCTTGTTTCTCCTCTGTCCCTGGGAAAGGAGGAATTGCTCCTCTCCAAAGCCTTCCTGTGGCTGTGCGCAGCACTCACAGGCTCTGCATAGGAGCTCTGTGGCTGCTGCAGGACTGAACCCTGCAAAAGGATCAAGCCTTGTCTTTTATCCTTCAGCCCCTCTGTTTCCCACAGATCCCTGGAGAAAATACAGTGTTTTGAACTCCAGGAAGAGCAAGTGTTTAAATCTGCTCAGGAAAGTGCTGTACATGATGTCAATCTAAATCCAAACTATTCAAGATACATTTTGCCTCGTGAAAAAGCCATTAATTTATTATTTCCCCATTAGTGCATTGAGAAAATAAACTGAATTGACTTTAGCAATTACCTTATATTTTTTAAGTAGGATGAAGTAAAATGCATGAGGTCAAATGGTGATTTTCCCCTGTGAGCATCAAAAATGGAAAGGGACAATGGAGATAAAATTTGCTCAAATTCTTCACTACCTGGAAGCAAGTGGTATGGCTTTTTGAGCAGATAAAAGAGAAATATGTAATGAGAAATTAAAGAATCTGTGCTAGACTCTGGCAAAGAGTTTTGACTCCCACAGATTTACAATATATACTTTGTGTAGTTCTGCCAAAATCAAGGACATATCAAAGGAAAATTCTTCAGATTGCTATTCTCATGAGAAAGGCCTGTAATTGGCCTGTAGCAGTACTGTCTATAAATGCATTATCCTTATCTGTTTTTATTTTATTAGCACATAAGGCAATCACCCAGAGGGGATTTTTAGTATGAGTTATTATTTTAGAGTATAAAGAATTTTTTGTACAAATATAATTAGATAATTTATATATATATATATATGTACATATATGTATGCATACATACCTCCAGCTGAATAAAGACTATTTCATGGAAAGTTAAGATGACATTCTTTTCCAAGCTGAGACTGGAAGAGAATATGAGAAGGATCCAAGAATGTGAGAAGAAATATGTTCCAGAAATTTAGTTGCTTAAAAGTATATGTATTGCTAAGGAGGGGAAAAAAAAAAAAAGAAAAAAGTGGAGGAATACTTTTTGTCTAAAGGCTTAATCTTTCATTCTTGGATAATAAAATGCATTGATTTCAACAGTCCAGGATAATGGACATTAAAGAATTTGAATCAACAGCACTCAGATGTGATGACCGCATTTGGAGTAATAGTGAATTTCTTCACGTCTCTAGACTGCAAAGCAAATAGTTACACAAGCAAAACGCCTGGTTTCATCCTATGCCCTGAAGAACTGAAGCTCACCGTTGATTTGCTGCCCAGACTGCATTCCTTCTTGGCCTGTTGACCCATCTCCTACATATATCACCATATGCTTTGTGTAAAAAGTCAATATTTAGCTTAAGGGTTTGCACAGACCAACCCAAAGGGACATAATAAAGGCTGACAGATTCTAATGTATAAAGTACTATCTATAGAAACACCAAGTGACAGACTTGATTTTCTCTTACATACATGAAAAATATTTATTTTGCTTAAGGCTTGTGTAACATCTTTGATACCACTTCCTTTGTGTTATGCCTGATGCACCAGAGAGAATCCAACCTTACTGGAAGACCAAATTGTCTCCTAGCCCCAGGACACAACAGGAATATTTCTTCTGACCTCCCTGGCCATAGATCAGGCTCAGAGGTTTCTTTGCTGCAGCACAATAAAAGGTGACTCTCTCTAGGTTTTCTTCGTGATTAAGCTTTTTTCCCTGTTTAGTGTTGCAATAAAGCTCTATCGGGCTGAGGAAATGTTACTGATTGCCTCCTGGACAGGACAAAAACCCAAAACCCTGAAGGTCTTGGGCAGCTGTGGAGGGTAATTATGCCTTATACATTTGAAAAATAAGAGGAAAGTGAGGGAGGAAGCTGGAAATTTCTGCCTTCCCTTCCACTTGTCTCATTGCAGCTGCAGGGGTTTACTTTTCTGCCATCTTTCTGCAGGAAGAATGAGGGCTATATTCCTCAGGGATATTTGGAAGTAGTACCCTCTCTTTCATTTCAAGATCTGTACTCAGATACTTTGATGCCTACAACTGATAGATATTGATAAGTCTTTAATGCACTGCTAGGTACTTGTTTTTTATTTGTACAGCCTTAGATAGATTTGGCTTTGTTTTGTGCTTGCTTTCACTGGAAGAAGTCCTGGCACAGGGTCTTCATGACAGAAACTCCACCATAAGAGGAGTCTGTGCTGGCCAAGGAAGTAATGGCAGGGCAGAGCTTCTCACAGGTAAATATATTTAAGGAATTTAAGGCCTGATAGGACCATAAAATCACCAAAGATGACCTTCTCTGCGAGACTGACTACTACATACCAGCTGTGTATTGAACACAGTAACTTGCTTTGGTTAGTGTAACCCATTCTTGGTAACATTTATCTTCCTGGGAGTTACCCAGTTGTTGTCTGAAGAAAGCGGGGGCTCCGGTACCCACCATCACCTGTAAATTGCTGTTGTGACGGTTAATTCGCTCCACACACATTCAATTATTTTACTCTTCTTTCCCACCACCTCTGCAAACACCCACTCCTCTGCTGCTTATGTCTAATTTAGGGGTTTCATTTTTGCCTAATGTGTAACTTATGTTTCTTGTATAAATAGAGGCTCTTTTTCCACCTTTCACTACCCAGTCAGGGGTAGTCAGTAAAATAGATTGGGGTCCTCTTGTCTTTTGTTGACAGACATTGCAAATAATGTCTTTGCGGCTCTTCTGTGCCATCTCTCCATTTTCCAGCAGTGTTTAAAAAATGTGTGCTGTATGCAGAAGTGTGTGTAGTTTATACTAAAAATGGAACTACTTTAGACAGAAAGGCTATGACCAGGCCAGCTGTCAGATGTTCTGATTCACTACAGTATCCCAGCTGCCTTTAAAAATGCGAGTACTCATCTTCCCCAATGCAAAGTCAGCAGGGCTCTGCAGGAACAGGAGGACAGCTTGGAGACACACACTTGCATGGCACGGCATTACACAGACATAAAAAATATTACATATATCTCCCTACAGTTCTGGCCACAAATCCTGGAAATGTACCTTCTGTTTTTTTTAAGTTATGGTTGAAATGTTCAAGATCCAAATAATCTAGAATTTTACTTCCTATCTTCCCTAAGGAGTTCATCTCTCAGACCTTCCTATCTTCCCTAAGGAGTTCATCTCTCAGGCCTTCCCTCTGTATGCCCAGCATGAATGACCCCGACATACCACACAGCTCTGACCACAGCACTCAGAAAAGCCACTACTAAGAACGAAGATCAATGTTCTGAGCACTCATCCAGGGCAAGGGAGACTGAGTTTCATCTTTCATAAGGCACATAGGGCCAAGAGAAAGGCAAGGAGCTTCTCTCGTATTTTCTGAACGTAAAATCAATCATCTTCATCAATGAATATTGCTTGGCTCACCAAATGGTAAAAAAGCAGAGGAAATCATATCAACTTCTAAAATTAACAAGTACAGCCTCCTTTCTAGATAACTTCTGAGACAGAGTAAGCTTAGCACTGTTACTATCACAGTCTGTGAAGTACTTGTTTTCATTCAATGCATCAAAAACACATATTTAGTGACAGAGCTGAGACTCCACACACCACACTGAGTGAACGACTTAATTCTACCATTGATCACCAGACTTCAAAAGTGACACAAGCTGTTGGTGCTTAGCTGTGGGACTTGATTTCATCAGGGCAGGTTTTGCCCAGAATTGCTTGACTCATCACCGTCTGCACACCACCAATGTCATACATAGCTCAGGCCCAACCTACACCAGGCAACATTAGTGCACTCACCTAATACTGATTGTCTCAACTTTGGGTTTAAGCTACAGGCAGAACACAGATCAGCTTTTCTGTATTTTGAAGGATTGTACTACCAATTCCTCCCAGATTTCTTCATCTATCTGAACTTTTTAGTGCATCAGAAGTCCTTTCAATTACAGATTTAGAAGGAGATGATCTGCATTTTAATGATAACCTCCTGGATTTTGAGGGCTAGAATAAGGGGCTTTCTTGGCTTCAGTTGTACCTTAAGGGAATTAAACACTGTCAGCTAAAAGGAAAAAAAATATGATTTCAGTTGTATTAAAATTGTTCCTAAGGGGATATATTCTGCTCTCAGAATAACTGAATTGATCTACAAAGAGGTGCTCTGCGTTCATGTGGTAGTACTGGAAAAAGCCCATGAGCTGTACTATGAGATATTTTAATTCTGGAAATACCATAAGGGAGCCAAGAGTTCTGCTTTAATGGTTTTTTGTCCTCAGACACACAATAGACTTTTTTCTGGTTTATACCTGATTCCATCTTCACACATCTGAACAGGTGAAAATGCCTCCACCTCCAGTATATTTAGTTGTTTCCAGAAAGAAGGTGGCAGTGAATAATGTGAAAGATACCCCAAGGTCACAATCTAAGATATGTACAATAGTAAGGAGATGGCAGAAGGTTATTTTCTCAAGAAATCACTTTTGTCCCACAAAAGGAGAGACAACACTTGAAAACCTGGATTTTCTTCCTTCTTGCATCTTTCTTAAATGTAGGTGACAGTGTCATGCTCTGAGCTGTGCCTCAAGTCTTCCATCATTCAGTGAAACTTGTTTAAATTCAGAACTGAGTACTGAGAAGAGCTTACGTTATCATTTGCTCTCTTGGCTGATATTTCTGAGGCTTTCTCCATAATATCAGTCCAGTGAAGGCTTTTAACTCAAAGATTCAGGTTTATGATCCAGATTTTGAACACTTTCAGGCTGGGATGTCACTTCGAATTTTGGAGGTCAGGCTGATGCGGTAGTCTTGGCAGTGTTTTCATTCCTAATGAATCGCCTCACATCACAAGCAGTCCCCTGGGGACCACAAGGCTCCTCCTGCCCCTCAGGAGAAGCAAATGTAACTGCATCTTCTCCTCACTGGACACCTCCAGTCTCCTGCTGCCATTCATAAATCCATGATGACTTATTTGGGATTACTGGAGTTTTATATGAACAAAATGTCTTTCCCTGTGTTAATTTGATACTCCAAGCTATCAGGCAGCTTATTGCATCCCTGGTCACTGAGGGTGTTTCCCAATGACATATCAAAGTGTCCAGGCAATGCTGCTCCAAATTTCAATAAGTATATGTGGCTTCCAAAACTCTTTCTGGGCCTGAGCAAAGAAATAAAAAAAAAATTAGAAATAATCTAAATTGTTATCTGTTATCCCTCATGCTTTAAAATAATAAAACGTACTTTTTTTTTTTTTTTTTAAGG
>VZRE01004108.1:18736-156069 GCA_013396775.1 Cephalopterus ornatus
TTTTCTTTTTTTTTTTTTTTTAAGGCAATTTCTCTAACTCTGCCTGTAGAACAGAATTTCTGTCTTGCAGATGTCTATTTCCCCACACCTACCATGTCCTTTTCAGTCTCTGTCAAGTATTTTTCCTGTTGATATATTAAAAAAGAAGAAGAAGAAAAAAAAAATAAGACAGATTACACATAATAAAGTTTTCTCAGCAGAGGCAAAAGCACCAAATGTCTGTAAAAAATGCAGGTAAATAAAGATAAATGGTGGCTTGGGACCTTTCCAACTGGATGATTCGTCATCTAGCTGCTTCTCTGAGATATGTTTGATGCTAACAACATTTATGCAATGTTCCAAGGCTTGGGCATGCACTACCTGCCACAAAAGAATAAGCAACATCCTGCTCTAATTGAGAACTCAAGGATGTATTATTATCTGTTATTACTACATTAAATTGGCAGAAAAATGTGTCTTTCCCAATATGACTACAACCTCAGTAATTTATTTGTGCCTGTGTCACATTCTAGCACTTCCTAATCTTTTAACTGTACCCATCCTAGGATTTATTATTATTATTATTATTATTAATTCAATGCCTCACATAAAAAATACGACATCAGGTCATTAGAGGAGGGACCACAAGAAAGAATGAGGGCAGTATCAAGGCCTGGATATACAATCTGAACTAAGATTTTCTCAGTTATGGCACTGATGAGTCAAGTATAAACTGTAACTGACAAAAAAAAATTTAAAAAGTGCACTAAAAAGCTTTTGATCCAAAATATTCCACCAGCTACAAATGTAAGTTTTAGTGTCTTTCTTGACTGACATAAGATTATGTGCAAGGAATATTAAAACAATTCATATCATTTTGATCAGACTAAATAGCTAAAATGGGATTTTCACGAATATAAGTTAGGATTGGGCATCTGCATCCCTTCTCATATCACTGATAAAAGGAATGATCCTCCTGGGCCAGACCAGAAAGCTTTATAGTTCGGTATCCTGTCGCTGAAAAATGCCATTTCATCTGTAGTCTGTTAACGCACACAAAAAAATTAGAATTAAATTTATCACCTATCCAAGGCTGCCTGAGGTTCACTTTGTGCTTAAGTATTGTGAAAAATGCCAAACATAACTATTATTGCTGTGTAACACTGCAGTAGTGGGGAAATTGAGAGACAGAACTTGTTAAACACTAAAAAACAATGTATCATAGTCGACCATAATGTTAATGGAGGTCCACAGGTGGTGGTGTATTGAAAAGGATGCACAGACTGGGAAGAAGGCAAACACTGTAATGGAAATATATCATGGACTGAACATGTCGTGCTGCTAATGACTGGAGCCATATGGGAAAAGGAATTCTCCAGCCAAAAGACTGATGAAAGATGATAACCAGTAGATATGAAACAATACAGTATATATGAAACAATACAGTATATATGAAACAATATATAAGAAAATGGGTAAATCTACATGAAGTGATATTCTAGGTTCAGCTCTGCACTCAGTCACAGTCAGGCACATTGTGCTAATGGGGCAGTTGGACACTTGACATTTTTTGAACACACATGTATTATACACACACACATAATATTGGCCAGGTAACACAGAGCTCTGAATAAAAAGACCTCCAGACTTGTTTAGGTAAGAGTCTGAACCTGCCTTCTGACCTGCCTGGGATGCTGTGGGACCTGACCCCACACTTTTGCCCAGCCACCCTCCTCCTCAGACCAGGCACTTCATGCAACAGAAACTGAGGTGAACAGCAGATGTGGATGGGATCAGACCTGAGGATCAATATTCTCATTCTTTAAAATTTGTCCAAAGAGCATCATTTTACTTCAAGTTATAGATATAATAAATAATTTCATTAAAAATTATAGCATTTCCTAAATATTTTACTTTTAACAATTTGAAAAAGTCCACAAGATGGGACCTCCATCATATTTCATTACTCTATGATCTCTCTTGCCATCTTTCTTATAATTTGTCTATAATTTTCATAGCAAAATAATTTATTTTTTCTTTAAACTTGTTTGTTCCAAACAGATGTTCTTTCGGAGCTTCTAAAGAATCCTTCCTCTGAATTTGAAAAAATATTTTGAGTTGCACCTCCCAGTGCTTCTTAAGTTTCCTTTGGGCAATTTTCCTCTTGTCTATCACCTCTATCTCCATTTGGCTTGACTGGGTTTCCTGTTAAGGTCATTCATTCCAATGAGCATCCTTCCATCTCAATTTATTGGGTATCAGCACCTTCAAATTAAGCTCCTTGTGAACAGCCATGTGTTAACTCCTGTCTTTCAGTTGGCATCAAAGCCTGAGCCAACAGAACCAGCTCTGTTCTTCAGCATTTTGTAGGATTTGGTCTGAAATGAACATGTATTTGTGAGGAAAATTTTCAGGGTCAATCTTTAGTTAGGAAAGGGGTGAGAGGAGAAGGTAAAAGTAGCTGCAAGCACATAAGTCTTCCAAAGCCTCATCTCATTTCCTTTACCAGTCTACAAGGCACCACTCATTTCTGGTGACAAGATGTAAAGGAATGTCTTGCAGGTATCACAGCCTTGTAAGTGACAGCCCAAGCCTGAGACACTGAGTCACAGCTCCCTCTAAACTGTGGGAAACTCCTCAAACATTTTGTTCAGTGGAGCTTGAAGAAAAGCGTTTCATCACTACAGACAAATCTCCATTTCCATATTAATAATTCAATATTCCCCAATAATTCTCTAAAGGCATAAGCGTTCCATCAGGAACTGGCTATAAAAAGTAGCCAAGGCACCCTGCTGGCATAAGCCAGCGTCATTGAATTTCATGAGTGTTGATGCAGGTCCCAGATCCTTCCATGTTTTATCATTAAAGATATGTCAAGTTTTTTATCCCAAAACAAGCAACCAGGGAAAGCAATCAGTTCTGATTTATTTTCCTTAACCTTGGGAATGAGCACAACATTTCTGCTTTTTCTTAAATCATTAACTTTTCGTCCTCAAGATCATTACTGTACTCTGTGTAAAATCTATGACTCTTCCTAGGTGGCCCCTAATGTTTTCTGAACCCAGTCTTGATGTGCATTAGACACTTGGGATTCATTAGTGGTGTTAATCTGCAGCCATTAAAAATGCAAAGTCATTTTGAAGATGGAAAAAACCAGGCAAGCATCTTTCAAATCTGTACCCAGTTCTTTTCACTCCTCATTAAATTTCAATCTATTGGTCTCCGTTAGTCTTTTGTCAGGGGGGACTGTACCATACGCAGACCATCTGGTAGTGAGTAATGGGTCAGCCACAGTGGGCTTTCAGGGGTTCATAACAAACTAGCCTAATATTGCCCAGCAGCTGTCAGTTCTGGTTATGAAAGGCAAGCTTACATTCCTGTGATCTCATTCCTTGGACTGACCCTTTCAAACAAGTTGTATGATAGTCCAAAACTATTGTGAAGATTTTCCAAAAGAATCCAAAATCAGGTGCCCTGTGTGAGATAATGAACTTGGCTGTTCATATGATAAATTCTTTAATATCTTTTCCTTGGCAATCTCTGTTTTTCATCATGATAATCTACTGCCTAATTTAGAAACTCTGGGTGATAAAGCCATTTGGGGCAGATTCACCTCAGCATCACAAAATAAGTAGTTCAACCAAAGATGCTCTTTCATTGCTCTTTGAGAGCATCTTTAATGTTAACAAGCCAACCATTGAAAACATCATTCATCATATCAATCCACAAAACTACTAAAACACTTCAGGAATTCCTGATAATTAAGATGATTGCATCTGATTGGTTAAATTAGCAATCAAAAAATGGTAAATTTAATGTCATAGGTTTAGCATACAGGACGAATATATTCCACAGTATCGCTTTAAGTGGTCTTTCATCTTCCATTTTTAAGATATTATGTGGATAACCCTTATTTTTGTCATTTGTGTTTAATGGTTTGGAGAGATAAAAGCTTCACTACTACTTTACTTACTGTCTCCTAAGGACATACATCTTTATATGTAGTTTGTGAGGCAGAAAGACCTGGATACCCAGAGATGGAGTTATGTTAGCTTTAAAAATATTTATAGCATCCTTTCTCCTTTTAAATTACACCTGTCAGTCAAACACAGCACTCACTGTAGAAGCCTCAATCCAAAACCTGTGGAATTTGGACTAATTTCTGTATTTCTGCAAAAGAACATAGATTGCCCGGTTTTCCTGCAGAGCAACTGATGACCTTGTATTGACAATTTTCTTTATTTGACTGTTTTTTTTTTTTTGTTTGTCTTCCAGACATCAACATGCTTTACAGATGGACATAGGGTATTATCCATCCCATTTCACACTAGAACATCGAAGTTCCAGGTGGCAGAAGTGACCCAGCTCACTACCAATGTCAGTGGAGCCATGTAGCAAGGCTATTGGCAGAGTCTGGGAAAGGCAAGGGCCATCACCACAGGCCCTTCTCAGGATACATGTCAAAGCTCCCTGAATCCCTCTTTGCAGTATCTCAACCATTCATCTCACAGAAAATTTTTCGCCAGAGTACTGTGTGAGAAAGGTGGTTCTTATCAGTCATTGTGTGCAGTAAACCGGTTCTGGCATGCAAAAGCTTTCAGTTTGTGGACTTATCAGAAGGCTAAGTTAGGCCATGTCAACCGATTTTAATATTTACACCTTACCTACAATGCCTATCAGTGCTTATCAGCCTGCAGCTAATCAGCCACATGAACAGCAGAAGCCACAAGGTGCTCTGTAACACACAGGAGACTCACTGAGGTCTTAGATTTGACAGTACAACCCTAGTAAAGATATAACACACTTCTAAAATCCCCAGTGATACACAAATACTAATGATCGTGTCAACATACCACTGCTATTTGGTCTTTTTTTTTGTTCTTGAACACATCTGAGAGCTGCACTGCTTCTTACTGCATCCTCAAAGTAGCCACAGGCTCTATTGCTTCACCTATATTGACTGGCTGTGTGGCACCTTTTCCTTTACTGCAGTAGAAGGGGTGCATGGCTGGCACACATTTGGCCCACACTGCACCTATTTCCGTCACTAAAACAGCCACATACAGCAGTTAAAGCTTTTTCAGATGGCAGCTCTCTGCCTACCCGTGGAGAACAGCATTGCAATAAACAACCTATTTTGCTGCCCTTTGGTTGCTAATACAGTGTTCTCCAAGTCACAAATACGATAATATTTTGCTTTGTTCCTCCTCACAGTGAAACTGGAAGTAAGAAATAGTGTCTTGTCATCAGTGGGTTGGAAGTACCTCATTAAATCACACTGGAACTGCCACAGGATTTGTCTTGCTTTCGTCTTGTCATCTACTGGCTCTAGAAATGCACAGACTTGTCTAAGGAAATGAAAGAGAAAAAAAGTTTTAACACTTTATTAAAATTAACTCTTGGGATGAAAAATACCTTCTCCACATTTTCTGGTTAAAGTATTCTGCATGTTAATAAAGCAATTTAAACAGAAGAACAACTTTCAGAACATATATCGAGGTTAACTGCTGGCTTACTGCCAGCAAGTGTGTTTCAAAGGCTACATTAGTGTTTGGCATTTCCATTTTCAAACAGGTCTTAGGGCTGAGGGTCATCTAAGGGGCTTTAGGGAAGCTGATTAAGAAAGGTTTCAGGTACTGACCTCTAAAATTTCCTTTTAAAAAAATAGATACTATGTGGGAAGGGCCAAAAATGTGAATGGTATCTTTGGAAATAAGAAAAAATTGCCAAAGATCAGAAACACCATTTATGTTTACAGGTGTAGTTTCTGCATGCAGCTTAATTAAGTCAGATTCTTAGTGGGGCTGTTTTTTAAACCTGTGCAAGAAAGTCAAGTGAAGTGAGACAAACACCATGAATCTTTTTGTTATTGTTCAAAAAAAGGAAAAGACAAAAAGCAGCATACTCTTTCTTTTTTCCTAATAAATTTCTTGGGTCAGTTTAATAGCAGAAAGTGATTTTCTGGGATCCTGTGCCATTGTCATAAATGACAGTGTCAAAAGGTGATTCTTTTTGAACCACTGAAAATAAGAGGGGAAAAAAAAAAAAAAGAAAAAATTGCCAAAGTTCAGCTCCTGACATGCCTTTCTATTCGAGAAGGACTCACAACAAACTGAATAAGGGCAGCACTCACACTCCTCCACTCCCAAGCGCAGTGTGATGCAGCCAGCAGCCGAGGATAAGCTTGTTAACTTAGACATATTTTCAACATTGCATAAATCATCTACCTTTGGGAAGATGGAAATAACCATTACTGTCTTCTTATATTTTTAAGAGAGAGGGAAAATTTTAGTCTGAGCACAGAAAGCACAGGTGGAATTAAGAAAAGAGGGGGGAAGAGCTGTATACCAGTAAAGGTTGAATTCCCATACATCCACCTCACATCACAGAAACCTCAGTTCATTCCCAGCTACCACCTGGAGCACTCTGCTTGGCACAGAGCCCTGTGCTCTTGCTCTCATGTGATGGATGGTGCTTTGAATTCACTAAGCACTTCCCAGAGTCAGCAATGGCTTCACACAGGCTCAGGTGAAAGGCTGCATCTGTCCAGCACACTCTTGCCTTTCCTATCACATTTCTGCCATGCAGCCTTCAGAAGCATTGTGAATTATCTCTTTAACTCTTGAGCCCAGGGTTTCTGCCTATTTTCCTCTAGTGTGACTGGCACTGTCATGACCAGTGACCTCCACACTGCCCTCCTGACATCCTCCAGCCTGATCTTTGTACACTGTCACCTTTGAAATGCCCCTTTTCCCAAGAGATGAGGATGAGTACCACAGACAAGGGAGGGGGGCTGAGGAAGAGAAAGCATGGAAAGAAGCCTTTTTAGTGTTTTTTGCTACCCCAGCTGATGTGGTCGAGGGGCTCACCATTATCCCAAGGGAAGAAGGTCCCATCATCAAGCATTGCTTTTTTAGCAGGAGTGCAGATGAGCTGTAGAGACCCATGGTGACTGATTGCGCTCAGGCAAACAGGTTTCCAAGGGACATTTCTGAAGAGAAGTGCAAGTGGCCTTGGGCATAGAAAGCCCTACTAGATGCCCAGGGAATGCATTGAGATATTATTACTGAAGCATCTGAGTACAAGTAATGGCGCTTATTTTTCTTGTTGTCATTTATTGTATGCAATATTGAAGATCACAGTAAAGTCCCTGGCATTTCCCTGGCAATACAACAGCTCTCAGACAAGTCAGGCTATTTCAGGAGTGCACTCCCCTGAAGCTCGGACCCCCATGAGCACGTGGGTCACAAGCCATGAGCGTTTGAGTCACTGAGTGCAAGGACAGGCTCCGGTCCAGAGGCAGGGTGCTTGGATGGGGAATTCTTGCTCTGAGGAAAGAAATGGGGAAAGACCTGCATTCCCTCTATGGTGCTTGTGTTGGAGAAAATAATCAATCTGCATAGAACACCCACTGTTACTGGTCAGGAGTGTCACAGAGACCCACAGGGAATTTCCAGGGTGAGAACCTGAGTTTTTCAGTCAAAGAAGGAGCTCTAACTTGCACACTCTGTGCCTGTGCCTCTACCCTTCCCCTTCCAGCTTTATCGTGCTGGATGCCTTCTGACAAAGTAATATTTTAATTTGTTTTAAGCTCCTAGAGATTTGAACCATGCCCAGGCAATGGACTTGCCCACATTTTCAGCATAACTAAATTTCAATAAAAGAAAGGCAGGAAGTTTCATTTCTTTAACATATGCACAAACACTACATTTGGTTTTCAGGCAAGAGCCCAATGTTCTGTACAACACCACTAATGAGCTCCCACAGGCTCACCAGGCAGCTCAGGAAGGGAAGAGCACCAGGTACCTCCAAGGGGACCCTGTGCTCCACATCAAGCGTGAGCATGGCAGAGTTGTAAGTGGGACCTCTGCCATGACCAGGTGAATTCCTTCCACCTCAAACATCTCAGCGCAGCAATAAACCAGCATGTTTTTCTGAATACTGATAAAAGACCCACTGCACTTGTGGGTCTGCGATAAGCTGAGCAGAAACTTCCAAGTAAAACCTAATGCTGAAGCAAAGAGGGGGGTCTGCTTCAGACCTCACTCACCCCCTGAATCTCACCAGGTAGAACTACCCTGGGCAGATTGAGATGCTCCTCTGCACTCCCTGGCTCCCTCACAGTGTCCTGCATGACCAGGGACCAGCTGTAAGAATGAATTCTGAGTATTGCCATGAATTTGCACCAACAAATGAAAATAATTCAAGAGTCATTGGGAAAGAAAGGTGAATAAGTAGCACGAGGCTACATATTAGGGTGAGGAGAGATCCCTCAGAAAGACAGAAATCAGAGGTTTTGTTCCCTCGTTCTGTATTCTTTAAATTATTGAGCGGTTGTTTTAGATATTTAAACTGGCAAATTAGAATTAAATTCCATTAAACCCCCCCCAAAACATTTCGTGAATATTCCTGCTAGAACTGGCACAAATCTCCATCAGAACCATCTTCTAGAAAGAGTTGTGGAACATGTGATTTGCCTTCAATGCCTGTGTAAAATTCCTATGACAACTAAAAACACATATAAAGGGAAGGATGGGACTGGAGAACAAAACCTGCAAAGGACACCTTTTCCTTTCCATGACATAGCCCCAGCCCAGCTGACCCAGTCCCACCTTCCAGCACACTACCTGGATGCACATTTGCCCCAGTAAAATTTTATTAGATTAATTATTACAGATTTATTGCTTATGAGAAAAGGAAAGGACTAACATGATTTCTGAATAATTTAAACGGACAAAGGCAATTGCTGGACTGATCACAGGCTTTTGAGACCCAAGTCATCCATCAAACTTACACCTCCTATTCTAGTCATCCATCACCCTTTCCTTTAGGTAGGCTGTCAATAAATTTTGTGTCAGCAGGTCAGAAGGGATGATGCAGTTCCCTGCTCTGAAGGACAAATAAAGCAAAAAACAAAGGCAAAGAAAATCAGGAAAACTATAAAACACTTTCTTTGCTACATCAACTACAATTGCTGACATTGGACACAGACAAAACCACCAGCTAGACCAAATAACTAGGAGATATAGATAGATAGATAGATAGATAGATAGATAGATAGATAGATAGATAGATAGATAGATAGATAGATAGATAGACAGACTACAGAAGAGATATATACAGGTGAAGAGATATACATATAGAGAGATATTAAAAAAAAGGATAATAACACAAGCAGGTCAAAAATGTCACTTGTTTAAGTAATTTTGATTTTTTCTTTCTAAGCATGTTTTGCACATCACAATTCTCAGAGACCCAGAACTAGAACTTTGGCAATAACTGACTCAATCAAACTCAAGGGAAATGTGAAGAGGTATATTTGTAGAGGATCCTGGGTAGGAATATAGTAATAAGAATTGAATTTGATGCAAAATAAAAGTAGAAGAGTCAGGCAAGGTGGATCAGAGAGTGATCCACAGTACTTAAATATGTAAGAATCATTCAGAGAGGTGAAGCATTCAGAAACTCATACAAAATCAGCAAATACATTCACTCAAGTCTCACTTTATGAATTACAGTAAAAGAAGAGAGCAATTCCAAAGACAGATGTATATAAACATATAATCTAAAGCAAAGTCAAATCAGAATCTATCCCTGGACCTTTTCCTGTGACAATAACATCTTCCACTCAAACTAACGGTGTGTATTGCACCAGCCACCTTTTATAAAGAAATAAAAAAAGGTACTGTATGTGGTTTCCAAAATTGAATAAGACATTCTATCAACATGCAAAATGAACTAATTCAGCCATTGCAAATGAACAGATTCACAAAGCAAAAGATAAACTTTCCACATCTCATTTAATTTATGCTGTTTCCATTCTTCACTGCACTGAGAAAACAGCTTTACCCATTCTCTAAAGTGTTCAAATGTTACAAACTTTAATAATCAAAACAAAAACAAATAAACATTATTAACTGCTTCAGAGAATATTTTAAATGAGCAGGAGAATAAAGTAAAGATTCTTAATTCATGTGTTTGCAGTTTCTGCACTAGAAATTTTCCTAAGGGTGTATGTGAAAAAATGGGCAAGAACAGGAAGCAGTAGGGGCCAGAGACCTATTGCTGGAGACAGAATTTGTTTTTTCACACAAAAACCTTTATCCTACAAAGATGCCTAAGGTTATCTAAAACCTTTAAAATATGTGATTTACTGGGGTTTGGTTTTGTGTTCCTTGTGTTAGATGCAGGTTAAGACACAGATTTCTGAGGATAGTTCTATACAGAAAACCAGAGGTTTGAAGAATTTATTGTATCCATATGGTCCTTTTGAGGTTCAATTGCCTCTAGTGCTCCCACTTTTCAGTTTTTGTTAGGCAATTTCAGAGAGAGCAGGTTCATCCAGCTTCCTCAGCTGCCTTCTAGGGAGGGAGGGCATGTTTAAAGGCAATTTGACTACAGATGGCAACTCTGTTCTATAAGAATCATCCTAACATTTTATAGAATCAAGGTCTTCTAATCCATGTCTGGAAGGAAAAAAAAAAGAATTTTCAACAATTTGTCCACTCTTGAGCTGGAGTGATATCTTCAGACAGTCGAATTTCAGCTTCTAAACTGTCATTAGATGGGAAGACAGTAACAAAACATAGTGATTTTCACTGCTGTTATAGCCAGGACTTTCCCTGAGAAGCTGAGAAGAGGACAAAGGTCAAGAGTTTTGTAATCAGCTGTAAGAAGCTGTAGAATTTTCTCATGGCACAGACCTGAAGAAACTATCACCATTCTCCCATTGTTAAGAAAAATATCAGACTTTTTAATGATTTTTTAAAGCATGTTAATCCAAGGTGGTTTTCTTACACTTTTGATGCATTAGTGAAATGCCTTGATTTATTATGATGTATCAAGTAGCAATTACACTATCCAACGTGCTTCTATCTTCCAGGATACGAAATACCAAACTCCATTTTCCTGAAGTACTACTTCTGAAACGCATTCCTCTCTTTCTTGACATCTGTAAATATATACATAAAGGTAGTAATTTCCTTCAGTGTAGACGGTTTAAGTCACCCACTCACCTGAAGGACTGTTGCTGTGCTCTAACGCGGGTTTCAGTCCTGCCTTGTCCTTGGGTACAACTCAGAGGGAGAACACATAGCCAAGATGCATTTAATCCAAGGCTTTAGCTTGTAGTTTTCTTTAATTAAAGCAACATGGGGGAGTTCTCTGCGAAAAGGAAGCTGCTTCTTTCTTACAAATCTCGGGCAAAGAAAAACAGGCTACATATCCTCTAATGGCACATACATCTCCTATGTCTTAGAATGCCATAGGACGTAGGAAATGGATATTCCTAAAATTGGTCTAAATGAAATAACAATGAAAGAAGATGCCAACAAACCAATCTGACAGCTGAGACACATTAGGCCTGCTGCTGCTTCATAGAGCACTACATATAGTTTGTCTCACAGTGGGTATCTGCAAACCCACTGTAGAGTTGGCCAAACAGCTCCCAGATCAGACTAAGTGTACTTTGGCAGGACCAGAATTAGCCCTAAGGCCTTCTTCTGCCATTAATCATTCCTGCTGTACAGTGCCCACATGTTTGACAGGGTCTAAACCACTTGTGAATAATGATATTTATTCCCAGGCACCTTCTTTCATCATTATTTCATGTAGAGCAATTTTAGGAACGTCTTTTGTAGAACTGCTTTTACCCAGACCAAAGCTTTGCCCTTTTCTAAAACGCCTTTTACATAACTTCATTCTGATCTCTTTAGTCTTCAAGAAATGATCCACAGCAAAAATATGCTGTTACTTTTTCTCTCTGAAGAGACACAGGGTAGGAAATAAAAGCTATCTGGTTTCAAGAGCAAAACCTTTCAACAGCTGGCTGTTTTTAAGCACATGTAGAAATAAAGCTCTTCAGTTGTCTTTTTGTATTTCATCTTCAGTAATTTCTCAATTTTTATTCTTAGGATTCATATAAGGACTAAACTGGGCACTTCCCCCTCATTTTGCCAGTAGTAAGAAATAAATTATGTAATATAGTGCTTTTTACCCCAAGTCTATTAAAATCATACACATTTTCAACCAGATAGAAATGCAAAATCACCCAAGAAAATGATTTTTTAATTGAGAGGCTGAATCCTCACCCATGTTGCACTTCTAAGTCAGCCCCATCTCGCTATGACTCTGCAAGTCACGTCTCAGAGAGACACCTCTGTAAAAACAGACAATTAAATTCCTGCACACTGGATAAGCAGCAACCGAACTGGAATGATGGAAATACTGCTTGTATCTAGAAAACATCAGGTACCTCATTACTTTAATAGGTAAATAAGCACTTAAATACATTAAGATACTCTGATCCTAAACTGCAGAATGGAAACAACCACTTTGTGTGAGGACTTGCTGAGCTGCTGGAGTTGGAAGGGTGGTACCCAAGCTATCAGATCGCCTTGTTTGACAGATCTCCATCAGGGGTTTTAGGCAGCCTGGTCTCCCTCAGATGATGCTGAACAGCAATTCTTTCTTATTTCCGTCAGCAGAGTCCTAGTAAAGTAATGGCACTTCACATTTCTAGATGTATATATTTTGTCCAGATGTCACAGACCACGTCTGTTTTACTTTTGCTTGCATTATAAACCGACCTTTTATTGTTCATATGAAAATTCTTTGGTTCTATATCATTTTCCTCAATTCATTTACTGCTCCTTAATGGATAGCTGCTATTTAGTAAGTACTTGAAAAATTACCACTTTACTCTAATAATGTGTTAACATTGTGCATCAGCAGGATGAAAGAGGCAGTTTAGAGCATGCTTTAGCATTTTTCCATTCTATTTTTATGGAATAGAAAACATTTCCAATTATTTAATGTTATATTAACTTCCAATTTGCCTCATCTATGTGTGGTTTATCATATAATTCCATGCCTCAACTGGGGATTCCTTATAAGTCATACCATGGAAATCAATAGAATGAAATTTTAAAAAATAATGGTATTACAAATGTTTCATAACCTAGAGTTTTACTGGCTTATTTAAACTTTAATTAAAGTTATGTTTAATTAATTTCAGTTAGCTTATCTGCCATTGTATAGCACAATGACTTCTGCTTGCTTTGGACTCCTGTTTTATTTTGTTTTATTTTGATATAAAAGTCTTTAGCACATCACAGTGCTGAAAGGTATGGAGATTACAGAAGACTATAAGGCACTGGGAACCTCCCTGGATGTCAGTGAAGTAGTTTGACATTTACTGTGATGTTTCACAAGGGATTAGACCCTCTAACAGTGACACTCCAGGGAGCAGTATCACTGTATCACTTGGCATGTGCAGGAGCTGAAAGACAGTATTTGGGAAAAAAACCAGCAAGGAAAACAGACCATTGAAAGGCAGTGGAAAAAAGCCACAGTCAGTAGGTTACCTCACCTCTCAAACCAAATCTTTCCTTTCATCCTTAAATAATATTAATTCTTTCTGTAATGCCAGCTTCATGTAATACCCGTTCTCTTCACGTATCTATCATGTTCCACTCCACTCAGCAGATCCTTCATGCCTGTTTGTTTGATATAAAATTTTGGATAAAATGTACAAACAATTGTGTTTTGGCTAAAAATTCATGAACTCTCTCTGGTACAACATCCAACCTCCTTGGACCAACTTTCTCCAAATTCTCACTTAGTTTAATAACAGTCATGACAATTGAATATTACTTACTAACAGTGTTGGCCAACTCTGATTGGTGTGCTTTCTGGGAAATATTTCTAGCAAATCTTCATTGACTAACGTCTCAGGATTTCAGTGTTGAGAAGATGGATATTTAGTTTCTCTGTACATCATATTTATAAAGTAAATATTCACAATTTCTGACTACCAGTGTTTCTAGTTCTGTCACATCCTTTTTGAGGGAGGATAACAATACACATGGTATTCAAGATTTTTGGATGGCTTTCTAAAAATCTGATTTCTACAGCTGCATAAAAATGTTTTCTTTTTTTATTCTTTATGTCTCCTCTATAATCCCCAGTGCTTTACTTGTCCTTCTTGCTGTTGAACTCCAAGCAGTACCCAGAGAACAATCCAGAAAGGGTTCATGATCTCTCCCTTGCATAGTAATATTGCAGTTAGAGCCTACCACGCACAAAAATAGAACAATTTTTCCCCTCTATGCATTAATTTGCATTATTGCTACTGAATTTCATCTGCAGTTTTATTGCCCAGTCATCCAGGATTTCAGGATCCTTCTGTATGTGTTGGCAGTCAGCTTTGGGCTTGTCAGAACAAAGAATCTTTGTATCTTCAGCCTAGTTTTTTTCTTGGCTTCATTTTTCACCTCTTTTTCTTTTAATTTCTGAACACCTCAAGTAGAACAGATCCAAACTGAGGTTTTCCTTGAACAACTAAAATGTGATAATTAGTCCCCATCTTCGTATCCCAACTTTTATCTAGTTTTTACTATTAACTTTTCTACAACATAAAACTTCAAGTCAGTAGGAGAATTTGGTGAGGGGTCTTGCTAAAAAATCCACACGCGTGATGTGAGTAGAACAGCCCCGTGCACATACCTTGGCTCTTACCGCAGTAGATGTTTCTGCAAAATCCATGGAAACTCTTTCCCACTGTATCATCCCTATCGATGAATTCTTTCCAGCCCTTTCTTTCCACAGCTCCTGTTTCCATGCCAGATGCAGAAATCAGGTTTCCTGCAATCCAGCCACCCTTCCTTATGTGCTTGCAAAGGTTGGCATTGTTTGCCTCTTTCCTCTCTGCTACTAAGACGTATTTAAACACCACATACTGCCAGAAATAGTTCATCAGTTTTACACTTCAGATCCTCAGAGAGCTTTAGGGCACGAGCACGTGAGCCTGGCAATTTAAAACTGTAAATTTTATTGATTTGCTTTAAAAAGGTTTCTGCCGAGGTCTCAGCATGGGACAGTTCCTTGGACTCAGCCCATCACGTGTCCCACCTCTGCCATGAACTCTTCTGCACAGACTCATTGCACTTGCCCGTGATGATCTTTACACCTCTTCTTCCACTTCCACCACAGAACTTCAGGCATCCTGCAGGCTCCCTGCCGTGCCAGAATTTGGGAAGTTTTCCATCATCAGCTTTTAGGCCTTCAGGTGTCTCAAATTCTCTTCCGATCCTTCTGCTACGTTTTACATTTCAGCTACCAGAATTTTTTTTTAGTGTTTTTTTTTTACTTTTCCTACTCTTATAAATATTTCATATTTTAAAGGGTGTCTTCATTTCTCCTAATAGCATCTTTTATGCTACTGTTTTACCTGGATTTTTTTTTCCCCTTCTAAGCAATTTCTTTTTTTTAACAAGGTATTTACTCTAATAGACCATCTTTAACAACGTCTATGACCCTGTAAGCTGCTCCTTTGACTGTTTTTCTTAATTTTATGCTGCTTCCCTACATAAAATAAAAGTTACCACACTGGGTGTTTGGTGTGTGCCTTTTCCATCTCTGAGGATGTTGAATAGAAAGGTAGTATAATCACTGTTACGGATGGGCTCTTCTACAGCTAAATCAAATGTAAGGTTTAATGAACTACTCATAACTAAACCACCATCTGATTTTCCTCCTTCAGCTTCCCTGATTACTTGATATAAGAAAGAAGTATTAGCATCTCTAAATATGCCACCTCTTAATCAAATCCTATAGGAACAGAAAGTATCTCCTCATCCCTGAAAATCAAAACTGGTTTCCTTACAAAAGCGTATTCTCTAGGAAATATTGTCTTCTAAACAATCCCAAGTTATTTGAATTAAAGTCCACTTACTTTGTAAATTAAAGTAAGATAAGGAATGGGAATAAAAAGGACAGATTAATGGTTCCTCCTACATTAAACCTTGAGAATCTATATTGGTTCCTCAAGTGCCATACACGCTGCTGTCCTCTTGAAGACTTATTCAGCAAAGCAAAACCTTAGGGTACAATGAAATACATTGCTTCTCGATGCTGGAATTAAATGCAGAACTATATACTCTAACATGAAGTTGTGTTCAAGAAATCCAGAACCTAGTTTACAAAGGATAATCATTTTGTGTATATAAACCTTGGGTGAGCATGTTTGAAGCAAGACGTCCTTTCCACTATTTCCACTGCTTTTCCAAGGGGGAATTTGCATCTGAAAATTGGAGAACAAGGGAACTGAATTGAAAACTAACACTAGGCAAACTACTAACAGAATCATTATGTTACACTTACGCATTAGTGTTTAGCAGCCTAAATTCACAAGTCTACCCTCAAGCAGCGGTTATCATGTGATATTGGAAAGAATTATGCTTTTTTGGAAGATTCCCTGTATATTCCATCTGAAAGCTAATTTAGATTCCTGAAAATCATAACACAGCAGCAATTCAGCAGCGTAGACTTTGTGGGTGAAGCAGTTTGCACTTTGAGGATTTTGCATCCTGAAATACCTACAGCAGATGGTAGAAATCAGAGAATCCAACTCTGAGCAATCACATCCATGCTACTGACTGCACGTAACAAGATTTGTGTCACTCCATCAATCAGCAGGGCTGTGCAAACACATGGTTGTTAGCCCTTTTACTAACCCAGTGATGACAGACTATCTCCTCCAGACTCACACTTGCAGACCTGCAGGGAGGAGTGAGCAAACTGTACTTACACAGCCCTGTTGTACTTAAGACCTCGCTCACCTGTGAACACCTGTGAATACAAACCCAAGCCATCAAAATGGTAGGCCAATATGGATTAATATGCAAACCAGAGTGTCTTCAAGGATCTCCACCAAAAGCCATTACAGACAAAAATCCTGTTACTGTCCTCCCTCTGCCCCGTTGCTGAGGACATCTCTCTAAGGCAGCAGGACACAGAGCCCCGTGGGGGTTCCCAGCATGGCTGAAAATGACTGCCACCCCACTGATATTCTGGCTACTTTGTTTTCCTGAACTGACCAGTGCCACAAGAAGACAGTGGCTTACCCTGAGCCCCTGCGGCTCTGGCAAATCAGCACAGTCAATCCACTGAAGTTGAGCAGACTTTAAGACAAGATCATGAGAGAAGCACGGCACAAAGTGGCCATGGTATTGATTGCTGGGCAGACTAGACATGAATACCACAGAAGGCTACACATTTTGAGTGCCCATCAAATGAGGGAGCATCAGTTTATCTCATCAGTTTTCATCAGGATAAAGAGCTCAAAATAATATGCAAGTATGTCTCTTGAAAATAAAATTTTGGCAGAAAACAGAGCTGTCAACAGCAGGACAAAAAAATGTGTTCATCAAGAGATGCTTCCTAAAGAGACAGCAGGGATGTCACCAAGGGAAGCTTAGGAATGAATAAGTGTTGAAAACCATACTTCATTTTTTATACCACTGACTGCTGCTGTCAGAGACCTTCGATCTCTTGAGGCGGCAAAGTTTCAATCTCTTACACAGGTAGAAGTGTCTATATAAACGCCAAAGAAAGGGGGTTTCTTGTGTTTGGAGAAAAAACACTGGTAGATTCATTACCCTAGGAATCCAGAAAATCTTTTCCTACTCATTCTGAAGAAGTGTCCTCAGAAACACCAACTAAAGCCTCCACCTGCACAGAACATGATAGTTACTTCCCATAAGCAGGACCAAACAGATCAACTCTCTGATAATTCCTCTGCCAGATCAGGCACAACCTTTTATTTTTCTAGACCAACTCAAGACCAGATTCAAAGTTCATTTTTGATGTTGGAAGACTGGCACACAATGACAACCACACACCATGTGTGTTGCACAGAAAGAGACTTCCCACTCAGTGATGTTTCACCTCTGGATTCTGCAGGACTTTCCACACCAGGTGGGTGCCAGCAGCCCTAACACTGCCAAGGGGGAGGACAGTTTGCTTCCACAGAGACTGTTTAAAAATTGTCACTGATTAAACATAGCAGAGGGAGCCAAATTATCCATTTACATTGCAGTGGTGCTGCCACACGTAGCCTGCAAAATGGATTATTTAAACAGCCTATGTGATTTCCCATTGCAGATATCAACTAGAAGGTATTTCTGTCCATGGGTAATGAGGAGCGCAGGAGCAGGTTTTCCCCCAGCATAAAGATATGAAACAGGCAGCAATCATAACAGACATGTGACAAAACACAGGAGCCACTGAAAGAAAAAGATATTTTGCCATTTAACTTCTTTCTGGGCCACTTAATTATTGTGATAACTGCCTATTCTTCCTTCTCTTCTGCTAATCATTTACTGTTCCACACACAGCACTCAACCTTGTCATCAGCCACCGATCAGGAAATCAGTGTACACTTGCCCTCCCATATTCCAGTCTCACCAGGCACCCAAGAGATGCTCAGATGGGAGTAGCAAGGTAGTGAGAAGTTTCTCCTCTGTTTTAGTCCCACCTTCTGACAAGACAGATTGCAATCAACAGTGGTAACACACTCCACTTCTGCTGAACATAAATGCTCTGAGAATCAATACAAATAATTATTTAACCATATGTATAATGCAGACAATTTATTTTGCCTTTACCGCCTAAAAAAACCTCTGTTGGTACAGCATAAACAGGAAATATGCCATTATACTTTAATGTTTAAGGTAAGTATGTTACTCAATCACTCCTTTTCTGTGCATTTTCACCATCACCGTGTGCCTATTACTCTGCTTCACATACAGGCAACCAGAAGCCCTAGTAGTTAGGCAGTGTTCTTACCCCTCTATATTGTAAAATGTGAAATGTAAATGTGTGATGTATTTGGATATTTATAATGTAAACTTCACAGAATCATGGAATACGCTGAGTTGAAAGGGAGCCAGAAGGATCACTGAGTTCAACTCCTGGCCCTGCACAGGACTATCCCCAAGAGTCACACCATGTGCCTGAGCAGCATTGTCCAAACTTCTTGAACTCTGTCAGGCTTGGTGCTGTGACCTCTTCCCTGGGGTCTAACTTAGTTTGGAAGAACAGTTCTCTTTGCAATTCCACTGGACACAGTAGCTTGATCTTGCAGGTTGGAAGAGTTGTGCTTAACTACGGTGAGAAAGGGATTAGGGAGCCTGTGAACACAAATCAGACTAAATTGTCTCAAACACTAGTAACCCTTATCATTCCTCTTTAGGGGTTATTTACAAATGGGTAAGCAAGGCTTGAAGTCCCACACTTAATACTTTCATTCTGGCAGAAGGAGCATGCACATAGCACACAGCAAAAGATCTCCCCTGTTGCAGAACAGAAAAAGCCATGTTAGAAGTCATTGCCTCACATAAGGTATTTGCAGAAGACAATAATACTGAGTCTATCAATCTCCACCAGTTTGCACTGGCTTCACTTGAGCTCAAATCCAGAAACCTCTAGTCTCCTCAAGCACATTTAGATGCAGAGGAAAGTACCTTAGCACACACAACAGGTGATTTTTTTCTCTCAAAGGAAATAACTCTCTAGTAGTATTTTCTCAGCATTTTGTAATCAGACCAACGTGGTTCCATGTTGTCACTGTACAATTCGCACCAGATGGGGCAGGGAATTTAGGACAAGAGACCAGGATAGGTCTGATCCAAACCATTGAAGGCAACTGCAAGGAACCTGCTGACTTCATGGGGCTTTGACTGCAACTCTTTGAGAATCACTGGCGCTGTTACAAGACTTCTTATACCTCAAACATAGCAGGATTCATGCTTGCCAAAATCCCACCACAGAGCTCTCCGCTGCAGAGTTGATGGCAAGTACAGCAAGGCTGGGGAGGGTTAACGGGGAGGGAAGCAAGAGGGCAATTTCCATACTCCTACATTTAGCTGATCTAAATTGAAGTGTTATGCTGAATGAGAGACTCAGAAAGGAAACCTAGGTCTTATTAATGCACACGAATCCAACTGCAAAGATGTTAAGACAATCAGCTAGGCAGGATAATATTTTGCTTGAACACATTTTAAGAGCAAATACATTCAGAAAAATTTAGCCTTAATGCTTTATGCAGTTTTAAAAACTATTTGCTATAGAAACAAATTAAGTACCCAGATTATCTCTTCCCTGAACCATCCATCAAAAGCCTTTGTGCTGTATATCTCTTGCATTTTAACCAGCTAAGGAGCTCATGTGTGAGCCCTCTCTGGTTCTGAAGGACAAAGAGTGTACATGTGCAGGGAGGTAGGAAGAAGAGAACAGGTCAATTCTCTGGATGTTTTCCTCTGGGCACTGTAGTTCATCATAAAAGTAGGAGTTTTAAAGTTTATGATCTCCAGCAGAATTTTAGTTTCCCACTGCAGGCATTTTGAGATGTGTAATAAAGTGTTACTGCATTCACCTGGAGAGAATTAGGAGTTTGGTGTAGCCATATTCTTCTGAAAAACTTTGTGCAAATGCTTTCACCCATAAAGAGGGACAGTACAGCTTTTGTCTGTCTGAAAAGAAGTATGATGCACGTTAAGGAACAACATGAATGTAAAATAACAGAGTAATTAAAATACAGAAGAAAACAAAAGGGGGAGCAGCAGGGAGGTGAGTGGGATAAATGACTCCTAAAAATTTTTTTATCTTATAAATATGCACTTATATCAAGTATAATCTTCCTATCTATACATAAACCCCTTAGGTCTGGGTCTAGATTCTCCAGTAATCTGGGTATGGTACAGATTTCCCACAAAGCAGCAACTGTATAAAATCTCATTCCCTTTTTTCCTCCTCCATGTTAATCTGTTCTGTATCCATGCTACCTGCATCACCTGTAGATACATTTCTGCATCACCCAGGGGAGTTTATAATTCTCTGCATCTCTTAAAATGGTCAGAAATGCCAGTTCATACATTACATTACACAGATGGAGATACTTAAATGAGACCTTGATAATCTGAACAATCAATTTACTTGGACAGTCTGAGATCCCTCCTGCTCAAGTTGGATGTGTTCTTTTACTTCCATGACATTATTGTAATTGCTTAAACCACTTTTGTTGGGATATTTTCTTCACCTTAATTACCTTGTCATTTATAATTAGGGATTTTTATATGGTCATTAAATGTCACACATAGCTTCCAGTTTTTGCTGTCTGGTTCACATTTCTTTAATTCAGAAAGGTCCATCCATATGCATATTTTTATACTTTGACATATTTAAAACTATACCCAATGCCAAATTTATCATAGCATTAAATTGATGAACTTGCTTTAACAATCAATGTATAAATAATCAATTTAACGCTATAATAAAGAAAACATAAAACAGCCAACCCTCTGTCGAGTTTGCTGAGGTGCAGTGACATTTGGTGGTCATGCATGGCAACATTTGTACAAGCTTCATTTAGAGAAGGTGGCAGGTTAATTGGGACAGAACGAAATGCAGTAGAGCATCCATAATAAGCAGCCTGTATGAGTGATATAAAAAAAAACAGAAAAGAACTGAAAACCTGTTTCCACTCCTTCCAGACATGCCCTCTTAAGCTAATATTCAGAATACACAGATATCTTGAATTAGCACCAATACGTTTTTATACATTTATATGAAAACATACCAGGATACCTCAGCAGGCATCAAGCTCTTTTTCTTCATCTACAAACAAACTGTTTGTAGCTCTAGACTCCCATTGCAGTAGCTGGTTGAAGTACAGATATCTTTTCCTTGGATTCAGTAGTTGGTTCCAGAAAAATTTAAACTAATGGAACCTGGAACCAGTATTGGACAGGCAACACGTGTGACACATCCTAAGTGTGTGTTACACAGCACTCCTTTGTTTCCTATTAATGTATACTCATGTATTTCCCCTCACTCCCAAAGCCTATCACAGAGAAAAACTGAAATCGGGGGTTGATGAAGAATTGAAGGCTTCTATGGCAACAACATCGATATTTATCTGTAGAAATTACAAGCTTCAGCTAGGATGCTAGAGAAGTACTCCTAAATCTTTCAAACGGATCACCAGGCATATTTTATAATGCAGTTTGTGTATTAGTATTTCAGAGATATGCTCTCTTCCCTTTCCAGAGTGCTGTACTCACACCATGACAGTTACAGAGCAACAAAGACTGATATGCTGAAAAATGCTAATTGACAGTCAAAGTTAGCTCTGCAGATGGATTAAACTATAAAAGATACTGGTTTGCAAAAAAGTGGATACTTATCACTGAATCAATTTTTAACACACTCAGATTGACTTATCATTTTTTCATCAAACCTATAATCCTAAACTGAACTACCAGAAGAGGTTTGGTTTGCTTCTTATTTTCCCTCTTTCACAGACAGAAGGGGCAAGATACGGCAGATATCCTTGATCCATCACCTCAGCAGAGGTGGGGACTGGTTCATCCCCTCCAGCATCAAGTAGCTGACACAGACAGGTCCTTACCAGCAGGATTTGAGGACTCTTCACTTTGTACCACTTCAGCTGGAAAAACCTGTTGCATAGGTAACAACCCCACTTGCAGGTCAACAGCCCTCTCACAGGGGATTTGCAATATTACAGTTCTCCCACAATATATTTGCAATTTGCATTCTCTGAAGACACTAAAAATAAATAAGTAAGAGCTATGGGGTTTGTATCATAGCCAATAGTCGATAACTGTGCGGAGTATTTGCCACCCTTTGCCCAAACACACTAGACATTGTTATCCCATAGGGTGACTGCAGATTTGCATTAAATCATAGAATCATACGGGTTGGAAGGGACCTCTGAGATCATCAAGTCCAACCCTTGATCCACTACTACCAGTTACTAGACTGTGGCACTAAGTGCCACATCCAGTCTCTTCTTAAATACCTCCAGGGACAGAGAATCCACCACTTCCCTGGGCAGCCCATTCCAAAGCCTGATTATCCTCTCTGTAAAGAATTTCTTCCTAACATCCAATATAAACCTCCCCTGGCAGAGCTTAAGACCATGCCCTCTTGTCTTACTGCTGGTTGCCTGGGAGAAGAGACCATCCCCCACCTGGATACAACCTCCCTTCAGGTAGTTGTAGAGAGCGATGAGGTCTCCCCTGAGCCTCCTCTTCTCCAGGCTAAACAACCCCAGCTCCCTCAGTCTCTCCTCATAGGACTTGTGTTCAAGTCCCTTCACCATCCTGGTTGCTCTTCTCTGGACCTGCTCCAGCCCCTCCATGTCCTTCCTGAACTGAGGGGCCCAGAACTGGACACAGTACTCCAGGTGTGGCCTCACCAGCGCTGAGTACAGGGGAGTACAGCGCTGAGTCCCTGGATCTGCTGGCCACACTGTTCCTGATACAGGCCAGGATGCCATTAGCCTTCTTGGCCACCTGGGCACACTGCTGGCTCATGTTGAGCTTCCTGTCGATCTAAACTCCCAGGTCCCTTTCTGCCTGGCTACATATGTACATATGTAAATATGTGCCTCAGCAGCACACTGGGCCAAATGCAAATGCAGCCATACTTGGTGTTTGTCTGCAAACCACTCCAGAGGGCTTACAAATTCAATTAAGGAAAAATGCATTGAGCTGTGACAGAGAAGGTAAATGCTGTATAGGCAGGAAGGCATGACCTATAGGGACTATTGGGCAGGCGCAGATGAAGTAGGGAGAGCAATAGAGATTCATGCCAAATGTGGCAAAACCATCTCAAAAGCTCATGGCAGGCATGTGCATGGGACAACTGGGTGTCACAACCTGGGGTTTTGTGGAGCCTCTCAAAAGTCCCAGCAGAGACTCTGCCTCGGGAGCGGACCCACCAATGCAGCATGAGAGGCAGGCACTGCACCCAAGTCTTGGGAGAGCCAAAAGGTGTTTGGAGCGGATGGGAATGGGTAGAGGCTTCTGATTTGCAGCACCTGGGACTTTTGAATGCTGCAGGGTTCCAAGGAAGTGAAGGGGCAGAGCCAGGAGAGGCAAAGCCCCGACATCTCCTTGGCTCCCTGCTCCTGGCAGCCCCAGCTATCTCAGCCCCCCATCAAAATCCCAGCCCCTCTGTTCCGGACACTGTCTCTGCAGACAAGATTTGCTCTTGCCAGATGATGATGCCAGAGTCCCAAATGCTTAATAAGTGTCATAAGCAGGAGAAAGTATTACTGCTGCGGTAACAGTAACTTGTCTTTGTACCTGAGGCGATTCCTCCTTGCACACAAGATTTTGAGCAGAGAAGCAGAAGGGTTTCTTTGGGAAGATGGAGAGCCCAGTTATGGTAGTGTGTGCACAGACTTTGAGCATGCTAGGAAACAAATTCTTAATAGAAATGCAGTTAAAATGTACAACTAGTTTGATACATGTAAAGTTGTGATGCATCTTAAGAATCAGAGAAAGACATAATTACAGATGACAAAATAGTATTAGAAGTGAGGGAAAAAAACATAACTGATCCATGGTTAGCTAAGCTGTAGTTCTGCCTCCAGCTGGTTCACAAAACAGGGCAGAGAAGCACTGGTCCTGTGTAGGTTCCACTAAGGTTACTTTCCCTGCTGAGCACAAAGTGTGTGAAGGAATGGAGGTGTTGGCTTCTCCCACAGTCAAGTACCACCAGCTACTTCCCAAACACTTCAGGGTCATGAGCAGATTCCAAGAGCCACTTTTGGAAACTTTTTCCCTTGGAAGGGCAGGATTTCATCTCCAGAAAAACACTGCAGGGGCAACAAGAGGAGATCTGAGAACCAGCTTCTTCCAGCCTCAAATATGACCCCAAACCCTTCCCTGGACATAATCCCTTTCCCCAAGAAGGGCAAGCAGAGAAGGTTCTCTTTTCAACCACATAGCTCCCTTTCTCTCCCCCCTTTCCCAAAGAGGCTTTAAGCTGCTGCCACTGCCACTGTTCCCCACCATGGCTGCTCTTAAACCCTTCTCTAGTGGCATGGGAAAGCAAGTCAAACATTAAGGGAAGACTCTGACATATTCTTCTTGTCAGATGTAGTCTTGTGCACCTATGTAGCACCAGACGCCTCTGCCACCCAACCTCTCAAGTCTAGTCTCTGCTATAATGAATTATCATTACCATAACAAAGGAATTAGAACTTCTCATCACATCATGATAAGACAGAAAGAGTCTCGTCCCGGTGCTGTTTATGAACCACATTTCAATTTCTTCACTCAGGGTAAAAAGCACCTTGCTCTGTTTTCCCACTGTGCTGAGGTCTCCTCATAAAGCACTGTGCCACTCCTTGCAATCAGCTGAATCTCCCGCCCTTCCAGTTTGTTATTGCTACACTCCTAAATCCTCTGGGCTTTGATTGTTTTCGTTTGTTTGTTTTTCTTTTTTTTTCCCTAAAGAAAACGTACCGACAGGCACTAGGGTCCTTGGAAAAATCTCCCCACACTTGCTTCCAGCCTCATCTCAGAAACAAGTTTTTGAACGAAAAAATGCAGGATAAAGCAAAGCTGCAAAATTTGATATGCTCTCTCACAGTGCTCCCTTTAAGCCTGAAAGTCCTGCCTAAATCAGTTTTCCACACTGCCTTTTCTTTTGCCTTGCTTAATTCTGATTACACTGCCAAATGATTGTACTTGTTCATTTGTGGTCCTCAGCTTCCTAGGTTTTTTTCATATGATGTTTTATCCTTTTCATATGATGTTCTATAAAACCTCCTTCAAATATTTCACTGGTATTCAGAGTCACTGTATTTCCACAAGCAATTCCTACAAAAATAGCTTCTCTGTCCAAGTTCAGTACAATTTCCACTTCAATTTAAAAACCCATCAGTCCAACAAATTCAGTGTCCACTACAACTCAAAAGAAGAACGGTTAACTTGACAATGTAAATACTTAAATGCAACAATTTGCACTGTTTTGGAAAACAAATGTTTTACTGTAACTGCTTATTTCAAATGTGGAATTATATTTGACAATTCCTACCTTATAATGACTGTCTGAAATGTAGGATACAAATCAAACACAGGACTAAAAATCTATAAGAAATCATGTAATTAATCATACTTCTGTGTAAATAACTGAATGATCTGGTTCTCCTGCTTTAGTTGAAAGTTTATTGAATGAAGCATTGGCTACATTTGTCTCTAAGGTTACCACTGCACCACTTTGAAATAAAGCAACAGCTCTGAATAGAGCAACAAAATGTCTCTTTGCTTGTCTCCTCAGGACGCTCCTCTTTCTTACGGCTCTCCTAATGGTGCTGAAAACCTCCCCAAGAATGGATTCTACACATTATTTGATTTGTCAAATGTTCCACGAAAAGGCTGAGAGGTGGAACAAACCAGTGCACTTCTTCAGGAGTGCTTTGTTCTTCGTTAGGATTTTGGAAGCATTTGCCCATTTTACTAAAGCAGCTCTTCTGCAACACTATCAGAGACAAGGTATTTTCTGTCCATGCATTATATGCCCTCTCCTTTTTTTTTCCACAGCAGGGTCAGAGCATTTACAGACACCAGCAGAGCTGTAATTGCTGCCAGCTGGTCTCTCAGCTGGATGTGTGGAGTCGGTCACCGCGTGCCCTGGCCAAGCTTCCCACCCTCACCTCTGACAAACTGGAGAACAGTACAATGATCATATTGCTTAGTCATTTTTTAACAATATTCTTCTTATTCCCAAGGTAACAGTTTCATATCTTTGCCTATCAGTTGTGTTGCTTGATGGACTAAAATCTCAGACTATAATCCCCCCTCACGGAGCTGGGAAGGTTCTGCACTGTCTGGAGGATGAGAACATCTGCCTCTGCAGGTCCTTGCTCCCCACTCGGGCCTTTGGACAATCCCTGTGCATCAGCATCTACATTCCCTCAGAAGCATCCCTGACAGTTGAACTCTCAGCTCACTTATGACACAAAATACGCTACAGCAGAAAACATGACTTTCCTTAGGGAAATATTTCCTGAGCATATCCGTACCAATTATATTTCCTCTGCTGGTTTTATCAATCAGAAGCATTTGTTTTTTTTTTCTTTCTTCTTCAGACATGAAATCTAAAAAACGGCTGTTAGAACTCTATGGGATATTTTAATTAAAAAGAATTGTATCTATATCATTTGTGTTCTCATGGGGTGCAGGCATTATTAAATCAATTTTGTTGTTTTCAAGTTCTACTTACGTAAAAGTAGGATATTGGATTTCTAAACTAATTATACAGGAAAGAAGTGTGGTCCCCTTTAATGGAAACTTTGGACTGCATACACTCATGTGGTTTAATTTCCTTAATTCCATCCAAATACCTGATCAACTTAATCTAACATTGTAATTTCCAGACATTGGAAAACAAGCACTTATTTTACTTACCACTGCACATTTAGGTACTAGGTTTGTAAGATGCATGTTGTTTTACCTGCCTGGTGAGTGAATCACTAACACTTGCCATCCACCTACCTCCTCGATGCCAGGCTCCTTCTCGATTTTCATGTATGAAATTCAACAGACAGAAGTTTAACTAAATCCTTTCTTTTCTTTTCAAAGCTCCAGGCACCTTGGAAGTTGTGACTCCCTTTAGCCACATCCCACGAGCTCCTCATTCTCTGAAGCACTCTTGAATTCATTAAGAGGATAAATCTTAATGGCACTGAAAGAAGTTTTGCAGAAGATGCACCAGTAATCAATGCCGGTGAGGTTCTTCTTTCCTGGAGGCAACTGACTTGCCAGGAGGAGTTACTCGAAGTAAATATAAAATGCCTGGACCGCTGCACCTTGCCTGTGTGCTTCTAGACTGTGCAAAAGAAAGTGGTGTTCAGTATCTTTGGGTCACTCTTCCTCTTGCTTCAGTTTCTTCAGCAGTGTCTAATAAACCTGCAAGGAGGGATACCAGGTCACACCTTGTACCCTCTGCGTTTTATTAAAGGAGCCAACACTCAACATTCCAAGTTTCCATGGAGAATCTTTGGTTTCAGACCAAATACAAGCTCTTCTGTCTTAAAAGGCACAATTTCTCAACTAAATGAAGCTAACTAACTCCATACTCAGAGTGCCAGAGCTGAGAGAACAGAGGCAATCATCTTCATTTTCAGACACAGGGAGATACAATATGCCAAAAACTGAGGAACAGTGAACAGTTGGTTATAACAAATCATAGCAGACGTTGATCAAACCAGGTCATAAATAATTCTGGCCTTGCTGCAAAAAGATTAAATAAATTAATTTAAAAAATAATCAGCCTTTCTTTGTACTCCACAATCTGGGGAAAATATTCCAATTGGCAAGCAGTTACTCCCGATTTTGTAATGTAGCTGAAATTTCAGTATGACCTACAGGTTTCATAGATTTTGCAAGTTGTAATAGCAGAAAAAGGAGAGAAGAAATCAAGAAGATAAAGATAAGCTCTAGCAAGCAGTAAACGGATATGCTAATTCCCTAGCTTTCCATAAATTAATAGGTCTAGTCTAGTAAGTGTCATGTTTTAAGGACAGCTGAATCAAACAGAAATTTTTCAGACCTAAAATGTCATCATGGTGCTTAACAAATGACAAGCTACAAAAAATCTATGATTTTCATGCTATTTTGGTGCAATGTGTACTCATTCTTGATCAATACTACAAATCACATGGGCTAATTAATGATTGCTATTAGTTATGTATGTAGCATATGATATATAACACTGTTCAGTTGTGCTGTAAGTGGAAGAATTATTTGAACAGGTGAGCAAAAGTAAAGAGATGCCTTACACCAAATTCTTTAGTCTAATTTGAATCAGAGCCTGCACCTGCAAACACTTTTGCAATATTTGAATTCAACCCATACATAAAAATGTCAGTAAAAGCAACTAATCTGGGTCTGATGCTCACCCTTGTATACACATTTATATAAAAAATACCTGTATTTCTATGATGGTTTAAGAAATAATAAAAACATTAAAAGCATACCACATTTCCACACAGATAACTCACATTTCAGATAACACACTTTCTAAACACACCAATTCTGCCAAGGGCATTCTTACAGAAGGCCACGTCCTCACAAAACGCTCAAATTCAGGTAAATTGGAGGTGAGATGCTGAGGTAAAAAGAGTAGGGAATGGGGGCCTGAAACAGAGCTACGGGAAAAGGAGGAAATACGGTGTGGATCCACAGAGTTGGGATAACGTATTTCCTGAGCTCATGCATAATCCTATTGCTGAGATACAAGCCTTGTTTGTTTTATTTTGCAGGTAGCCAAATGCAACTCAGTGTGAAGCACAGAAAATATGAGCACAGAGTGGCTGTGTCCCAGAAGAACAGCCAGCACATACTGCAGGAATCAGCCTTTTCACGTATCCTCCGCACGCCCAGTCCGTGCAGCAACCTCAACACGTGCACACAGCTTGTGCTTTCTTCATAAGCATTTGGCTCCAATCAGGGAAAACATCTCAGTGAATTCAACTGGATTAGGACCTTGTTTACTGTGTTTGTTTAGGAAAAGCATCCGTATTGTCAGGTGAGCGTTTATTAAGTGATGGGTGTAATTTATAAAATCACAAACTAGCAGTCCCAGACAACAGAAGACTTGAAAATGTTGCTCCTCTATAGAAAACAGGATTTGCAAAACTTTGTTTGAATTCTGCTCTTACCTTTTTTTGTTGTTTTCTGTTGTTTTGTGTGATCTTACTGTAGTGCACACAGTAGCCTCCATAAATATATACTGTACCTATACTATAGATAAGTAACCCATTACTATAGATATGTAATCCATATGTACTATAATTACCACAAAGCAAAGCCATACTTTGTGGTGACACTGGGACCCAAACAAGATATCATTGCACATTAAAACTGTATTAAACTAATTGAAAAATAGTTAAAACATTGCTAATAAAACAAGATAAATACTAAACATTAAAAAGACAGAGACTTTCCAGTGTTCCATAAAACCACACCTTTCAGACAAATTAATTATTTGCATCATAAAAAAATCCTAACTGTGAAAGAAAATATTCCAAAAGGAATTGATGAGTAAAAAAGCTTCAGGCGCTTTTTGATTACATTAAAAACAATTCCCATTCTCATAAAATATGCAAACTTTACATCTTAAACAGCATATTTACCTTCAAAAAATTACTTTCTTTTTAATCTTGCAAGAAATTAAACCTTAATTGGGTAGGAAAGTATTTGGAATATATCCAGAAATAAAAAAACTACAGCTATTTTAAGTGGCACAGCATCTGTCAAGAGTTTTCACATACGTTTGGAAGATATCTAAAATTAAGCCAACACTGTACTTGATTTTCATGATCAGAGTTAATATTCTGCAAATCCAAACTGGTTGCCTTGTTTATTTCACAGTTTCAATTTCTACTGCTGTAATTCACCCTGGCAAATAAATAGATGTATGAGGGGCTGAATAATAAAAAAATTTAACTTCTCAGGATCTTCCTTTGCCTTGAATGAAAAACATATCATTTTTTCGTGATGCTGTTGAAGTTAAATCCTGTCGCAAGAGACTTAATGAGCAGCCTTGGAATAAAAAATAATGGTGTGTTCCAGCTACATCACCACCTTGATGAACATCAGAATTACATCTGAGACCAGATGGAAGAAAAGGAAGATGCACTATACAAAATATGTCTTCATTTGAGGAGTAAAGTATTACTCAGTGGCATTATACATTGTTAACAAACTTTCTTTATCTGAAACTATAATTTAATATTTATGTATCTAATTTACATGTGACAAAGTAGCATATTCTAAAATTAGAGTGTAACCAGCAAACTATTAACTATTATAAACAATACCAAAACACAACTAAAACATACTTTAAGGAAATAGTAGATACATTTTGGACTGGGGAATGATTTCAATTGCAGATATTGTTTTAAATACAGCTGTCAATTACATCTTGAAAAAAATTCTTCAACCTCAGAAAGATTTTCTGCTTAGGGAATCCTGGGTATATACATAAAGACCAAGAGCACACCACTGAAAAATCCCTTATTGATTACTAGCAGGTACAGTAATAATTGTAAATGCTGAAACTGTGTGTGGGGAAATAATTTTCAATATCAATGTTATATGATGCACTAGACAATATCCCCTTGAGCAGAAACTAGAGAAAATATCGTGCCCTTTATTATCTCTGTGGTTTCTTACGTGTAATAGACAGCGGAAGAATTGCACTTATTGTAACATTACAGTAGAGTGTTAGATTGCAGTTCACCTTTTAGAATATTAGTGGCCATAATACTTATGATAGGTTGTGCCTTATGCAAAGATGAATAAAGATGTGCATTTAAATTAAAAAACGAGCAACCACTTACAGAACCAACAGTGAGGCTTAACATAACAAACATGCACTAACCCTACACTTATGCAAAACTAAGTTCTTCCAGGAAACTGTAACCAACTGTTGACCTTCCACAAAGGTAAAGGTTTTGTCCCTTGGTAATATGTTCGGACTTTGCAGTCGAATTCCAGTTTATTAGCTCATTGTCTGTAAATGTGCTGTTCCACTGTGATATCCTTTAGCTGCCCTTGAGCTTCTGCAGAATCTGCAATCTTACAGTCACTTTTATTTAAGGGTTTATTGAGCCGCAGAGTAAGTCCCCTTCAGTACTACACAAATAGGCTTCCTTATTCATCCTCTTCAGGTTCCTGTGGTAGAATTGGTGTCTCCTCCTTTAAACAAGCACTAAAAAACCCAAGGATTGTGCTGTAAAGGTGATATTTGCTTTTCTCAGAAGCAATGTTATGACCTTCATCCGGGTAGATCTAGCAGAGGAGAAAGGAAAAAAGTAAATAGTTTTTAAAGGCTTTTCAAATATTTAGGACTCTAATTTTCTTTCTCTGATCTTCAAAATGTTTTTGATGACAACAGGATGGTAACATTAGTTTTATGGCATCAAGGAAAGCTAATATAACTCAAAGTAAAACTCATTCTCTTGGAATTTGAACTTACATAAAACAACCACTGCAGTGGGATCTGCAGAAGTGAAAAAATTTGTATTCTCAGCCATTGTGCTTACAACAGTTTACTTAGCTGGCATTTTCAATAGTGCCTAGGCATCCAAATCCCATTAACGTCAATGAGGATTAATTACCTCATGCTTTTAGGGACCTCTCAATATCTCAGCTTCTAAGTGTTCAGCAAAAAACCTTTTTATTCATATTTTTAACTATCTTGCTATCTTGTCTAAAGCCCATCTTCTCTTTCTCTCCTAGGGCGGATGCGAGCATTTTTATCTCTTAAATCAAATCCCACTGGGAATGTCTCCCAAGTGAGGCTGAGCAAATGGTTTTACAAGCTGAATGAAGAAATCCAGACTAGGAGACAAGAGACCTGAGGTGGCCTGAGGCAAAAGGCTTCAGCTGCTTGCTCAAACTCAGGTTATCATAAGGTTGCATCAGAAGGGCTCAACAGGGCTCTCCTGAGACAACTCTCTCATTCCTGCTTCTTCCTTTCTCCACAGGCCTAAACATCACCTCAGCTGAAATCAGAAGCATAGCAGGAACATTGTACTTATAAAGTCCTTTCCCTTTCCTGAGTGACACTAACTCCCTTGTTGCCACCTCCTCCCTGACAGGAGCTCACATGCTTCAGTGAAAACTACAGGATCGCCTACGGTTCAGCAAGGTGGAGGCTTGCAACATGTAACATCAGTGATATTTGGAGGAGTGACCCAGAACAACGTCGTGTCAGATATCCAGGAAGGTTTAATGCAATCAGAACCCTTGGCCAGCAACATCCACGTGCTCTGGGTGGGTCCCACGCAAGTCCGTGCATTGGCAGCAGCCCTGTCCTGCTCTTCCCATCTTGCTCTCACAACATCCTCCTCCTCTGCAAGGCAATGCAGAGAGGGAACACTGCTCTTGCCTTTTAGCTGCTTTTTAATATATCTAAATGTTGAAAACAAGGGGAAATTACTCTCGTGTGACCCAATACTCTTTTAAGTAGAAAGGGACTGAAGTAGTGATATCTCCATGCTACAAATAGTGCATATGGATTCCAGAGCACTTTGCATACTGTTCTAAGATAAACAGGTGAAAAATAGAAAGATGAGAGAGAGGAGAAAGAGCCTAGGAGAACAACAAGATGATATAGTTCTTGACATCTATACTAACAGTGAGGAAAATGGAATTAAACAGACTTCTAACTGCAAATTGAGGTAATACTGCTGTGTTGTGGTAGAGGGGGTCCTTCTCAGTGAAGAAATAGCAATAGGAGGTTCAACTATGTCTATAGGAAAAGCCACAGTGCACATACCTGCATAGTGTAATTAGCCCCAGCTTTTATTAGATGTTTAATTAGTTCCGCTGAATGCTGGAAGTGGACTTTAGCTGCAAGACAAGATTTGATATTATTAGAAAAAGCTACACTAATATGAAATACTTATCTGCTAACCAGCTTTCCAACCTCTGTATTTACTGGATCAGATGCTGACTATCTTTAAGGTCAGAAGTGCCCAGCCCCATCAGAAACAACAATACAGGGTGCTACAACAGAGGTTTTAGAGAAGGAGCTGGAAGCCCCAAGAGAAGCCATACTTTCCACATACTCTGTGAGGGCTCCTGTCTTTACCATTCATTTACACCCACTGCGATAGTTTAGAGGTGTGTAAAACCATTCTGTTTGAACATCTAGGCATTTTATAATTGTGTTGAAGGAAAGTACATTGGATTTTCTACTGCTTGCACAGGGTTATTACAGCCCATGCTTCTTAAGGAAATGGAGTTTCTCCAACCCATCAGTAACTTAAGCTTTGTGTGGTAAAACCAGGCAGCTTTATTATGGTGTACTAACCCTGCAGAGCTTGGGCTGCAAGTGGGCTGGGTAGTGTCACTGGATGTGATATTAAACAAGGGCTGCAGGCAATCAGAGTCCTAGGCTTGAGCACACTGCATTGCTCAGATATCTGTTGAAGTCCCAATTCCTGCCAGAACCAAGTTCAAAGGGGCAGAAATTCCTGCTGCCTGTTACAATCAGCAAAGTCTGAGACCCTCATGCCTGCTCAGTCACCCAGTATATCTTCTCTGCCCCTCTCCCCTGTCCTCTAGGAAGAAACACTGGACAATGTTTGTACCCCTCTGATTGCACTTTGGATCAATAACACAGGTTTGGTGCCTTCACACCAGGGTGACAGGCTGGTAGGTGCCATTCTCACTGTGCCAGCTGTGGATGGGCACTCTCACCTCAGCCCATCACTGTGAGATACTTATCCCTCCAGAATGAGGAGTAAGAAACCTTCTATTATCCCACATTCACCAGAAAAATGCTGGGGAAAGAAGTAGGCATGTGAATCTGTTCAGAGGAGCTGGTTGCAGCACTGTAATTTGTGCCTGCATCAAAGCTTGTTCTTCAGACTTACATCAGCTAAGGAAGTTCAAAAAAATACACTGCAGTTAAATTTAAATCTGTAATTACAAATTTTCTCATTTGACACATCTTGTGATTCCATTTAAAGTGCAAGAACTTACCCTGTTTTACTCATTCTGTCTTAAACGACTGCTAAAAGTATTAGTGCTATTAAAAGGTTATGTATAGCTTCAGCTTCAGATGCTTTCACACTACCTTGTAATTAATTAGCTGAAAAGATTAACTTTCCATGTGGTGATGTACATTACCAACTGTACTGATAATTCTCCAGAATTTCTATGAATTTAAAACAACATTAAAAATGTATGTAGTTCTATTAACAATTCATGTAATACCTTCCACTAGCAAGACAGTGGTCCCCAAGATTTAAACAAATTAGAACACACAGCACCTAAAAAGTGCAAATATTGAGCAAAGAAAGATGTCATCAGTTTAGAGTTAGAAGCTGAAACAAAAGAAAAAAGTCCTATCAGAGTGAGAGTAAAACTGAAAATGTAATCGCTAGGTGTGTGCCTCATCGGTCCTTGAACACCTGCCTATTAGAAGCTCTGACTTTAAATTAATTGCATCTCTAAGTACTTACCATCAGCTGTTCCATGAACTATTAGCAAATTTGCTTCTTTTAATCCATGAAGATTGTGTAATACACTGGATGCCTGGGAAACAAACATACACAAGTGTAACTGAGTTGCATTTTGAGAGTAAAATACTAATTTTAAGTTACTTCTTTATGCTAACTTACCTGATAGGTAATTTCCTCTTTTGATGGCATCCCAAGGTATCTTTCTGAAAAAGCTGATGCTGCAAAAGTAAAACAAAAACTTGCAAATTCAAAGTTACTTCTGTTTAAAAATTGACCTAGAGTCAGGAAAAGCTATTTAAGCCATGAAGTCAATAGAGACATTCATTTAGAACCAAAATGTATCATTTTAATGTACCACTGATAACAATTTTTAAATAGTTAAAAAAAGAAAGCAATCAAAAATCAACCAACTCCCCTTCCCAAAAAATACCCAAAGCCCACAACCAATAACAAAAAACCCCAAATCCAAACCAAAATGCACTGAAAAGTTTAACAGACCAGTAAAGCAATGTGCTCTGATTTCCCATGTATCACAGTCCAGAGCCTGTGCCCTAAACTTCACATACATAACCAGAATATCCTGTAATTAAATGAAAACATGGTTGATATTGCAGTGAATTCACTGCTAATCTTAAAAGAATCACTCCTCATATAGGTCTTGATTCATGCTGATATACCTAAAGGGTCTTTAGGAAATGAGTTTCTGACTGAATTTCAGTGCACAACTCCTTTGCAAAAATAAGTGGTGTTAATCATAATGTAGCTGGTGTGTGTTTTGGTAAACTGTCCCGGTGTGAGCTTCACTTTCATTTAAAGAAGAAAATGAGACAGTGAGATGAAATCTCACTGATGTTGTTACATTATCTGCCCTTTGTTAAAATAAATAACACCTCCATGAATAAAAGACATTTTGAATAGACTATCATATAGGTGTAGGGTAGGGAATACTCACCATATAACTTCATATCTGTGATTGGTGCCACCACAGCTCCACACTTGAAGAGCCGTTCACTGGATTTCAGGATCATTGATGTAATGTAGCCACCATATCCCTAACAACGGGACAGAGATTTTTGTTGATTCGTTTCTCTTTAGTAACAATAAAGGTCATTGTGCTAATCTAATGGTATCATTTTACAGTATGCAGCTGTATCTGCAAGAATTACTTTTAAGGGAAATGTAAAACTTCAGTTTGAGAGTGAATGGAGATCACATTGACCTCGTCATGATCTTTGAACTATGCAATTAATAATAACAACAAGTATATTTTTGGTTCAAGCTCCGTAATTCCATCACAACAGTCTAGCCTATAGTTAGTTGGTTTGAAAACTACAGAAAATAACCTACAAAGCAAACCCCACAGGTAGGGTTTTGTGGAACACAGTCTAAACAGGAAGATTTGTACTCAGTTTTTAATGTTTGATATAGATACTTGCAAAGTAGCAAGACATACTGAGCATTTTGCTGACAAACAGAGAGCAGCAAAAGGGGGGTAATCTGTGAATCGAGTGCATTATGTCCTCCTCCTGACACCTGAACCTTCATAGACTGAATCCCACTACTACTAAAGAGGTTTCTGCATGTCAAAGATCCCACAGAGACATACAGATCCTGCACTGTTTTGCAGAAATAAAAGCTGCATGTAAGCACATTGTTCAGTATTATGCTGATCTCTGGATGCCCTTTCTGGCCACAACAGCATCCATGAGGCTGCTTTGCTGCAAAGCAGGTTGCACAGACAGCACGAAGAAGTTAAAAGAGACAGGGCAGAATTGGGGAGGTCTGTCCTTGCCTCACCACGTTTGTCTGTCCTTATTTCTTCACCATCTCTCCTGCAAAGTCTATAACAGACCTTTCCGGGAATAGTTGTGACACAAAGCGAGTCATGAAAGCTTTGTGAAAGCTTTAACTTGAGACCACAGTTTTCCTTGGAATGACACTGGCAATCAATTTCTGTATACCTGTAATCATTCTAGACCCACAGAAAATTGTGGCATCTAGGATCAATGATTTTCTCATGTATTATGGGCTCTTCCAATTTCTGTATTTGCCATCTTTGTTTTCCCTTCATCAGTGCTGAAAAGTTGATTTTTTTCAGGTATTTTTGTTGTTGTTGTTGTTGTTTTATGTTGGCACAAAACGTTTCAGAAAGAAGAAATTATCCCATATCCGGGAACACAAAATACAAAACACCAGCTGACCCCAAAAAAGAGTATTATGCATCAAATAGTTACAGTTTTCTCATGTACTTTTATGAATGCTGCCTGTTCTTCATGACTAAATATTTAAAGAATAGATGATTTCTATGGAAGAATGGGAATATCCGAAAATCCTTTAATCTTATTGCAGGAAAAAAAAGCAGAGATAAAGATTCTTTGGAATCAATCTATAGTAAGTGTGAATGGACTGAAGGAAATGCAAAACAAGTGCTGAGTTTTCAAGGGAGTGTGAAGAACTGAGTTATTCCTTTCCCACGGAAACTCCAGCCCAGGAGGAAAAGAGCTGCCTGGATCTGTCCATGTGCAGCAGTAGATTTCACCTAAGAAAGAATTTCTGAGTGGGCAACAGTAACTTGTGTAATTCAAAGAGTTTAAGAGGACAGCAACTTTCCTCTGCCTCCAGGTTTTCTCTTCTTTTACTTTTGTTTAATATTCTGTTTGTGTCTTTCCCAATGGCACAGTTTTAATCCTGGAATAGGTATTGCCAGGTTATTTATTATTTACGCCATGTTTTCATTAAGAGCTTGTTTAGTTCTCCTGGGAATTTCTTTCCTTTATGCTTGTGCCCTTGCTTCCAGTCAGGGTTTCCAGGACAAAAACATTGGAGAGTGATATCACATTTTCCGAAGCATTTCACAATGACAATGCAGAAAATAGTCCACACGTTCTGGTGCAAGGACATGTGGTGCCCCACTCATGGGCTGGGTTTCTGTGGTTATAACCTAATCACCGTATTTTCAAGAAGGAGGTTGGCTGTGGAATTGCAACTCATTGCAAACTCGCTTTTGACTTCCAAGAATAAATCCACAAACTACATGGAACCAGAATTTGCTGTCTAACAGTTCAGAAAGGCCCTTGGATGATGCACTTGGGCTTGCACCCCTCACAGAGATAAGCAATGGGGCAGTCAGAAGTAGGTATTTTCCACACTCTCCCCTTCTGGACAATCTTGTTACTCTTGTGCCTCATTTACATTACTGATTGTGACAAGCACTTTATTTCTGTGTAGTTCTGGAACCTCTTAAAGAGCTTCCTGACAGTGTGAGTGCATGAGTCCAGCTTTATGAGATCAACATTAAGCCATTTCAAAGCCATCTTATTTTCAAGTAAAGTGCATATTCTGTTTCCATCAGTAAGGCAAATTTAATGCATAGAGAGAAAAAAAATATTTTCCCTATCACGCTGTACATAGTAAAAAGTAAACGAGCTTTAAAGTAGATTTTTAATTGACTCTAAAACAAGCAGAGAAGAGGAAAATACAATTAACCCTAGGAAGCTGTTAAATAGAGTTTTTTTAATTAATTCTAAAACTGACTTTTAAATTTTATGAATTTTTGTTTGACAGTACAAAACAACTCTGAAAGGTTAACTTGGAAAGGGGATATTTCCCTGACTTCAAAGCAGCATTGAAAGTTTATCAAATTTCTGAGTTTTTGCTCTTTGCTTTCTCACATTTCCACTCTTCATTCCTCAATACTTCTATGAAAAAATAAGTGCAGGAACATGGTCATCGATAATATTTTGTAGAAGAAAAGAAAATCAGGGGTAGGTCTTGGCAGCTATGCAAAGCCATAGTTATGTGTATGATCTATGGAAACTGTGTCATCACATTACATTTAGGAAACAGGATACTGCTGAATCTCTGACAGAAAACAAGTGGGAATTTTCAAGTAGCAGTGGAAATAATTTCTGAAGTCAGAAACAAGTGAGCAATTCAGGGTGCTTGGTGATTTCATTTCAGAAATAGTATTTTTAATCATTTGGAAAGAGGATATGGAGAAATGTTGATGCTTCTATGCATATGCACTTTCGTATACATTGGTATATGGTATATATTAAAACCTGAAGAGAAACGTGGCTACAATCATCTGATGCATGAAATCAGCCCAGCTTATACATCCTGAGCTGAAAAATCTCTGGCTGTCACCCTACAAACCAAATCCTGCCTCCTGAAATTCTTGCAGTGACAGTTTCTTTAGCTCCAAGGAGTGTGGCAGGAGCTCAAATATTTGAGGAAGGTCATGTTCATGTGAAATGCTAATAATAGCCACAAACATTAGCCAGTCCTCAAAATGCTACCATGCAGGAGGTAAATGTCAATATCCATGTCCTGCATTCAGACAGACTGAGACAAGCAGGTTAAATGACCTGCCCGAGGCCATGCAGCAAGTCAGTAGCAGCGTGGGGATGAAAACTAAGGCATTTCACAGTGAAATGCATGCTGCTCTTATCACTGATGAAAGGGGGGTACTTGATCGTGGTTTGTTATTGCTTTCAACTAAAAGGCACAAAACAGCTTCATTTTTATTAAAAAACTTTTAAAAAATTAAAAGGTTGCACATACCAGCTCATAGATGAAGCAGCAGTTGTGTGGTGTTTCTAATGGCTGCTTTTTAACAGACACCAGTAAAATGCTATTTAGTTTGCTACTAAAAGTTAAGCCCTTGCCTCCTTCTATCTCATACTAAGGGGAATGACAGGCCACACAGCAAAGACAGCTGATAAAATAGCAAAGGCAAGACTTCTCGCTGGTGCAACAAGGAAGTTGTTGACAGTACCATCGGGTTGTTACTCAGCTGAGCTCAAGGGTCAGTAAAACAGTCAAATATAAAAGCTGGTTTAGGGTGACTTTGTCAATTTAAATGCAGGCCAAACATAAAACACTAAGAAACAAGCTTTCCCAAAACCAAGCCCACATTAAAAATTTCTAAAGAAAGCAGACTTTTTAAACAAATACTTTACTCCTTCAGATTCTGAAACACAAATACTGCTGTAGTATAAAACTGGTGTTATTGAATTAAATACCTGTTCTGAGAAAAAGATAATATATAGAACAGATAGTAAATTCTAGAAGGTTTTCCCCCCTCTTTTAATAACTGAAATTGTCTTAGGAAACTAGAGGAATATATTTATTTACGAACTGACAGTATTTTCTTAAAGAATCATGAAGATATATCCTGCTATTTTTGCACATTACCTTTCCAAATATACTCAGTCTCTTAGGATCAATGAAGGGCTGTTTCAATAGTGATCTGAAAGAAAAAAAGTTGGTTTGATTTTTTTTTTTTTTTACTTTGATAAAGTAAAATGGTGAATTTTACTCGCTGAATATACTATTTAAAGGAAATTATTTGTACAGTAAGGATTCATCACACATGCAGGTCAGGTAGAAGAACAAATTACATCCATACAAGTAGTACTGCACTGTGAAATGTGATTTGCTGCCTAATTCCTTCTCTATATGGCAAACAGTTGGTGTTAGGCTTATCTCATCTAATTTAGATACCTGAATTTAAGCATCCTGTCTAAATTACCCATTTACATCTGCTTTTCATTTAAAGGACAGAAGAGAGACACTCTCAGACAGCCATTCTTTCCCACCTATGTTGGAAACCTCTCTCACTCTGAGGAGAATAATCCTCCAGAAATGCCAGGATTTTCCACTGACTAGAGCTTAAATGACTGTTTTGACCAGCGTTTTGACAGCTGAAGGAAGGTAAGATGAATGGAACTTCATGAAACCAGATAATTAAATAATTAATTTGCTCACCAAGGACATCAATCAGCTATGGTGATTTTTTTACAGAAAGGACAGAATAACCTGAGAGGAAAAATCCAACTAGCTTTTGAGGAGATAAAGCCAGCTGCAGCACCTCCTACCCGCCAGGGGCACCCTCCCTTTTTCCCATGCAGTGCATCCCAAGAGAGGCCAGATTAAATCTAGCCTAAAACATCTTGGGATTTGAGCAGGGAGATCAGGTCTCACAGCAGACCGTGTGGGTTGCTTCCGACGGCCCTTCCAGGAGGGTCACCTTGAATTGCTCCCCTCAGTGCGGCCCATTCCTGACCAACGTGAACACCAGGAGCCTTACTGCCCAGGTAGCAGACACAGCTGCCTACTCACGCAATGGTTGAAGCATCAACTGCTTTCAAAAGAAGAAGAAGAAGAAGAAGAAAATATCTGGCTTTAAATCTATCTTTCCCTGGGAGACCTTAAAAGAAGTCCATTCAGACCTTGGTATTTGCCATTTTGACAAGTGCCCCCTAAGAGTGTTGTCAAAGCTATATGTGATTACTTCATAGATGGAAATTACTCTTGTCTGCAGCTGGTGGATTTATATCAGTTTAACAGCAATAGCGCAAATGAGAAATAGCAGGCATTTGCCCAAATTTTGCTCTTATTTACACCATTATAACGCCGTTTGCTTTGTGCTGTTACTCCAAATCTCTGTAGTGAAAATGAGAGCAGTATCTGATCATATAGGCCAAAAATACTGTAACACAAATGCATCTAATCATTAACACACATACAATAAGAATTTTTCCTAAGAGATACAGACAAAAACAAATTAGCTCAGATGGCATATTCAGACTGCAAATAGCAGGGTCAGCTTTATCAAAGAGAAGCACCCACACAAAAAGACACCTATTTGATCTCCTATTTGTTGTTTGTAATGAAAACATCATTGTTTCAAAATCTGAAACTGCATTAAAATAAACATTAAAAACATCCAATTTGCAAAGAAAACATTCTGGGCAGTTTCAGTTGAAAATGCCCGTTCATCAAGGTGTAAGAAGGGTAAAAGAGAAGAAAAGATTGCACATACGTACTCTACAGCTGCTATTTGGTCCTTCACTTCCACTGATCCTAAGCATCGGTGGACCTCCTGTAGAATCTTGAGGCCTTGAAATCCACTCCCTCTGCCATCAAATCGAGCTACGATGACATTATCAGAGTTGACAAGCACTGAGTCCCAGTCAATGTGAAACTTATCTGTAACCAACTGGCTGCCTGGAGCTTCATCACTGCAAATACCAACACACCAGACACAAACGAAGACTATTGACAATGTGATGCACTGTGCCGATCTCCGATATTTTATTTAGCCTAGATGGCAGAGTTCAGTCGGTTATGCAATCCTGCTGAATTACTGTCACTTCCATCGATACCATCCCATTAGCCAGTGCTGCTTATCCCTGCAGCAGTAGCAAACAAAATAATTTCTTTAACTATATAACCACTATGTTGCAGTGCTGCCAATACCTGAATATACTCTGCTGAAAACTAGTGCTGCTTATAATACACTGAAAAGAACTCCAACACATAATCACTAATGGCTCTGTTCTGAGAAGGGTCATGCAGAACTGGTGAAGCTGCACTAAACACAAAAAAAGGAAAATTCATTTTGTACCCTGATTACCATTTTGTAGGATATATAATACTATTAAGAAGCATGTTACCTTAGAAAACAAAAATAATTGCATTATTGTACCCTTGAATGGATTTTTTGAAATAGAGTAAAAAGAAGAGAAGACTGAAGTATACACTGGAGAAAATTATATTTCCTCCATCCAAATTCATAGCAAGAAATGGATGCAGGCAGGAGTGATAAGTTTATTTTATGACATTAAAAAAAAAAGGTGTTTTACATCAGAAAAGCTGGAACAGAATGGGAGAATGCAGTTTCTAGAGCAACAATAAGATTTCCCATTGAAGCCAAATATACTGTTTTCCTTAAAAAGAAAATAAAATGTCAGTTTTAAAAGGGATGTTTGTCATTATTTTTCCCCCAAGATAAACACAGAATAAAAGAGCAGGCTACCATGAAGTTGTACAAAATACAAAATTGTTCTATGCAGGTTGCATCTGCCAGTTGACTGCAAATTAAAATGTAAAAGTGTCTGTGCTGGCTGTATGGAAATTAGATTGGACGGTCTGCGGGAATATCCTGTCTAAGGTGAAAGAAAGATGAAGACAGAAATTATTATTTTGCCAAAGAGACTTATGTAAACCTGGAGGAGGAAAGAGAGATAAAAATATCCTGCAACAACTACTGTCTTACATGTACAATAACGTGCTGATTCAATATCTGGTTTTGCCTGCGGATAACAGAGACCATCTCCAAGGTAATCACCTAATTAATTAGCAAGCATATGATGAACACATTGTTCTCAAATTCAGTCAGACCTACCTATGTAGTTGCTATATCATGTACTGAAATCAAGATTACTTGGTTCCGGACAAAGTCACAATATGCAATGCTTGTTTTACCATTATCTTGTGCATCAGGCTTATATTTGGCTTTATAAAACAAAGGAAGGACATTTTTTGTTTGCTTAACCAATTCATTTGTGATTACACAAATGCTCACAGTACAGGGCAATATTTGGAAATACTGTCAAGTTAACTCTGATGAAGACACAATTCACAAAGTATATAATCATTATTATTTACAATCAGGAGCAGAACAATACTTTCAATTTCTACTTATTGTACAGAGCAAAGTTTTTAGGAGCACTATACATTGATGCAGATGTTTTCACAAAGTATTTATCATTACTTCCAACAGTAGCAGCTTCAGACCAGTTATAACTACTTTTAGGTTCTTCCAACTTTCCAAAATAAGATAATGTCAGAAATATCCATGTTTGACTAGGTAACTTTCCAAAAGCTTAATGCACCCCACACCAGTGAAAATATCATGAGTCAGCCTGCTTCCTGCTTCCCTTCCATCTAATATAAGAACAAAACTAATACACTAATATATACATCTGGTGTGTTTATAAATATATACACACATATATATATTATATGCCATATGCCCAAACACCTACAAATAGGGGGAAAACCATTACATTTTAAGCCCTTCTCTAAACCATAAAGTGCTTAAAACTAAAAGGTGTTTTAAATTAAACATGATACCCGCAGAGAATTTCTTCTGTTAAGAAAGGAACAACAAACAGAGCCTCAGCAGGATTCTCAGTTGGGTGAGAACTGACAGTGATGGTTTCCCAAGCTCCTTTTTGGAGGGCAAAGCTGGGCTACTTTCAGGTTCAGACTTTAAACACTATACATGTTCCAGTCCTGTATGATGGTTTGTTTGACATATTGCTTTTGGAAGCAATTTTCCAGTGGCTAGTTTATTTCACGAATGTCCATATAAGTAGCCTGTGACAGGTATTTAAAGCTATTTCCATTGAGGTACATATCAAAATTCCCATTAGCACCGAGACGTCTCTTTACTCTTCAGCTGCTACTATAAAATGATACTGATTATCTGAGGTGTGCTTCTGTCCTCCATAGAGAGACAGCACATATTCTGTGCACCATTTGGACCACATTGCTAACCTTTTAAATGGGGCTTCTGCAAGGTATTAATTCTTTATACAACTTTGAACATCATCCTGAGAGCTCTGTAACAAAGATTGATACTGATGCACAGTCTGATTTGGGAAGTTTGTCCTGGGTTTAGAGTTATCTCAAAGCTCAGGTTTTGTATTATGCTTATCTCTACTCACAGTCTCATTATAATTAACTGCTATTCCCTGGTACACTCTTCCAGGAATTATTTCTTGACCCCACTAGTAAGATTGCAAGAAGGTCTACGCCATTTACACTTAGGTATAACACAAACACTGAAGTCTTCTACCCATCTGACTATGGATGGTCCTAAGGGAATCATGGACTAGCCAAAGCACTGTAGCAAAATCAAAGCCAACACCAAAAGGGCAAAGCAAAGCTACAGGCCATTCAACATCCCTCAAGGTTTCCTTAAGGACCATCATCTCCAGAGTCAAACAAGAGCAGAATGATCCAAATGAAGACTATGCCTTGTTCCTCCTGATTCATTTTTCTTCCTTGCAAGTGACAGCACTTGCACATTTTTTTTTTTCTTTTTCTCCTGATTTTCAAGGTTCAGAGCTGCCCAGTGTGTGTCTTCAACAGCAACTGCACTTGGATTAGGAGTCCACTGTGGCAGCACAAGTGCTGACGGCTGGGGCACACTGCTGGAGTTCACTGCCAAGGCACCATTTAAATAGACAGAAGCCATCAATAATATACCAATATCACTGACCTCAGTGGGTATTTTGTATGCTTCTTGGAAGGCAGTCACATACATCTCAGGCTGCCTGGTAAAAGGGGCAGCTCATTATAAGTTCATAGATTGCTGAAAAGAGAGGAGCCCGTTCTTTCAGATTCTATAACCAAAAGCTTAAACTAAAGTCTCTGTTCATGGTTTAAGTTCCAGCCTACAGGGAAGAAGGCAGTGTTAGCAGACAGGCTAACACTATTATGCTGAACTCTGTGCAATACTCCTCTGCCACTCTGCTATCATGACTGCAGCAAAATTTGTTCCACATTTGGCACCATTTAAAAGCTAATTGACAAGATTTTGAACACGAATTTTAGAAGTTATAGGACTGACCAAGGAGGAGGGAAGACAATTTTAAAAGATGCATGCCAAATAACTGCCGTCATCACTGCTTAATATCCAGTACGTTTCTTTCTACTCCTGCAAAACAGTGGATTTGATGCAGCATATCGAAAAGGTAACTTGACAGAAAATATGTGAGAAAGACTGCAACTCAAAGAATAAAATCTATGTAAGGAAATGTTATTGATAAAAGTCATATTTTGTTTATGGTGAAACTGAGTGGGGAAAGGTCATTTTGCAAAACTGGTGCAAATAATAGAAAAATCCACTTCATTTTTAGAGTTCATAAGCACCTTTCCACAAGCATCATCTTCCAAGCACACCCACCACTACTGGTCAAAAATCAGGGAACCTCAATAGTCTCAAACATTGAGCACAAAATATCTCAAATGCTTTCTCTCTTCACATGCACTGCTTAGATATAGCGAACTACAACTAAAGACAGATCATGTGTCTCCAACTCCTGCCCTCAATATGGCCAAACAAATTAAAAGACATGACCAGAAGAGATTCCATTACAAGGGTAGAAAACATGCAATAGGTAGGACCAAAGCAGAGAGCATAGTTAAGCAGAGAGTATAGTATGAAAAATAAAATTTTTGTTCTTAAAACACCTTTCTGAAACCCTTAAGGCTGAAGACTTTAAAAATACAGTTTTGAGAACAAGAGTTGCAACCCTGGCCCATGTCATAGGAAAAGGAGGTAAAGTTTTGAATCTCCTCTTGCTTTTTTTCTACGGAAGATTAAATGAGAATTTTATTCACCTAGCAAGACATAAACTGCTGTGGGGGAAGTGGGAATGGGGGAAGTTGAAAGAGGATGGATCTTAGCTCAATGATTCCCCAAGACTTTTCTGTGGACAAGACTGAAGAGAAAGGCAGTGAGCAGACCCATCACTGTCCACAGCACCAGGACTGCTACTGCCAATGAAACAGTTGGAATGAGTCTCCAGTCTATTCTTCTTTTAGACTAAACTAAGTGAATCCTCCCTCTAGGCCTTGAGAAATATTACAAAGTTCAAAGAATGGTGAAGAAAATGTAAAAGAGTAAAATAGAAAAGACTCTTCATCAAATACTTTGATGTAACAGAAACACAAAAGATCAGTGAAATACTGGCATGCTCTGCAGAGGCAGGATGAATACAGGCATGAAATGGATAGCTGGCAAAGCAATTCATGAATTAATTCACATGACTTAAGGATCCCCTAAAAAGTAAAGTTTTCACAAAATATTTTTACACTTCACCATGCAGCCAAGCATTGTTCCTTCTCTTGCAACAACTGCCAGTTAAAATGAGCAATATCCTTTACAAGAGAAAGGTACACAAGACAGCTATTAATTGGCAGTGTTACCATACCTCAGATCTTGAATATTTCCCAACACTTGCATTAAGCCTCTCTATATTTCTTCTAGTCTTTTAATGACTTGTTCTCAAAGCTGCAAAAAAAATTCACTTCAAACCCTATTGTCTTATCTTGCAATCAGTCCCGAGAGCGTATTCACTGGAGGCATAAACAGGTTTGATTGCCTGTGGAAGGCCTAAAACTTTCATCATTTCAACAACAGGTAAACCAATTCCTGTTTATTACCAATATATAAGAAAACAAGTAAACAAAAAACCAAAAAGAAACCTCTTGGAGACAATTCACTGTTACATTGGAGAATACCCGGGTTTTTTTCCCCCTCAAATATTGGAGCAAGTTTTCCACTGATTCAGTTTTACAATATCCACAATACTGGACAATTTTAAATGGTGTTAAATAATAGATACTGACATTTAAGATACATTATCTACAGATTTGAAGAAATGAGGTTAATTATGTTCAAGGCAAAATAAAGAATGATTATCTACTCCGATTTTATTACCCAGATTAAATGCCAGAGTCTTTACTTAATCATTTCCTGTGTGTTACCAAGAAGTGTATCTTCCAACTTTTTTTAATGAGTAAGGTGAACCATAATGAGAAAATCAAGGATCTGAAATTTAAACTTTGATCTTAATTATACAGAAAAAAGATGATAATCACTCTTTCAGGCAATTACTGTAGAGCCCTCTAATCTATAGCTACAGTGTATGTATTATATCAGAAGGAAACTGAGTGTGAAATGTACTAGTGGTTTAGGAGAACAAATGGGAAAAAAGGAAGGTGTTTTAATCTTTTAACATTTTATGGGCTATGCATCACAATTCTGGAAAGAAAAACAGTGCTACCTGACATAACTGGTTTCTAGACGAGAACTATCTGTTAGATAGTCCAGCCATACAGATGGACATAAACTTTAACACAGCAATACAAAAATCTACTATTTGACCATTGCAAAACGCTTTGCCACTGTTAACGGATGAATGTGCACAAAATCCCTGTGATGAAGATTACAGGATATTCAGGGCCTGGTTCCTAACTTGAGCTTGTGTCTAGATGGAACTGTACTTAGTTCACACCCAGGTTTCACACCAGGACCAGATTAGAGACTGGTTCCCTTCCAGGATTCAGCCTTAACACTCAGGCACCCCGGGGCCATCTGCTGGAGGTTCAAATGTACCTGTAGACATCCTTGCATGAGTGCAGGAGCTTTATTATAGTTGTGCACCTTTGAAATGGCTACTAGTTTTCAGTGCTTTGAAAAAAACCCAAATCAGATAGCACGAAACTTCTTCCACTCTATGTATTTCCAAATTCTGTTAATGCCATTGTAACCCTATCGATCCAGGGAGCACATTAACACCACACAGAAGTAGTAACTGCTGATGAAAATTTACAGTAAAATTATGAACCTCAGTCATCAAAATCCCACTTTATTCTGAGCCAGTGAAACCAGCCAAAAGTTCGGCAGAGACAAGACCACACAGATAAACAGGATTCTGCCAAAATGAAAGACACAGGAAAGACCAATTTTCACCCGAGTCTTGGAGTGACTCTGGAGCAATGACTGCAGCCAAACAGCCAGAGTCTGTTAGATCTTCTATGCCACTTCTACCATCCAGCTAAGGGGACAAAGCCTACATACACTTAGAAACTTACAAGCACTTCACTAAACATTTAATTTGCACTGCAAAGACCCATTAGGTGAATTTCAGGTTTAAACTCACATTGTCTTTTTGTCACCTTCCTTCCTTCCCTCTCTCCCTCCCTCCTTGAGCCCTTGTCAAAGTGCCCTGCTACCGAGGTGGAAAGCAAAACCCACTTCTTATCTGCTAACATTCCAGTTTTTCAGATATATATCTTCTCTTTATGTACATCTAAGTGCATGTTGCCTGGATCAAGATGTTATATAGAATCTCCTTTCAATGGAGATTAAAATGGACATACAATTAAACCAACACTCTTACAGGGACATTGGTAAGCATTCTTTTTCAAACTTTCAGTAGCAGGATTATAATGATAATTGTATCATGACTGAGAATGTAAGAAAGAAAGTAGGTGCAGCTGAATAATATGAAAGGCAGAGCTTGTTATCAGCTACTAATTCTTGTCTAACACTTCGAGCAGTAGGAACTGCAGGTCTCTCAATCAGTTCCAACAGTACCACTCTGGGACCCAGGAAAGTCATATATCTGGGAAATTATACCATCTATACAACTAATCAGTTTATAAAAGCTACATGTTCTCCTTGAACCTGAATACTTTTTCTTTTTTTTTTTTTCCTTTTTTTTTGGAAGTAGTATTTCTGATCATGAAATAAACCTTAAGACATCAATTTGGAGCTGTGTGGGTCAAGAAATTACCCCCTACATGCCCACAGGTATCCAATTGTTCTTTCTTGAGAGCTAGGCAGAATTTATTAGGCTCAAATAATCATCCCACAAGGGAACTTCCCATAACTTCAGTGACAGTTTTCCGTTTTATATTTCATTTGGGGACCTATTTAATAGAAAAAGGGATTGCTGGTAACCTTAGTTTAAAGTCTGTAAGAAGCTGTTGAAGAAATATAACTTCTTTCTCTTCCAGGGAATAGGAGGACACAAAATACACTGCATTACACGAGCCAGGACAGATTTCAAATTTTCAGTTTCATACTTTCATTACTGTACAAGGTTTTCTAAAACTAACTCCTGCTAAAGCTAACATTGAGAATTTGATATTGCAAAGGTATTTGATGGAAAAGAAGCAAAGTCTCCATTCTTTAAATGTAGATGTGACAATCTGTATTCATAAGTTGATGAATTTCCTTTTTATCCAACATGCCCATCATAAAAAAAATAAAACTATTATAAAACATATCCGTACATTATCACTTGCCCACATTATTTGCTTATTGGATACCCACAATTTTGTTAAGATAAAATTCAGACCTTGCCTCAATACTGTTCTCAGTTCTTTCACCACTCGATATCAAAATACATTTAAAAATAGCATTTCCTTAGCTTTTCTTTTTTCATTTTCCTGTAATTTCTGACCTTGGACTTCTCAGTTTTCTGATCCTTCCCTTCTATCTTCTGTAGTTCTACAAGAGTATAAAACCTCATATTTTACCATAACCGCATATGGCAGATTATGTATTTACTAGGATATTTCAAAAGGGAAGGATTACACTGCCAACACCTTAGTGTTTCCTTACTCTCAGAAAAAGTAATAAGCACAAATGTTTTCAAGTCCCTGCAGTACTGCTGGGGTCAATTCACAGAGTCAGTTTGCCTTTGGCACACTTATAAGAGCTGCTTAAAATATAATCATGCTTCCAAGATCATGCTAGCAAGCACTGCAAAGATGAAATAATATCAATGTTTCATGTTTCTCCACAAGAAAAGAAAAACGTGTTTATGAACCAATTAAAGCAGAGAGTCTCCACAACTGCAGATAAATACAACTTGAAAAATCTAAATTTTTAAACACAAACTGGGCTTAGAAATAGCAGGCTTATGTCTCTCCGTCGTATTATCCAAGATCTGATCTGAGTAGAGGAATTTGGGATCATTCAGGAGCTCAAGCTTGTAAATTTGACATCACACCAACAACAAGGATCTCTGCTGTCATTAAGGGGAGGTCTGCTCCAGGTGATACAGCTCAGTAATGTGGCATTTTCATCAATTTAGCAGTGCACTCCTACACCTCTGTTACTGAAATCCACATCAGCTCCTTCCAGATGGGACTGGAAGATTTGTACGTACAGAAAAGCCCTCTACACCCATGTTGAGTTCTGGTGGAGAGAAAGGAGTGGTGCCTTGAGCTGGCCATCACCAGTTTTCCCAGGTAGGCTGTAGGCACACTCATGACTCTGCTCTTTTCCTCTGCTCACATTGTGTAGACATGTAACTTACAGGCTGACTGTCTCTGCAAGAAATATACACCCTATTTCTTTTTAAAAGAGCAGGACAGGTTACCAGGGAGTACCACCTTCCTCCCACAGAGGTTTTCTACAAACATCGACAGACTTTGGATCATGCCTAAAATGCCTTCAGCCATTGACGCTCAAAAATATTTTTTGATTCTTTCCAGTGTTCCTAAAAGCAGTTTTTGCTTTATGCATCTTAGCTGAGCCCCTCTCAGAAGCTCTGCCCATTCCTATCAGGAATGAAAAGGAGCATATGCTCTGAATGAGATACTCTGTGGACAGGATCAGTATAGGTCCAGGAAAGACTGCAGAACTACTCACAGCTACACCATCAGAAGTGCCAGTGCCTCATGTACATAAAAGTACAGAGAAGCAGAGTTAGGTTTGACGAGCTCAAAAAAACCCCAGGCATCTCTACCAGGCAGCACCTACCACAAAGTCTTCCCAAGAACAAGCCTTTTGATTTATGAACTCAAATACATGAGGTAATTTTCCTACACAAGGCAAAGAATAAACCATTTTCTAATTAAAGAGTTAAATGTTTTCTATGATGTACTTTCTTTTTTATTTTCAGTGATTCTACACAATTACTTACATTATTAATAGAAGGGCATACTGGTTTCGATCTGTGAAATCTTTTGGCAGTGACAACTGTAAAGGGAATTCTTTTAAGAAAAGAGAAAAACATTAAAGGCTGGTAGTTAGACAGATGAAAAACAGTGACATTGTAAGAAAGCTTTTGGTTTGCTAAAATAACATTTTGCCAGATTTACCGTAATCCTCAATGTGAAGCATTTTGATTTCAGTCTTGTAATTCTTTTTCTTAAAAACAGCTTCCTTCAACACAGCATTATTTTCCAAAATATAAAACTCTAGAAAATAGGAAGAAAAAGCATGTTGAAGGTGTCACACATCACACCAGAGATAAATCAAGATTCAAAAAAATTAGAGAAAAAGAGACAAACGTGCAATGATAAATCCTGTAAATGAATACCTTCTGTAAATACTTTTTTTTATAATGCAACTACTTTGCAATTCAGGAGCTGAGCAAACATCTAATTCAAAAGATATACATCTAGTCCATTTTCTGGCTTCAGCAGGCTTTGCTTTCACTAAGCACTAGCAATGAAATTGCTGATGGCCAAATGAAAACCAGTATCTCTGATAAATACTAACAGGTGCTGTTACAGCAAAAGGCTGTTCTGCTGGGCAATGCCTCACGTAGGCATCCTTTTCAAGCTACCTATTCCAAGGCAATATTTAGCCAGCACAGCTCTACGTGGTGTCCTTACATGCATGTCCTTATGTGTCTTCTGCACTTCAACTGAGAACAGGACATCAGTTTGGATTAAAACTGCAGACATATTTGAAGCGATCCTTTTATATATGAAAGAATGATGACTGATTTGCTTTCCTTTTTTTTGTTTGTTTGTTTTTTTACTCAAATCACAGTTCTTGTTCCAAAATTTAGATTTCTTTAATTAAATAGTAAACTCTTCACTTAGGGCCAAAACTGGATAATCTAAGGAGAATGTTTGTTCTGTGCAGTCAACCCAAATGGAATAATTATAGTCTGGGAACGGAATAATTGAAGTAGTCCTTAATCATTCTTTTATGAGTTGAAGAGAATAACCTAACCTTGCACTAAAACACTAATATAAATTATATCTGTTATTATTTGGCTTCTTGTTGTTACAAGAAACAATGTCCCTCTATCCTGACTTGCTTTGCCTTACTTAAAGATGTTGCACACAAATCTCTATTTCAGTATTTCACTACCAACGGTATTTTAGATGCAGGTAATAAGGAGTGAAAGTCTGCCTTCACAGGATTGAGGAGCTCTATAGAAGTCCATGAATTTGCTTTGAGCAGTGGCTGCACCTTACTGAGCTGGACAGAACTCCCTGCCTTCAGCGTGCTATGGCACTGAGCTTTGCAAACACTAACAGTGACATTAAAAAAAAAATAGAAAAAAAAGAAGCCATAAAGTTCCCCCTTCCTGTAATCCACACCTTCATGATAGTGGGTCACAGTGGAGCTGGAGGTAGCAAAGTCGTCACCTCTGCTGCACCACAGGAATACCTAGGTGAGGAAAATTCTACCGCTGAAGGACAGTCTTCTGTTACAAAGCACTTCAAGCAGCCAGGAAACAGCAAAAGATTTGGTGTCAATATACAGAAAATAATGTATAAAACTTGACAAATAGAGGTATACAATATCCTCCTAAAAAGTCTTAATTGAAAATGTCAGTGCAGTTGTTCTGGTTTGAAAAACATAAGATAAGGACTAAGTTCATCATACGTAGGTCAGCTTTTATAAACGACTGTCCAAGGACTGTACCTTACTTCAAAATAATTGGACTGTAACTTTAAAAATATCTCTAAAAATACAAAAGTTGTACTGAAATGGCAGCATGATTTACATAGAAAGTGAAGAGGATGAAGACAAACCTGCCACCTAATTTACTCAAGTGTAAACAGAAGATGAGTCATATGCATTTAGCATAAAACAGATCTGAAAAGCCTGGGGAAGATTTAGCCATTTGATTACCTTCTTTCCTTATCATTTGCTGATGTGGATGCTGCTAAGAGGTAATTAATAGAACTTCATATGAATAAGCCATCTATTAGTTTTCCCATACTTGCAGTGGCCTTTCTCCTCTCCCAAACTCTCCAAAACAATCAGGGATGATAATAAAATTTAACTATTTCATAAGGAATACTCACTCGCAGTATTACTTGTACTGTGCACGCTAACAACTGGAACACCTGGTCCTGTTTTGAGGAGAGAAGAAAAATAGAGGCAGTGCAGGGTAATTAGTACTCAGCAGTTCAGTAACAAAGGATGAGAGCACCAGTTACCACATAAGATGGGATTCTGGAAGCTCCATACAAACGCCTCCCTTCAAACATAGCACTAACTCCACTGGGAAGGACATCGGTTAGACTACAGTACCAATAAAGTGGGAAACAGAGGCCTCCTGCCTGTTCAGGAAGCAGTCCAGACCCTGTACCCACACCCTGAACCCACACCTAGAAGGAGCACCTTTTTTTTTTTTATAAGTTCCATGTTTTAGTTTTAAGTGAAGAATAAAAAAATTATGGAGGCCCTTAATAGCATTGTCTAAAATACACCAGTTTGACATTCAGAAACAGTAACATTAAGTTGACTGGCAGGTGAATTAATGATAATATTCACTTATGTTTTCTATGGAAAAGCTATTTAGGTGCTGAAAAATTTTCAAGTATTTCACTTAGTTATCTGTTTAAGCAGCGCCTTTGGTATGCCAGCTGTGCAAAACCAACACCATCGCAGTTAAATCTAGGTGTAATGTAATCTAATCCCACTTCAGATACTATATTTTTACTTTACCACTATGAAACTAAGTGCACCAGGAATAATTCTTCGTGTCAACAGCTGCTGTGCAAAAGCACAAGATGGTAGGTGAAACTGGGATGACCAGGCATTCAGCATACTCAGAAGCAGAGCTGAGTTTGCTAAACCTGCTCTGAGGACCCTCCTAGTGTAAACTTGCAACAGAAAATATTGTGTTCCCACCCCCAACATGAAATTTGCACACAAGAACCTCAGCATTACTTTAGTGAGACAAGAGTTTAAATTTCAAGCAGTCAGTCAGTATTGGGCTAGGAAGAATGATGCAGAAAAGCTGACATCCCTGAGGACCCCATGGCAGATGAATGCACAGACCCTCTGAAACTAGGAGTTACAACTTCTCTCTTTTTGAGAAAAAACAATTCCGAGAGCAGTTCAGAGACAGAGCGTAATTTATGTGTTTTGAGAGGTTGTCTCTCTCAATTAATTATGACATGAGCCTAGGGAAATTTAAATACCTGAAATAAGAAGCATGATGCCATTCATGGCCTCCACTGAAGATTTTTATCAACTTCATTTAGTCTCAAGAGGAATTGTTGACAAAAATCTTACAGGCAGATTGCTGAGAAATCACAGCTTTCTGTCTTAGCTCTTGAAGAAGGTAATTTCTTCAGATGTCTTTTTTTCTTTTGTTTGTTTGCTGGTTTTTTTCCAGCTCTTTTTACTTCTTCTGAATTTATCATTTTGCTTTAAATTCTTATTTAAGAAAGACCATTTTTGAGCGGGAAAGCATTGACATTTTCCAGGCCAGCTCTATTGTCACATTAAAAGATGGAAGGATGATGACAGATTTTGCAAAAAGGGAGATTGCAGTAGATTAAAAAGCTAATCAGAACAAAAAGAGACAGACCTGTCTTACAAGCATTGTGTTACACCACTTAGATTTCCCATTGACCTCCTATTACTAACCCTAAACCCAGAGCTTATTTTCTGTTATATAAAAGGGGAGAAACAATTAATCTCTTTGTTAAGTATTTTATTTAACTAACATCTGTCAGTGTTTATGAAGTGCTAAAGGAAAAAATCCACAAGAAATGTTGAAAGGAAGTGCAAAGGATGCCCTTGCCAAAACTGAGAGGCTTTAGAGTCTCCTCCACCTACCAGGCTACAAATAGCTCCTCACTCAGGAGAGTCTCTGGAGATGGATATACTGAGACCGATCTCCTGGATGGGGAAAGCTAAGAAAGAAAAACCATCCTAATAAAGGTGCTCATGGGTAAACAGGAGGTGGAAGAATTGAAACTTGTATAGATCAGACTAGTTCAGAGTCCCTCAATTATTTTTCTGGGCAAATTGTTTTCGTAACAATTTGGCAAAGGCTTTTTGTGGTGGGAGAATGAGTGTGTATGCAAGTAGATGCAGTGTCGTTTGTCTCCTTGAAGCAGTTTACATCACGCTCCTACAAGCAGCATCCTGCAGAAGAGTTTTGATACCTGTTCTGTGGTGATCTTGCCATTAACTTTGACCCTCCCAAATACCCAATGCACACAGAGCCGTGGCAGTATACAAGAGCCATATCACTGCTGTAACTGCCAAGCTCTAATGAAACACAAGAGAAGGCCACTGAGTAACTTCGAGCTGACGACTATGCATTAATGTTAGAGGTAGGAAAAACTTAGTGACAGTGGTTTATCATCCGTGCCCACCACCTGCAGCTTAGGGCAGTCTACTGGCTGCAACTCAGTGGAGTGTAGGTTTAATCCTGGGAGGATGATCTACAGCCTTATCAGCTCAAACAGACAACTGCCACCTCCAAAGTCACTGAAAGTCATGAGCCTGTAATTCCATGCACATCTTCCTGCTGGCATCCATGTTTTTATATCAAAGGAACACGTTAAAAAATACAGGCTGAATATACTTTGCTACAATAACAACAAGAAGCTGTTCTTTTGGACCCTGGAACACGGCTGATTCAGGGAAAAAAAACTTCCCAATTTACCAATCCTCCCTCTTGCAGGAATCTAAGACTTACCCCTTAGGGACTAAGTCAAGAAAAAAGGGAAAACTCTGCTTAAAGCATGAGGAAGTCATTACTAGTGCAGTCTTTACTCAGATACGGATGTCAGGATTAGCTCTGTAACATCATGCTGCAGATTTAACCATGTATAAACCATACAGTTTGTATATTTTTTTTCTAATCAGCTATGCATTGTACGTGTATTTCCACAAAAAAAACAACCAACAAAAAATAAAACCAGACCCCTTATTTTAGCCAATATATATTCATAGTTTGTTTGTTTGGATAGATTCAATGCTCAAGCTGGTAGATATTTTATTTTTGTGCAAAAAATAAAAGCGGAGTTACAAAAGAAATAGAAAAATGCATGCAAACAAAATGGGCCATTCATAGGTATTTCAGATGACCTGTGTTCTACTCTTTTCAGTCTAACTATGCAAAAATACTGGGAGGACAGTGTCTGTAAAATATTGCAAGTTTCAAGGACAACAAGTCTAGCTATACAATTTATTACTGATTGTCTCACGCTTCTCTGAACCTTTTTTTTATAATCTTACTTATTTCTCAGTGTTTATTTCCTGGGTGTAGGTTATAAATTTCACTGTGGGATGGTTCTATTTTTCTGTTTATAGAGAAACTCTGACCCAATTGGTGCCATTTAGTGCTACTGGAACACAGCTAAAAATAAAACACGAGGAGTTATTTATTGCAATTATTTTGATAGAGAGGATCTGTGGATTAAACCACACCTGGTTTTTGGAAGATACATACATACATATGGGGGTGTGTACAGATACACTGTGCACATACATGTGTACACATATAGAGAAACAGTGTTACAGAAAGCAGGCCCTCATTTTTTAACTAGGTATAATCACAAAAGATCAAAACCCTACACATAAAATAATGAAGATTTTACAAACCACAGTACTGTCACCATAAATTCCAAATTTTTTGATGAAGGATTTTTATTTAGGATGACTTTAAGTCAATGTCCTTTACTTGGACAGAAGGGTTAGGATTGGAGCAGCTTTCTGACATCACTTGTTATTTAGATATTACACAGAACATCTTCACTTAGTCTTGGAATAGGCTCTCTACAGAACTTTGAGTAATTCACTACTGAGCCCACTGTTAGACTCCAGCCTAACGCCCTTCTCAAGAGAATACATTAATTCAGAAGCAAATATGCACTACTACACGCTGTGCATTTGACTTACCTTTACAGTGCAGTAGAAAATGCCTATTCATGGGGCTAAACTTTGCACTGAAGTATGTGCACTGGTCTTTCAAGAAGTTACATGAGAGACACTGACGATTCAATGATCCCACCGTTGATACACTGTGAAGAAAATGAATCAGAAACATTTTGTGTTGTAATAAAATACAATAAACCAAGAAGTAGCTCATTGGAGTGACAAAATTTGTTTCAGTCCCCAAACTTGCTAAATACCACTGACTCATTTTGTTCCTGAGGGAAATCGTTTTCACATGACTCAGTGGACTATTCTTCTGTAAACTGGGCAGTGAGGACAGGATCCAAAGCAAGACTGGGACTCCAATAAGTAGCAGTGCTGCAGGGTAACAGTATCAGTAGGACACAACGAAAAGTCTCATTAACTTCAGATTTTAGCACTGAGGCTTTTGTAAGGACGAGGTGCTTCGCCCACACACTTAAAGTTACATGATTAAACCCTATAAATATTTTTATTTAGAAGACTTTTATTACTTTTAAAACACAGTCACGTTTAATGCTTGCATTTAGGTTTAGCTTTTAGGATGCTTATAAAGGACTAGTAAAGATGTAATTGGTAAAAATATTTTGTGTTAAAATATTTTCCATTTTTTAGGAAATTTAAAATATCATTGTCATTTTTAACTTCAAAAAGCTGTGATTCTTTCCTTGCTACAGCTCAAGCATACGAATTTTACACAATATAAATGATTAGCCAAGCACCAGAGCACTTATAGCTTGGATGAAGAAGCTGTTACCACAGCCCCATGTAGTTCTTACCTATGCAGCTGTCTTCCTCTTGGGGATTCTTCAGTGCTTAAGAAATAACTGTGCCCAAAAGATGAACAAAGTAAAAAGTTAAACTCAGTTTGGTAAACTGTCTGATGTGCGTAGTGTTTAGGGAAATGAGAGACACCATAAATAACATTTTTTTAAATGAGAAATTCCCAAATATCCATGCAGATGAAATACTTTAATACAAACTCAATTTCCATAATTAAACTTAGACCCAGTACACAGAGTAGTTATTTCAGATGGCACACGATTTCATATTTTAACAGTGACGAACACAATGTTTTATGGTTTCTGTTTAATTCCCGTAATGCCCAGGGAGTTCCAGTAGCAACAGAATGCCTTTCTGGACATTACAAATACAGCAGAGAAAGTTTCTCCTTCATTCCAGAATTTGCAATATAAATCCAAGTGGTAGATAAAGGTTGCAATGAAATTATATCATGCATTACAATAGGTCTTATGATACCCAAAAGCCTTTTTGAGCTGTAGGAAAACTTTTCCTTCTATCTAGTTTTCACAGGTGGGAAGAGACTGGGTAGTAAAGCTGCTGCAAGAGTACCAAGACAAGGCCTTGGTGTTTCCCAGGTGATAATCCCAAAAGCTTCTGCTTGATGGGCAGAATAAGGGCCAGGAAATCCTCTCAAGAGGCTGAGACAACCCACACTAGGTCTGTCACCTCTCTGCAGGCTGAGCGCATCCAGACCTCATTTCTTCACCTGAGCCTTGCAGAAGTATCTAGAAATTACCCATGGATATATTTTCAGAACCCATTGAAGGACTGGTCAAAAGGGGTTTTCTCCAGTACTAGAAGAGAAGACGAGTCTTATTGCAGCTTCAAAAAGGTGCTTGCTGAAATACCATTTATTTTAAAGAGAATGAGAATGTCTATTTTTTGCCATGGGCAGATAAAACTGAAACTAAGAAAGTTCCACTGAAGTTATGTGGAGCCTTCAGACGTTTTATGTCAGTTACAGAACTCCTCCCCAAAAGCACCAAGTATGTGCTGCATTTTCTTCTACTATAGCACTAAGATGGGCTTCCGAAAGATTTCTCTGTGAGCTGAGTTAGAATCAGGAGTTCTGATAATCTCTATAAATAATTTGAATTTATGAGATTGAATCAGATCCCCAAAAACTCTGAGACCTCATGCAGTAACCAAGCCAGGATAAAAACTAAAGGTTTGATGTTTTATCAAGTACTAAAAATTTACTGACTCCTTATCTGGATTCCATGAAAGAAGTCACCAAAATGTTATTACTGCTGCATTGTGTGTTGATTTCTTTTGTTCAGAAAAATACAGTGAGTAAGTGATGTCACGGTGTGCTTCTGTCCCTTCTGCATAAAAACACACACAGCAACAGAATGGCAGATAAATTGTCTTACAACTGCACTTTATGCACTCAGGGTGTCACAGTTATGGTAATGCTCAAAAATGAAAGAAATGTTATTGCTTTATTTGAGATATGCTATTTCCAGTTAAATGGATTCCACTTTAATAACTCAGATATTTTCATAAACAAATACAGAGAATAGTGCTTACATCTTTTGGGTATTTTCATCATATGCCAGTATTTTGATAACTTCCCAGTTTCCCGATGTAAGGTGTCTCACGCTGATTTGTTCACTTTTAGCCTGGAGAGAGATGGAAAACACTGACTTTCACCTTACTTGTTATATTTTTCTCTGTCCAGAGGGATTGTCTGCACATGTCATTATTGATTACAGCTTTTAAAACTTAAATGTGCAATATAACATCTTTAAATCACAAACCTCACATTTTGAGAGGCCTGAACTTCAAGTATCTTCCTCCCCATATATAAACTTTTCAAAGCCATTAAAATAATGTTGATTTTCATCACAATTTTTCTTTCAGTTGCCCAGATGCCAACAAACAATCTAAGTCCAATACTTGAAGCTAAGGACCTTGTCATTCCACATGCTTTGTTTTTCTTAGTGTTTCTTTTCCTTCACAGTGGCATTCCAGGGAATCTTTCCCCTGTTCCACTGTGCACCATGGAGAACCCTCTCTTTATCCAGCGCCTGTAAGAAGAGGCTAAGAGTAGCTTCAAATTTTGGCAACTGAACCAAATGCTTACAAGCTGGGGAGGATCTGTTGTTTCCACTCAGAAGCAGTTTCTACCCCAGTGTGAGCCCAGGAAAATAACTGCCACAAGGGGAAATTCAAAACATTCTTTCAAAGAATGCGATGACACTTTTCTGAGCCAACGCGCCAGGAACTGAACTAGGAAACGTCCGTCTGCAATGCTGGTAAAACCAACTCTTTGGCTGGAAGTTGCAGCAGCCTGTTCATCAGGCACAGGTTAAAAACAACAGAACATGAAGGCTGAGAAGCTCCTACTGCAAAAGGTAAAATCTTGGCTTAGGCTACTGAAGATTAAAACTTCAACCCTCACTGCTTGAACAGAGCATTTTTTTTCTGTATTTGGCTTATGATGCTTGGCCTGGATATACAAATTCTTAAGTTTTCAAATTCAAGACAAACTTTTTAAAGAAAAGAAGTGACACTTCAACTTATAGTTCATCTTTAGTGAGCAAAACCGAGCAGCAGGAGTTACAAAGGAGGTCAGATGGAGGATCTAATGGTGCTTTCTGGCCTTGTGGCCTGTGAACCTGCAGCACCAGTCCATACCTCATTGCTGTGGCCTCAGTGGTTATGTGGCCTACAAAAAGTCATAAAGGCAAGAAGGGTTTGTTTTTTTTAATCCATGTATTTCTGAACTGTACCCCGAGTTCTGCATCAACAGCAGCAATAACTAGAAAGCAGGCAATGCTCAAGGATACCTATGAGAAATACTGGGCACTGGCAAGGCAGAACCAAGTCCCTTAGAACTGATCTTTTTTTAACAGATCCACAAGGAAAGAATGATGTAGTAACTCTATGACAAGTCTTAAAAGTACCAGATAAAATCAGGACATTGTGCTAGGTGCTGTACAAATGTTTATGATGAGGGTTCTCCATTCAGGAAAATTATGATATTCAGTGGTGTCTCCGAGAATGATTAAAATACAAATTACTGATTTATTCTAAGCAACCATTTCTTCTCTCAAGAGAGAAAAGCTGCAAAAATTGAAAGAGATATTTAAATATTAAGATCACAGGATCTAACAAGAAAGAGCAAAAAAAACCCAGCCAGGCGTTAATAAACATGGTTATTTTTCAAGGTTACAGCCATAATACATAATTTATGAAGCTTGCAGGAAGTTATCGCCTTGACCCATTAAAGTAACTTCATAATTCTTATTTTGTGGTTGGAAAAAAAGAGACTTTCTAGAGTTGCAAAACTCCATGAAAGAAATTTCTAGATACATAAGACATGATTCAATCCCATTTTGAGATCAGTTAGTTTTAAATATTTCATACGTTACTAAAAGCTTTTGTAAACAATAAACCACACATCTATCCCTCTACATCCAGACAGTGAATAATCTACGATAGACAGTAATCTTTCAGTCATTTCCCATTGCATAAAGATTAAATTAGATGCTTCTGCTTTGACTGTGTCATTGCCACATGCTTTTCTAAAGTACAGTGAAAGAAATGCAGACTGAGAAAGACCACCATTTGTCAGCATTTTAAGATTGACAAATCAGCCTCAGTGATTAAATTAAAGTGAGCCATTAAAATGTACTTCTTTGTCCCTGCAAGTTCACGTTGGTTCTGTGTTTTAACTTTCCTGCCTGTAGAGGCTCATTTCCCTTAATAAATATCTGTACTGAGTAGCACAGAGAAGTAGCGGGAATCCAAATGCCAAATTCCAGCGTTACCCGAGCTCCATCACGGAAAAGCTGTGATCATCTGGGTACTGGTGATCTCCTAACTGCTTTAAATTCTGCAGGGCACCTGCTATGCCGCTGTGGCTCTCACAAGGTGTGACAAACATCTAATGTGACAAAAGAATTTATGTGCAACGGTTAATATACTTTTTATGCCTCCATGTTTGCTTTAGAAATAATGGACAATCAGATTAATGCAGTGTGTAAAACACATCATATAAACGCATTTCCTGTCCTTTACTGCTCTGTGGCAGCCCCATTACCATGCAGAACGTTGCTTACTGATGAATAATGCTTGATATGTGGGATATCACATTTCCTTCTTCTTAGGAGCAACTACACACTAAAAACCAAAGTTGTCATTGGTTATACCATTAAAATTTGTTTATTCACGCTGATGGCAGTCAAAATAGAAGTATTTTTTATTTTTGGAGCTTTGCAGTACCCAGGCCTCTAATTCTGCCTAAAAGGGACAAAACTCTGAATCATCAGCTTAACTTTAAACATTATTCTGGTTAAATTGTGTGAAGATGTGTTTAAAAGTAGGTTTATATTTAATCACCTTATTGAATAACAGTGGGCTTAATTTTTGCTTAAATATTCTCCTGAATGAGGAATCAAGTTTCCTGGGCTTTTTAGTAGTGAGAAATGTCAGAGACTACAGGTTTAAGGCAAAGTTGATTGTATCTGTAACATCCTTGGGAATGTTGCAAGTTAACTTTCAGATCTAGACCATTACTATTTCATGTATTTTAAAGATACTTATTCATAGTGAGAAAGACACCAAAATAAGACTTGACTGACTAAATTGTTTTGCTCTGGTATAAATTTTTATGTGGTTACTATACTAATACACCTTTACCAGACTGTCATCTGAGTTACTGTTTTCTTTGGAAGATAGAATTTGACATGTCTTTGATCCCTTTTATCTTCACTGACTCTTTCTTGATGTATTTACTCTAGTGAACAAGTATCTTCATTCTTGCTTCTTAAAGTTAAATTTTCATTAAAGTTCTTTTGTTCTCGTTCTGTACACTGTGAACATATTTCAGACTTTAATAATGTTCACACCAGAACACTGTCATAAAGGCAGATAATAGAGTTTCCTGGTGCCAAGTCTGCTATTTTGATGTTTTGGGTACCTTGATAATCCCTCCTATCTCATATGGCTCTGCTAAAGTACCTGGATTAATGCTGTGCTGATTTAAATAGATGCCTTGGCGTGTTCCGTTCCAGGGCATAATTTCTTTTATTAGTTCATCACAATTTCATACTGGTGACCTTCAAATTTATCTTCTTTCAGATTCTTCTTTGGAAAAAGTAATGACCCTGGGAAACGGAAGGCACTGAATAATGTTGCAAAGGGTAATAAAGAGTCCTAACTTTTCCAAAATTTTGAAGTTTGGGTATATTCTTCCTTTGCTGTTCTGTGTAAGGCCAGATTCTGAATAGACATTTAAAATTATGCTTATGCATGTATAGTGTATATAGAAAGGGTAAAAACAATGATTATGCATGTCTCTTGAATTTCTGTGGCTATAAAACATTATTATTGACAGAAGGGTTTAACAAGAAAACACCTCTGCTTGCCTACAGAGGTACAAAGAAAATATGAAATCTTCCGGAGAAAGTACTTGGGAAGTACCTTGCATTTAGTGAACGTGTGTGCTATCACAGAAGAGGTCTAAGGAAACCTCCACTTATTCTGGAAGAAGTTACAAATATGTCCCCTCTGCACCAAGTGACAACCTGGACAGGACAAATAATGACACAAGTGTTCAGACTCTGATGAAGTACCTGGGTCTTGTGTCCTCAGTAAAAGCCCTAGGTGACCACTAAGATATTAAAAACAGCCAGAACCAAAACCTTACCTGCACAATGAACATGGCTATGTGGTGGAATTCGCCCCGGCCTCCCTGCTTCACTGGGACAGTCATGAAGAACTTACTGCCATCCTTGGAGAAAACTGGTTCTTCATTCTATAAATGTAAGACTGTGTCAGTTTGTCACACTTTTCATTAAACTTCTAAACAAAAGATCAGCTTAAGTTTTTTGTCTCCTTGCTGTGCTCACGAGTCAACTGGAAAAAATCCTTAGGTTTTAAATCTATTCTGCTAAGATTAACAAAAATGTGGTGGCTAAAGCTAAATATAGTCCATGTCATGTGCAGTCTTGTCCTAAAGCACTGGTTACAGCCCTTGTTAAACCCTCCCTCACAGTGAAAGGTCTGATCATCTCATCCCTAATGCAGAGGGACTTGGCAGGATACTTCCCTTTACAGACTATAATTATTGACAGAGAGGAGTCCTACAAGTGATGAGAATAAAAAAAAACTTTCAGTGGTCTGGACCCAGCAAAACATTGCTGAGTACATGCTTAACAATCACTGATTTTGATAAAGTTGTATGGAAAAAATAAGCACATTGAAGTGATATTCTGAATTAGGGTCGTACTACAGATTGTAGCATGAGTAATACCATCTCTTCACGTGTAACATTGCACAGAAATATTAAATGAAAATGGCTTGCTATAAAAGCATAGTTTTTTGCTAAAATGATTTCTCATTTGCACGTTGCAAAATGAAGCCTGAAATGTATTTTAAATAGAATGTGTTTCATCCATTTATTGGACAGTTCTTCTGAAGCTATGAAAATGGAATAATGTGCTGACATATTAGTTCAACATATTGTTCTGGGTGTGAATTCAGAAATATTATACTTACGTATTCCAGTTACAGCCCATATGACCTCTAATCCTTGAACTCCTTTGGGTGTAATTTAGTGAGGTTATTTTTTAATCAGAAAAAAATCAGCACAGTATATATGACAGGCCTGGAATGGGATTCATCTGATCTGTCTTAACCAACCAAGAGTTAGGTTGTTAATCAGCTGGTCATCTAAGTGCTTACTGAACTGAATGCAGACAGATTGGAAACTGAAGTGTAATATTGCCACCAAACCCCACACAGGTTTCTCAGGATTTTATTAGGTTATAAAATACCACATAATTAAATAAAAATGACACTGAAACAATGATACATTATACACCCAGCAACAGCATTTATACTGTACCTGTTTAGGAAGCCACAGGTCTGACTGCATTTCATATTTCTAAAAAAAAAAAAAAAAAGAAAAAAAAGAAAAAATTCCTTTTATGAAATAGCTATAGATCAAAAATATTTCCCACATTCAGCAAAAGATCTCTAGTTATTTTATGCGGGTTTTTTTTCTACTGGGCTACAATCTTCACATCCCTTTGTTGGCACTTCCATTGAAACAAACAATAACTTAATTACTAAGTCAGCTGCTTTATTCAGAGTTTCTGGTAGAACACCACAGGGGACCTAAGAATGCCGTTTTCAGTCCTTTCTGATTAGCTATCAAGCTTTACACAGGCAGTTCTATCTGTTTTTTACCTCTAGGCATCATCTGACAACTGGATATTTTGGGTCCTTCATCAACACTGGGCAAACAGCCAGCATCAAGCTCAAATTGTGAGATCTTTTCAAATCACAATCCCTTGTTTTAATGGTTTGTAGTCTGGCATTAGTGATGAGAAAAAAAGTAAATACAAATGATTTTTTTTTTATTGTTCATACTCATATTTCACATCATGCCAACCGAAATAAAAAAAAAAAAACAAATACCACGCACACACTGTTGGAAAAAAATATATAATATACATCAACTGTTGCAAATTGTCATAGTTACGTTGAAGTAATGAAAATTTATTAGCTATAGAAGTGTCTGTACATATATGGCCTGAGAAATGAAAATCTGTAGCTATTACACCAGCTGGTTTGATACAGCACTTTTTGAAACTGAGAACATATGCAAAATGCCAGGGGGGAAAAAAAGGTTTACATTTGAAATCAAATGGTGTGATACAATGCTAAATTGCCCCAATAAGGCCTCTCGTCTTCCATTAGTGATTTCAAGAGCATCACCTTATCCCAGTGGGTGCAGAATAGAACCATTCTGGGGTACAGGCACGAGCCTGAGCTGAGCTTACTACGGTGACGCTGCATTGCTCTCCTTCCTCACCCACCTAAAAATGTCCTTCGCTGCACTCTAAGTCTTCTGGAGTGGGACTTCTCAGTCTCTCTCTCTCTGACATTATATCCTGGATTACAGCTCCCTGGATACCTACTTCAAACAAGTCCAATTGACCTTGGAGCACATAAAGGTTTCCCTTTCAGAAGCGACTGCTCACAGTGGTTTGTGACCAACTTTCTTAACAAAAAGGTACAAGGCTTGCAGGAACCACGTAAAAAGCAACCCAATCAACAAATCTCCATGGTCACATTCTTAATCTGTAGTTTGGGGATTTATTCATAGTTTCTGAGTCAGGAAAAGCAACCTGCACTGTGTAGCTATAGCAGCAGACGATCTCAGAAATAATCTCTAACACTCCAACACAACTGACTTCAGCAGCAGACACTGATGGGAGCCTTTTGACTCAGAGGCCAACATTTATCACTCATAACCATTTAATCTGCCAAATCATACCCTCTATTTTGGAGCATCTGCTGGTACTGATATTAGAATGTATAGAAAATATTTATACTTTTAGCTGGTTCTGGGAAGAGATCGTGACTCAGAATGGGAAAGCAGCCAATTGCACTCAAGATGCAAGATTGACTGTGAAAACGGAGAGATGTAATGCATGAGTGTCAGAAGTCAAATTCAGGGTCAAGGGATGAGATGCGGCTGAATTCAAATAGAAAAATGTATTTCAGCTTGGCTAACACTCAAAAATAAAGTACCCCTTTTGCCTTTCAGGGTTTTTTTCTGAAGTTATTTATTTCTGCTATTGAATTTGAAGGAATTATCAGACTTTTACACCTTTTACCTTTAAAATACTTAAGCTGTGAGAGACAGAAAAATCTAAAATGAAACTCTGCAGGGGGAGAGAGAAGAAACCAGTCAGCTGAAAATATCTGAGGGAAGACAAGCTTGTTGCTGCTCCAGCTATATCCCAGGTACATGATGTTCAGCAACCTCAGTTTCCACTGAAGTTAATGAATGAACAAAGCTTAGTAATTCCGAAAATGTCACTCAAAGCTGTTAATTGCACGAAATCATTTCACCACATTTGGAATCTTCTCACATCTATTTCCTCCCTGTTGACTAATTATATTCAGCTTGCAACTACTGCATCTGCAAACTCATTTTCAAAAATCTTTTTCTGAATATGAAAACAAAATGCAGAAGAAACCTTGAAAAGAGATCTTTGGGAGAAAAAAAAACAACAGAACTTACCCTGGTACAAGCCCCAGTTGTGGTTTCACAAACTGTAAGGATGGAGACATTCTGAGCTCTGTTTAACCATCTCACCACAGCCTTGGTGTTGCTTACCCATTTCACCATGGTGATATAATATTCCCTAAGTAAAAATTTGAAAACACAAAGTTCAGATACCTGATATTTCAGATTAGGCCTTAAAAAAACCCCAATACATATACACTTCATTTGATAGGACAGTATCAGTACTGAGGGATGGAGAAAAAAGTGCCCAGCATCTGTGTTCCTACAAGTGGAAAGGCTCAGTCCTTCAGTGTACTGTTCCCCTGGGAAATTTTTGCATATAGATTCAAACTTTACCAACTGTGAAACATATGTTTGCGATGCACATGAACCGTGTACTTTCCAGCCAGCTTAAAAACAAGCACTGAATTCCAACAGAAGCCAGTATTTTCCTATACCAAATACCTTCAGAAGACACATGTTTTTGCAAAAGAATCCAGTCCTACTGCCAAAAAAAAAAACAAAAAAAAAAAGTTCTGTAAGTCTGCAATGTTTGAGTGCAGACAGAGCCCACTTTAAAATGTCACTTGTTATGAAATAAGAAGTGTTTTATAATAGGACTCAGTATCATTGCGTTTCTGCTTCTGTTCTAACAAACAGCTCACAACTGTCTGTTCCCTCTACAACCCTGACTGAGCACATGAGAATTTCCAGGCACAGACTCACGGTATGGAAAATCTGCATCCCTCCTCACAAAATCCTGCCAGGCTGTCAGGCTGGGGATGTTACAGAAGAAGACCTGTTGCAGCCTGTCATCCCAGCCAGGCTATTTGCTCCACTTCTCCACTGGTGGCAGCTGGCAGCTTTCACAGTCCAGCTGAGTTATGTGCAACAGTGGAGTGAGCTTGTCTGGAAACTCAGACCCCCTTTAAAACAAGGGGCTTAGCTTGAATATAATTAGGCTTTTAATCTAAAACTGATGGAGATCTCATTACTCTTTGACAACATGTATTTAATTAAACATTCAAAAGCCTCCTTACTAGAACAAAGATGCTGAGAAGCACCAACAGCAAAGGTGTGTACAGCTCTGACGCCGCACACAGGAGATGCAGGAGTCAGAAATTCACTGCAGCTTCACCAAGCCCCAGTCTGGTGCTGTATTTGCAGAACAGACCCAAACAACTCAGTATGCACAGCTTTCTTCTGGCTTTTATATTTCACTTTTAGTAACGCAGATATTTTCACACGTGGATACCAGAATGATAACTAGAAATGGTGACTCCAAGTGTATGCTGAGCCTAATATTTACATTTTTCCGGCTTAAAAAATGTTTGAACTTATCGAGGGGCAAAAACGTATGCCAAAAGTAGAACACGAGCTACCACGACACCAGCTGACCCATCCAAGAAAGCAATGATCCAAGAAATAAACCAAGGAGTGCAACTCCAGTCCCAGGTCCTGAAATGTTTCATTTTAAAAAGTCTTCAGTGAGGGATGGAAACAGGAGATTTAGCATACAGAATCCAGCTAATATAGTAGTTAATAGTCCGAATCAAACCATAACATCATTTTCTATCACTGACATAAACTCCTTGAGCACTGAAATAAAAGCAAAAGGTCACTTAACAATCCTTCTTTTTCCCTCTGCCATCAACTATGCATAAAAATATGTTCAAATTTCACTACAGTATGAATTTTTTATCAGGAATGTAGTGTAGTGTGGGTATATTCCTTTTCACAATGCTCTTCATCTGAAAATGCCCTGAGTGAACAGGGGAAGTAGCAATTCTCTGGCCCTTAGACAGCAGCCGGATCTGGACTGTAGAAACTGCTGTCATCATCATCATTATTATTATTATTATTACCACCTCTATTATATAACATTTTAGGGCTAGAAGATCATTAGTAAATGTACTGAAACCACAATGGGATTTTAAGGAAGGTGACTGCAACTCTACAAACTGGAACACAAATATGGGAAGGGATGAAAATTTTCTTGCCCTTAAAGAAAAATTCCAGGCATCTCCAGCAAGGACAGGCAATCAGGAGCTCATCTTAACACAGGAACTTTAGCAGGAGAGTCACTAGTTTCACCCAGACCTCATTACTTCAGTCTCAAAGTCAAAGAGAATGTTAAATCAGCTCAGTGGTTCTGTAGTAGTTTCTCCCAAAAAACACAGCCCTGCCTTTCTTAGCCTGAGTGATCCAGTGGCATTGCCCCTCACCTTCCGCCACCTCACTGCACCTGTCAGCTGGGATGAGAAATGAAAGGAAAGATTCAGAATAATTCTCTCTAAATGAGAGAACACCTCAATTCTCTGTTCTGAGCATTTCCAAGACACTTCTGCAATCTCATGTCAGAAACTGAAAGCAACAAGTGGGTACACAGCAAGCAATGGCTGGGAGTGAATGAGTAACTACTTCAGAAGCAGGACAGCGTTCGCTTCCCTTGACCACAGCTTAGGATTTTTAATTAAATATATTTCTAGTAAAATGGAACTTCTCAGGACATCAAACATGAGCAAATCCCCGACCCCTGGGATTTATAAGAGAAGCATCAGTCCAGTACAGCTGTTCTTATTTTATCATTATGCTCAGCCACAGGGACTGAGATCAAATGCATTCCAGTCAAAGAAGGCAGTGATTAACCTAGAGGCAGTTAGGTTAAATCAAACATGCGTTTCAAAACAATGAAATTATATACCTTGATTTAAAACTGTCTGGTGGCATCAGTTCCAGTGTATGTGCCGGTCCATACAGATTAACTACAAAGAGCTTTACTGTTGGGTTTGTTTGACCTGCCTTTGGAAAAGAAAAAAATAAATAGAAGCTTTAGAGACACTGAATCAGTGACAACTGAACAGACTCACTCATTAACATAATTATTTTTAGAATAATGAAAAGTTATTAAAGTTAAAATATTTTAAATTTTAAAAATTAATTTCATAGCCATTTGAATCACACAGATAAAAGATATGAAATACTGACTGATTCTCTCACTGCCTTTTCTAATGGGAGACCTTCTTGTGCAGAGCAAGTGACCAATGCTACAAGTGGCTTTGCCCAGTCCAGTCAAGTCAGATGCAAAAACACAGTCAGTTCCTAAGCCTGCAGTTAAACCCACCCTCCAGCAAATTCTTTTCCAGACACTATTGTTCCTTCTTCCAAAAAGCTGCACTACCTCTATCTGGGATAGCATTTCTCCCCTTCCCTTGTTTTTCTTTACCATTTTCCCCCGGTCTTTCTTCCCTGGTTTGCTGAGTTGAAAATCTCTATTTTTGGCCCTGATAAGGAGCCAGCTGCTTTGGCAGGCCAGCTCTAAGGGGAACAAAATACTTCCTGTTGCAAAATGGGAATAAAATGGCAGTTTGATATATATCCATTGGGAAGAGTCTGATAAATACTGAAGATCTACAGCAAGGTGGGAATTATCCTTCTGGTAACTAAGGGAGGTTCCTGAGAAGAAAAAAAAGCACTGGTGATAGAAAGTAAAGCTCTGAAGGGCTGCAAGGAGATGCTTCTGGTTCCACATCCCTGTTCTAAACATATCATCTCCAAATTCTGTTTCATTAAAGTCACAGGAGTCACACAACTTTATATAATGCTCTTAGAATACATAGAAAAGCGTATCCTTCAACGAGGCTGACTTCTGTTTAATATTGGAAGGAAAAGGTAAAAATCACTGATTCTACAGATTTAATCACAATAAACTACAAAGTTATGTATCTGGCTCTTCACAGGGGTATACAGAAATGCAAAATAGCTTGGCTGAAATACACCCACAAAAACTGGGCTTATCTCAATAAAGTCTGAATGCAGTACCCACTCCTTTCTGAGTGGCATGGAGGACAAGAAAGCAGCATTTGTGTATTTTTAATAATGCTAAAAAAAAAAGTTTAGAAAAGGGAGCTAATTAGACTCTTGGAATTATCTTTATTTTTCTTTTTTCTTCATAAAAATTTTGACATTTGCTTCAAAAGAAATGTCATCCTTCAGAGGCATCCCTTGCATGAACACAGCTTACACAAATGCGTAACTGTGGAAGAAAACCACTGAAAGATCAAATCTTTAGGACACCACTGCAGTCTCCTTATGTCCCTTGAACCTTACATTGCCTGCATAGTAGTGCCCAAGTGCTCTGACAGGCAGGGCTGCCATCAGTAATTACCACCCAGTAGGAGCATGAGTTTTAAGAGATACTCCAAAGCACACCTTCACAGCAAACGTGGCCAGACCTGTGCTCGGCCTGAAAGACTAAACTGCCCCAAACTGCACCTGTGTCTCTGCCACAAACACCCTCAGTGTGCCCTACTCTGCTGTGTGGATACATCCAAGATTCAGCTCAACAGCTGTAGCTGCGGCTTCCAGCCCGATATGAGGTCTGTCCCCCCAGCTGTGGTCAGTGGGGCACTGAGATCCCACGGCCTGCAGTGGTCTCTGGCAGCTGAAACTGGGTGTTCTACCTGAGCAGAAAATTCTCACATCCACACCTCTCCCTCAACTCCTCCACCCCTCAGGGTCTTCTCATGACAATTTAAACAGCATAAATTTTGAACAACAGCCAAAACATTTGTTCAGTAGTGCAAGAACTCTCTGCATTGAAATCCTACTTCGTTCTCGATAAATGTAACAAAGTTTAAACTTCTTTTTCCTTTTTTTTTTGAAGAACATAGTCCGTGTGTATGACATGTACACACATGAGCAGGTTCTAGTGTTCACAAACGTGTTTCATTTTATTTTTTAATTCTAGTTGTAATTTTGTACTCTATCATAAAGACCAAATCTTTCTTTTTCATCTGTGTTACTATACCACAGGCTTCATTACCAATTAATGATGTTTAACGGGTAGCTAAACTGGCATTAAATGGAGACATTAAATAAAGATAATGTTTTTTCATTAATGAGATTACTGAAGTAGTATTGTGTATCACTTTTATGCTGAATTGCTAATGAAATACAATTACTCCTTTCTCGTTTACAAAGCTGACTTTTAAAAATATTCCTTATTTTTTTCTTTGCTCTGTCACTCAAGGCCTTTTTCCAATGCAAGTATATAAAACTAACTCTGAAAATATGGTTACTTCATTATTTTATAGTATTATTTCACAGCACAAATACATTCTATTTATATCATTGATGTTACTGCTTCATAGTACCTGATCTAACTGTTCACCCATCAAGAATAAAGGGTCATCAACAAATTAAAGCAGCAGGCGTAAAGTAACAGTACTGTTTTCTAAAGCTGTCAATAAACTTCCCCTAAAACATCAAAGGAGTACCATATAGCTGGACCTACATACCCCATCAGAAAGGGACTCGGAGACTTTGAAATTGCACAGAAGGGCTGGATAAACTGATCAACTGGAATACCAAAACAATGGAAAGGGAGGCATCTCCCCAGAAAAATCCCCAGCAAATGAGGAGGAATTTCAGACTTTATCCATATCTGGGCTGTTCTTTCAATTTCCAAAACAAACCTAAAAAACCTTCCCTAAATTTTTTGAAAATCGGTGATATTTCTATTTTTTTTCCTCATTTTGATGGTCATGAAAATATGTAACTGTGGTTTATCTTATTTGATGGCAGTCTGTCACGTTTATTAATAGCAGCATAATCTACTGAGATCTACGTCACTATGAAGGAACATGCTCTGGGCTCTGCACACCGGAGCGTGTGATGTCAGTGCAGCTGTGACAGTATCTTTTCTCTGTGTAGTCCTTTAAATGCATTACTCTCCTCTCCAAGGTGCTGGATTGATTTTATCAAGTCAAATATCAATGATGAAATTACTTCAAATTAGTTTGTTTGCTGTTCCGTCACCCAATAGTTTTTTTTCCCAGCAAAAGGAGTTACAGTCTGTTGAAAAAAAATGTAATTATTATTTCTTGAAAAGCAGTATGAACAAAACCAGCCTCTGTTACTGTTTGGAAACACTCCTTCCATATGGTTGAATACTCTCACTGAACACAGAAGAGGAGATGGGGGTTGCACTCACACTCATCTTACCTTAGGATATGGATACTGCTTTCCTTTTGGATACAGTCCTCCAGTAAATCGGGGGATAACCATGTTCGGTACCAAAGAGTCATTTATGGTCAGGAAGGCCAGTCTTTCACCGTCTGGAGACCACCAGTGGGCAATGTGAGAATGAAGAAGTTCCTCTGCAAAACCAGATTTCTTTAGGGTTCATAAAAAAACTATCACATAGTTTCCAGTTTATTCAGTTGGCACTGAATTATTCTCCCTGTGCCTACTTGAAATGTGTCTGTTGTAATTTCAGTAATTTCACATTATCCTGGGCTGAATGTTTGAATACCTAGGCATATTGAAAGACCAAATTTGAACCATTTTTCTCAAATGAATACTTCCAGTGACATCAATAAATCATCTAAACAGGAAAGATGATTGTAACTGCCATATGTTTAGTTCTGTTGCATTCCAATAGATGTGTTTAATTAAATTTTAAATGATTTGAATCTCTTTAATTTTTTTTTGAGGGGGAAGGGGTTGGTTTGTTTTTTGGTTGGTTTTTTTTTTTTAGGACTGTCAATCTTTTTTTTGTTTTCTTCTCTTAATATAAAACTTCAATATACCTGATTTCTCTGAGTTCTAGCACCTACTAATATGCAGATTCTCACACACTGATTTTTATGTAAACATTTTTGGAGTCCAATATTTTGACTTTCTTGTCTCAGTCTAATGGACAGCTATAAAGCAGCACCTGAGCAATTCCAAATTCACCTTGTACAGGTCTTCTGTTTTCATTTGTGAAAAGATAGACTTTTTTCATTATGTATTTGATATGTTGACTTGCTTGGTAAGGATTTTGTATTTAATTTTGAAGAATTTGGCTGGAAAACTGATTGAGAATAGTGTACTAAGGGGAACCAAGGCCTGACTGCACACCTAATTTGAGAGCCTACCTAACAAAACCAGTTAAATTGTCAGTAGAGACTCCCCAAGATGCCTGTCAGATTCTGAGTGTTCTGAAGCAGCTTAATGGGTTGCATTACCTAAGGTTTGGTGCAATGAAGCTGAGACCTACATTCAAAGCCATATATTCTGGGTCATGCTTCTCTCCCTGGCTGGATAACTAAAACCTTTTATACAGGAGAAGAGCAGAGAATGAATGGTGAATATCAGATAGCAAAAAACACAACTGTGTTTGTTTTAAAATATTACTGTTTGCATCTAGACAATATTACTGTGTGCATTCACATGAAGAAAAGCTATTCCCAAATGCTTTGTAAGGTAAAATGCTAATAACAAACTCAGACAATTGAAAAAAGGAAAAAAAATGAGGTCAAAGGAGGAACAGGGCTGGATTCAACTGAAAATCTCTTAACTTCACCTGGACACTATTCAGCCTGTTCAGCTTCTGATGCTATGAAAAACACTGCTGAAAGTAGAGCACTGCTCTAAGTTAAACAGTGGATAACGGGAAAGAAGCAGTGTGTTCATTCCTGCCATAGCACATGGACTGGGGTCCTCCAACGGGTACTGACAGAACTCCCTTTAACACGGATTTTAATGATGTATATTGTTGAGAAGACTTCTGCCAGCCTGCATCGCCAGAAACACCATGAATTTTCTGTAAGTCAGGAAATGGAACAGCTGTTTGGACCAGGGATTAAAAAACCTGGAAAAGAACAGGCAAAATCACCTCAAGAAGGCTTTAGGACATGCTTTGGGAGGAAGGCTTTGGGATGTGCACCATCTCCACAACACTTCAGCAACTTTCAAGTCCCAAACTAGACAACTTTTGCTTTTCCTTCCCGTGGCTGTGATTCTTACTAACTTCACTTCGTTTTAGCAAAAACTTGATATACTGCCTCAACTTCAGTGAGCTACATCTGCTTAAATTCTTCAATTTACATGCCTTCATGTTAGATTTTAAGAATATGAAGTGCATATAAAACTACATTCCATTTCCAAAATGTCTGTTGTTCTTTTATTTTCAAATATGCTGCCAAACTAAAACATTTCAAAAAATTAGTAGAAACCTTGGAAGTGGGTAACTACTGGACACAGGCTGAGGGATACAAACTACCATTCTAACTTAAGTTCACTTGGGAAGAGATTAAAAAAAAACCCTGAGGTGAGCTGTTGTCATAACTACTGAAGTGCCAAGAAGTATGTATAGACCATTTTTAAGGACCATGCTTAAGTTCCTTGCTGTATGGCATTAATACCATCCCTAAAAACCACACTGCCCTGAAAATCCCTACATACAAGAAGTTATATACCTCAGGTAACTGATTATTTAGCACTGAGTTATTTAACTAGAGAATACATGTGTCCCATAGAAAGAGTAACTGAAATGTGTATTAGTTTTAAGCTGTTGTATTAAGCTAGATAATCTGCTCTCCTTTTTTTTTTCTTAAATTTATTATTATTATGTTAAAAACATTTTTTTGTGCAGAGAGAAACATTCTGTGGTACCATGCAGAAGATGGGTGTAGAAGACGGAGGGTTTTACAACACATTGATCTATCCCCTACTCCAATTTGTCACTGATTGCCAGCAACAGCAAGTTCTCCAGGAGGCTAGCACAGGTTGAATTAAGCAAAAGCAGCAGCCACTGTTGAGGTAACAGTGCAACACTTCTGGATTTCATCAAAACACTCATATAGGATTCAAGTATGTTCTTAAAGTTAAGCACAATGTGGCTGCCTGGCTTGAGGTGCTGGAGTCTCTTGCAAGTCGCGCTGACACAAAGCACACCAAGCACCATCCAGCCTGAAGGAGGGATGCCAATAAAAAAAAAAGTGAGACATTGGGTAGTACCATCTGGGATCACCTTTCACTTTGTGTCCAGGGATAAAAAAGAAAATGTAGCCAACTCTGCTTTTAAGCTACGGTTCTTTGGTGTCCTCTTCTATTGGGATGTTTTAACTGTAAATAGGTCACCACAGTTGTTCATACAAGCAACAAAGTGAGCCCTTTCCACCCCTGCTTTTTCATGCTACCCAGTTTCATTATACATTTGATACATTCTGGTTGAAAATAAATTCTCCTTTCCCAGAAAACATTAGTATATGCAAAACAGCAGTCAATACAAAGGCAATCTGGCAAGAAAATGAGAAGGCAAAGAAGCAAACCTAACCTTAGCATTTCCTGAAATGAACAGATTTGTGCCGTTGGGTCTGTACAAGGATCTTTCATCTGTTTTAATAAACAGATATATTCGTCCAGCTTACCTTCATACAACCAGTCTGCAATTCCATTAAAAATAATTCCATCTTTTCCTGAGGATGTCAGGCGCAATGAGCTACTCTTTACATCAGGCTGATAGTAGATGTTATTTTCAAATATATAAATCTAGAAGAGGTAAGAGAGATGTAGAGAAAAAAGAACATTTTGGTAGACATAAATGAAAGTTCAGCAATGAATACATAATTTCCGCAGGCTCAGAACAGTCTACAGAATAATTCAGCATGAGTTTCCACCAATATGAGCTTCATATCCCCTTTTATTATCAATTTGGACAAACTAAGCAAACTTTAATATTTATGGCAAGCCTAATTCTTCCTTTGAAATGGTCTTCTCATTTGAAATATTTCTATTCACCTTAAGAAATATTATTACATTCCTCAAAATCATACAAAAGTTTTATAACATCTGAATAGATAAAGAAATTTTTCCTTAGCTCTATTCTATCCAATAAAACCATCTGCTTTTCTAACTGTGAAATTAGACACAGTTCTGTAAGGATATACAGCATAGTACATACACCATAAATGTAAGTTAGAGCTTTACATCATGGTGTGAGAACATAGTGGAAAAGCAAAAACAAGTAGCAGTCTGCAGTTAACTTTTCTCAGCTTGCTGACACACAAACATTTCACCTCAAGTGTGCTATATAAATGCTCTTTATTTTTCAAGCCTAGCCTCCTCATCCTCCTTTTCCTGTGAGCAACAGCCTGGACAGGCGGTCCTTTCCTTCTTCACTGCCACTCCTCAGCCTTGTCTGCTTTTCTTTCCCTGCTCACTTTGTTGCAAAGGATATCAAGTTCCCCCGTTTTGTGAAACTGAGCTCCAGGCTTCCCAATAAAGCGCACTAAAAGAAAGGTAAAGGGAAAAAGGATAAAAAAAAAAAAAAGGAAGGAAAAAAGTAATATAAAATGAATAAAAAATACTTTGGAGGTGTATGGGGATGGCAAAAAGGGCAGCAGACAAGTACAGCGATGATGAGGAAGGTTTATGACATGGAAATACTTATGTTTTCAGCCATATGCCATAATGGGCAGTACGGCTGCCTTCCTACTACCAGCCAGGAGACCTTCGAGCACTTCACTGCTGCACGGTTTAGGCATGTGTTGTCCCAAACTTCATCCTTGGCCCTGTTTTTCCAAGTCCAGGCTAATAAAAATCAAACATTCAAGATACTAACAAGCCAAAAGCTACAGATGGGTACACAAGGCAGAACGACTGTCATTTCCTGCTGTAACACTCTTAATCCTTTTTGTCTGTACTCCCACACTCCTCATTTTCCTGAGCTGTCAATGCCTGTGACCAGACTCTATTTCAGCTACAATAATCTCAGAGTTGTAGCCTTTTTCTTCGCTTTTTTTGTTAAATTACAGAGGCCAGTTATGTGGTTCCACAGCAATGGAATCAATCTAACAGCAATATTATGCACCATCTTGATTGATACAGAAAATGCAGGTAACAGCACCAGAGAAGAAATACGCAAAAGAAATTTTTCTTACATGATTTCAGCAAGGTACACTGATATGCAGTGTGTCAGGGAGTCTAACATGAAGCAAACATATTTCCACCAAACACCATTTAAAAAGGCCAGTCATTTATCATTCTCTCATACTTCTGTGATAAATGAATTATGGGAAAATACTAACCAAAGAGCAAAGTTTTATTGTCACTATTACTGCTGTTCCCTTTGCTTCTAAATTGCCATCTGAAATAGATTTCCCTATGAGTCCCCAAACTAATGATTTTTAACAGTAGCCACTTCATGATTTCTGCTGCAGAAAGCAATAAAGCTCAGTTTTTTTCATACCATGAGCAATGAAATGATTTTAACCATTACTAGGAACCAGGGGCGATTTGGGACTAAGTCTTTTATGGTCAGAAACTCAAAACCCAGCAGTGAGCTCAAAACTGAAGTAAAAATAGTTGATCCAGTTTGAATAATCCAAAACATACTGAGCAGTAATCACATTTATAGTTTTATAAATAGTATTTGGTACCTCTGAGAATTTATGACCCAACATTAACAGCAAAAAAAAGCATTGGAGAATGCTGGATGTATCGAGCTTTTGAGATAATATCAACAAGAACTTCCTATAAATGTGTACATACACAGTAAAAATTCACTTTTTCTTCTGAAATTAAAAAAAAACAAATACAAGCAATAACAAGGTTAATTGCTTAACCAAGAAAATCCAAATAGTTTAGCCAAGTACTTGTTTTCTATATGAACTAAAAATATTCTTATCAGACTACATTACAGATAGACTAAGTAGTGGGAACCACTCTAATGACTATTGGTTAGTAAGGAGCACTTTCTTACAGCTGACAATCTCTTCTTATATAAACAAAAGCTTTCAAGAGATTACCAGAAGAGCCCACTTGGTCAATTGATTCTATTTTATTTAAGCTTCTATAATTGAGATCAATCTAACCAATTTTGGAAGATCAGGAGGATCATTTTTGCTTCTCTCCCCCCTTTTCTGACTGTTTGTATTTTTAATGGTGAAGATCCGCACATTGTCTTGTCTCTGCAATGAAAAACTTTTACTTAAAGCCATCGGTGCCAGTCAAAATACAGGATTAAGGAGTACTTGTTTTATGACTAAACCATAAAAAGGTCTTTAATCCTGTTATTACTAGTTAGCAGGCATTGCTAATTCCATGTGACAGATTTCAGATAAGTAAATATCTCAGAAGGATACTCAGTGATGTGCCACCGACTGCCTCAGCTTTATTGCCCATTCATTTCATAAAGCAGCTTTGTGTCCATCCTCAACCAGTTCTCAGTCATCCTCTGAACATCCTCACAACCTTCTTAGCCTACTCTGTCATACAAAGTTTCCCTTCCTTCCTCACCACTCCTGACATGTGCTCCTTCAACTCTGAAATCTACTCCAAACCTCAGATGTTTTTTAACATCTGTATTGGAACACTTTAAAGTTCTGGCAAACCCTCAAAGCCACCCAGTGGCTCTCTCTCTAGCGAGCCTCACACTCATTGCTTACGTGAATTAACATAAAAATGATGAATTTGTGTTCCTTTGCAAAACATTTGAGGTACAACCATTCATGTTCCTTGACATAACTAAACTGCACATAAATGCACGTGGATGATTTAGGGTTGGTGCACTGGCTCTGCACTCACTGTCCGTAGCATTTCAGAAGATCGATATTCCCATGCTTGAGCCTGTAAAAACACCTTAGCAAGACTCAACACTATGGTTACTAATTTAATCTCATTCTGGGTATTTATTATATTCCAGGAGGTGTCACAAAGCCCCTGAACTGCTGTTTGTATTGACAGGAATGGCCCCTGCTCACTTCCTACAGCGACGCTGCCCACCCCCTGCAGTCAGAGCTGCGTTCCCCTCCATTCCTGAACATGCCAAAGTGCTCATCTGTAATTATTTAACTCATTCACCATTTGGAAATAAGGACTTGGCAGCTAAAATAATGATTTATGCAGCAAAAAAAGGAAGCAGAGGTGTAATAGGAGTGATAACATTACTGTGAAGGCTACTTAGTAGCAGCCTGAGAGGCTCTTCATTTTCCTCTCTGTAAATGTAGGCAGTGGATTCAATTACGCACAAGTATTTCATGTAGCCACAAAATCCAAACTCCCATCTGACATTAAGTGCCAAAAAAGGCATTTTAAAAGGCAGACTTACTGTGAATTCTTCTCTCTTCTATAATATTTATATGGTACACATGTACTTTATATATAAACTCTAAAAATACTGAAATTTTAATAGATCACCCCTTGCAATTAATTCTATTCACAACACTGTGAATAGATCTCATTTAGCATTTGCACCTACAACACTGACCAGCAACAAAAGTCAAATGTGAAGTGACTTCAGAAGGAAAACAGACATAGGTTTTATTTTATGCAGATTTTCACAAGCCCACCAACCAAGAGTAGAAAAGGAACTTTTTCTTAGCTGAAAGATGCAAAAACCTCCTACACCAGGCTGAAAAGCAGAGAAAGTCTATAAATGTCAAATCCTCCCCTCCCTGCACATCACCTAATTTCCTTTTCTTTACTTCATATATTTTTCTCTTTCTTGCTCAATTTAAACATTGCCACCAATACTTCCTCGTGAAAACTCCTTACAGGTCTACTTTATGCTGGGCTAAAATGTATTTCCAATATTTTCTTTCAAAAACACAGACTAGATGAAAATTTTTATTTTTTAGGAAGTGGCTGCTGCTGTTGATTACTTGCAGTACAACAATACATAGAAGCTGAATTTATGAGCCACAATTTGGTTTTTAAAATTCAGTGCAAGACGAGAGAGCAAGTGACTGGGAGAGAATTCAGACCACTAGTTTTCCTGTAACAGAGATTTAAACTCTCAAATACTGTAAGGCAGATAGCAAATCATAACACCGGGATAAGAATAATTCATCAAAACAAACAAAAAAATTCTTGGAGCAGAATCTTGAAAACACATGAGCATTATCTGACTCCAATAAGTAAAACTAAATATGTTCCCAAAGGTTCCCAGGGTGGGGACTTCATTACTTTGTATATTGTGTTTTGAGCAATGTCACATGAATCAAAATTTTCCCTTGCTAGTCTATCTCCACCCAGGTATCTGGGAGCAAGTAATAGTAAAAGGGCTTTTCTTAGTATATACTCGGGTCTATTTACTACATCACAAATATAAAATTGTTGACTGCAACTACTGAATCTTCCCAAACTGCTAAAAGAGGAGTTGCTAACTGTGTATTAGACAGGTATTCTCACAAATACATCAGTGGCTTTGTGCTCAAAATGCTTTCAGAGCTTTCAGCCATGATGATAACAGAATAAATTGAAAAAGGCACAAAGTGGAACCAGGCTATGCTACCACATATAAAAATTATTATTATGTTGTTCTGAACTTCTTCAACACATCTTTCACAAGTATTTTTAGAGAATTTAAAATAATTTTTTAGTTAAGACCTTCAGCTAATAATGCTATGAGGATAAATGGCAAAATCTATAGCCTTCTAAATTATGTCTTTTTGTTTTCATATAGATTTTGCACAGCTAATCACATCAAGTCTTAAACCAAATGGAAAAAAAACCACAGAGCATTTCTTTAATTATTTTATTAATTATTTTCCAATTAATGACAAACACCTGCAGGAATGCTTTGGATTACTGAAAGGTTGATTCTTAATAATGCTCACATTTGTTTCAGCTGACTGTGAAGAATCTGAGGCTCTGCTCGCTCTAATGTTCTACCTCAGCACTAATCCTTCTCCTTTTTCCAAATCTGGCCACCTCTAAAGTACTTTTTTCATAAACCTTCTTCTAAATTGATTTCTTCCAAAAGACTTATTCATTGTTTGCAACACATTTCACAATTGCACTGTTTTATTTCAGGCTGAGGTCTTCAACAGAGCACCCAGTCCAAGCAGTTCCAGATGGCAGGCAGCTGTGAAAACAGAGACATCCAATCTCCCAGCCGAATGCAAACCCGGTGCCAGTAGCTGGAGAGGCCCCCTGTGTGTCTTTAATCATTTCAAACACTACACGCAGAGAAAAGCCAGTAAATTACAGAAAAATACTCCACTTTTTCCCATTAGGAGCTCCACTGAACTCTCCTGCATGGGCACATCCGCGCTCAGTCCCTCCTCTGATTGCAGGGCAGTGTTTCGCCAACAGCACAAGCCTTTTACGCTCCAGCTGGGCAGCAGCAGCAGCTTTCCTGGAGCTGTGTGGGGATCCCTGTGTGATCACCTGTCCCTCACAGAGGCACTGAGTTTGTGTGAAGCAGGGCTGGGACCTCCCTAGCAAAGCAGGGGCAGTTTCTCCAGCAGGGACTGCCAGCAGCTCATTAGCCCTAGCAGTGGAGACGGAATCACAATCAGATATTTGCAAGTGTCCTAGAAATTCATCCAGACAGCAAAGTTCAGACTTGTACTTATATCCAAAAGCCCAGTTTTCTTTAGATGAAAGAGAAACAAAGCTGCAGCCTTTGCTGACACAATTTATCCCCTTCCCTGGAACCAATCACCAGTCTCTCTACCAGAAAGAGTCAAATTTCTCTCAAAACTGTTGTTAGGGAGGTAGCATTGACAATCTAGCATTAGTCCCTTCTCTAACTTACGCATGGATAAACTTATTTTATTAGGAATAGGATAAGGCAGTTTACCATGCAGCAAGTTCCTAAAATAGCTTATGCAATCACTAACCCTATAGGTATGATGTATTGGCACTGCTGTTCCCCAGTACAAGAGGGAACCATCCTGAGTCTAGAAGCAACATCGCTCACTCATGTCATGTTTGGCCCAAGCTGAAGGTAGGTCTCCTCACTCTGTATCACAACCAGGAACTTGTTGGCCTGTGTCACACTTTTCAGTGCAGTGTGGCCACAGTTTGAAGCCATGAGAGGGTACAGCTGTCCTATAAGGCACAACTTTGCAGATCCCCAGCTTAATATTTCCACGTTATCTGATGTTTAATGACAGCAGCAGTCACTAACAACTAACAAATAAATCAGAAAAAAAAATGAGTTAGCAGAGACATTAAAACTGTCTTGATATTTATCATTGGGAAAACTTGGGCACCTCTCCCATAACGGTTAACATGTCAGGGATTTATTTTCCTAACTTACTGAGTGAATCTTTCTAATTAATCCTCCAGAGTTTGACAATGGCAGATTTATTTGACTTCCTGATTGATGTCATCCACACAAATAATTTTGTCATCAACAATAATAATAGCAATATGTAATGCAAACTGCAAGGGCCAGTGGGCATTGCAGCCATGGTTTACCTTTATATAAGTTTTAACAGCTCCTGAAATTAACTTTTTAAGATAAAAAGATAACACACAGAGTCCAGCATTTTGCTTGGAAGGAAAGAAATAATAGAGTGTGACTACTGGTATCATTTGGCATTACATGAATTCATCAAGACCAACATCTAGTTGAAGGAAGGTGCCAACCAAATTCTAAAGCTGCAGAGCAGATACAGCTGGAAAGGAAGCAAAGAAGACATCTGTATCTATATGTCTCTGGTTAAAAAAATCCATACAACAAGTACTGGTCTCTTCCTGTACAGATGAGAGTTGAACCTGTGAGCTGAGAAAATCATTTTTCCACAGAATCTCTGACCAACAAATATATAAATAAATACTCCAACTTGGAACAACTTCAGCACTCCCACTTAACACCCCAGAGAATATGACAGTGTTCCTTACCTTCCACATGGAAAATATGAGCTACAACAAGACTAAGGAATTTCTGATTATGCCCAGAAGGAGACCTTCCAGCATTCAAGAAATACTTCTGCTGCAGAACTCCCACAGTTGCTAACAACAGAGCTAAAGACATCCAGCTTAAAGCCTCTTCAGGCAGCCCATCTCTGGCTATATTCCTGTGCGACCTTGGCAAGGACACAGAGTTCACCACTCCCTGGACTAGCACAGGTGTCTTCAGAGCACAACATTCTATATAACAGACAACTCAACTGCACTTTTCGGTCTACACAGAGGGGGTAAGTGTTTTACTGATGCAGAAACCAGTCCTTCTGTGGACCCGCACAGTCTGACTAACCAGTTGACTCCACCATCTTCATGGCTGATAGCTACACCTCAGCACAGGCTCTATCAGACGTACTCAATTCCTAAGCATTCAGCAAAATTCTATCCCTTCTTCTTGTGAGACTGCCAGCTAATTAGTTGGATAATTAATTCTTCAAAAGCTTCAAGATGCTATTCCATCTGGGCTTGCCTCTTACCATTTGTTCTGTCTCCTGTCTTACCATACATTAAGCAGGGCCAAATCCAGCTGCCTTCAGTTGGATCATTCGCTAAAATTTCCAGATGAAAAATGTTTTCTTGCTAACAACTGTTAAAACAATTTCAGCTATTTATGAGACAGAAGGAAGTCAAATAAAGAATACTTTCTTAGTTGCCCAGCAAATATTGTACTTTGCTTTTCAGAGATTAAACCACGACTTCTCCAGTTTCACATACAGTATCAAGTTGGCACAGCACAGTTTCGCTGTTTAACCCCAGATTGGGAAGAGAAAGATCCCATGATCCACTCAGCAGCTGTATTTCTCCTAGTCCTGAGTTCATGTTGGAGCGTGAGGCAGCACAAAGCACACAGTAATGGGGGAATCACAGAACAGAATCACAAAAATATTTAGGTTGGAGAAGACCCTTAAGATCACTGAGTCCAACCACTACCCAGCACTGCCAAGTCCACCACTAACCATGTCCCTAAGAATGAGACTCACTTCTTACACTAGCTAGGCCACAGCTGAAGGTGTGCCATATGCAAATGCAGTTTAAATAGCTTTCATACAGCCAGTTTAACCAGCAGATAAATACCAGTTAAAACCCAGAGTTAAAGATACTGGCACAGAGCCCTCAAATTTAAATTATATGAAGACAAAATTAGCTTGGAGCTAAATAGAGTCATCAAAACTTTCTTGGTGGTGTTTATAACGCATGATAATATGTATGCATACAGACATATATATCCAAATGGTCGATGTTCTTTGCTTCTTGGACAACATGCTGCTCCATATGAAAAGTTCAGTAAAAAGAGATCTCAAATTAAATCAAAATAAAATTTAAAAAAAATATTTTTGGTTCATTTTGATAAAAAACTGTGGTTTCGATTCCTTCTGTTGTTTTTACCGCAATTATGGAAAATGCAGATATCCATGCACTTAATTTGATTTGTAAATATTGGAACTTACTTTGGACTACAGGAAAAACCTAAAATTAAACCCCTGCATCCACATGGAAACCATTTGGTTGCCATTTTTCAACACATGCTGTCAAAGTAACATGTTTGTTTTTCATTTAAGTGCTTAAAATATTTGTTACCACTTTCTGGTACACATACCTGAAAAATCATACAAATAGCTCCACTTTAGAATCTTACAAATAGTTTTCATCAATTTAAAAAACACTGCAAATCACCCACAGCATCTGATAATGCACTAGCTTTCAAATAAATACCTGGTTTGATGTCTTCTCTACCACTATCTAGCATCCTCCAAAGTTCTGATAGACATTTTTTTTTCTAACAGAGCCACTGATTACGTTATTTGTAGTCACAGTGTAACGTCTGCTGTCTTCTTCAAGTTCAAACTGAGCCTACATTTTCTTGTCATTTGTGATTTCACTTACTATATGCAGGGTCTCAACCTTAAACTGAGATTGCCAGAGCATTATTATACCCACTGTTACAGAAGGTGATTACCCCTTCCTGCCCTTTTTCCTTGCCAAAGTCTTATTTACTTGAAGCAGCTTCCCACTAAAGAACAAGGTGTGCTTTGTGTGTCAATGCAACAACAGTATAACTGCTATTTTCTTTTTTCCCTCACAGAAAAATAAATTATCATTTTGAGAAGAAAACATCAACCAGAAGAACTGGACACGCAGTGTTATATAGGAGCAGTTGGTTTTTATACCAAGCTAGAAGTTCTATGATGGCAATCCGAACCTCTGGTCTGTATCAAAGCTGCCCTGTGGCCAAGAGCCACACAATGCACATGCTGTAGTGAGCCATAGACATTCTTCAGGCCTCTCTTTGGCTGCAGGAAAGAGGTGGCTTTTCCTGTGCTGTGTCATGAACCGGTGTTATGATGTCATTTGGCTCATTTCTCCCTATGGCTTGAGACTCAACCCCCATCTTCAACACAACTCCACTGACACATGGGTCACTCAAACTGTTCATGGGCTGCAGGCACAGAAAGGATGATTGGTACACCACCAAACTTCCTGTGACAATGCTCTGGACATCAGCGTTTCCAAATTAGGTTTTAATTTACTGTTCCATACAGGTGAACAGTACATATGTTGCACTGAAAATTACATTGACAAAACCAGATTTCTAGGAGGTACTTTGCACTTGTTGGAAAAGTAGCAAGATAAAGGGTCAGTGTCTCACATTCTTGACCACAGTAGTCAGATATGGAAGAAGCTCCATGGGAATGAACAGGAACACTCACACATTGAGAAGCAAGTAAAATGCAAGGTGGCAAACTAAATGCAAAACAGTTATAATGCAACTGGTGCAACTGATTATTCTGCTAATGTCTCCCTTACAGGTCCTGCAGTGATCTCCAAAATCAATGACTATATTTCATATAATATAAAACACAGAAAAGTGGCTTATAAAGTTTCTATAATTGTGAATTTTAGAAGGTTAGAGTATTCATCAGTGACTTTGTGAGTTACAATTACACAGGCTTTTTCCAAAAGCCTTTTTTCCCCCACATCTTCCAAATTTTCTACCCAGATCACATATGGTACAGAATGACAATTTCAAGGAAAGTTTTATGGAATTGCATTGCAAAGCAGCTTTATGTTATATTCCTTTCCCCTACATTATATTTGTAGCCTATTTAGATTGTGAGCTCCCACAGACATGATTTCAGGCTAAAATGTCTGATAGAGTGTGCAATACAGTTGCTTTGCAAGTCTCCAGGAGTGTAGAATGGCTCTGATCTCCTCTCTGAAGGTTTTTTTTCCTTTTGCAGCTCAATCTTTACTGGTATAAAATTTTCAGAGCTCTTCAGCTCTGACTTGCTCCAGCTCTTACCCCATACTTCCACGTGCACAGAGACCACTAAATTATGCAGGTACTGGGCATTGCAGGCACCATCTAAGCAAAGCACAGCAGTAAAGAAATTCTAACCTTATAAGACTGTGTTTCAAAATCATTAGACACATTGCAAATCATGCAGAAACCAAATAATAGATAATAACAAAATTATAATAATTGTAAGAAATAATAACTAGATTCACTCTTAAAGGTACCAATTTTCTAAACACTGTGACTGACCTAGGCAGCAATTTTTTCAGAGGATGCTTTCAAACCTTTTGATTATGTCATAATTAAGGCAGAGAGGAAGTAGTTGTTGATCAGTATGGAACATAGAGACCTCAAAACACATACACCCTAATGCCATCTACCACAGGTTTTTTTGGTGTCAGTTACAATACGTTATTTTATTTTTGTGGTCATCAAGCTGCCAGACGGAGCATGAAGAACAGAACACTGAAGCACCACTTTTCTTCTGTCTAGACTAATGCCACTGCATCACAGTAATGTGTTAGCACAATCGCTTCTGAACAACTGCAAACAATCTACAAGGCTATTACATTTAATTGCTATTTAGATAGTTTATAAATCTACTGTAAACAATAGCAAGGATGCACTCATAATGAACCTATAAGATTAGTTACTAATGTCATGACATAAACCAAGCCATGAACTCAGAGAGTATCAGCAACTCTGTGGTAACTCTGATGTTTATGTCCTTGATTTCCAATAAATGCTGCAAAGCATTGCCCTCTTTTTTTCAATACACATTAATTATGTTGCCTTTCCAATGATATTGGATCATGATGCTCACTAAATCCGCACCCTGCCTAATTCCATGACAGCTTACTCATGAGCGCAAACACTGTGCTATGTTATATAACTAAAATCACATATAATATCTGAACTACAACGTACGCAAACCGCTGCTTAATACATCTTTGCGATTGCACAGAGGATCACAGTAAGACTGTCTTCCCCCCGTGGAGCTGCCTGAAGAACTACCCCGTCTGCAGCACTGTGCAAAATGTCACTGAGGACTGGTCTGCTCAGCCCTTTGGTCTTTGCCTAAGTGATGCATATAACAGAATTATCCATAAACAGTGTATGCTCAGGAATTCACACTCGTTCCTCACACTTACTGAAAGTAAATGACTAATGAGCCAGCATGGAAGAACATAGACAGAAATGTGATTCTTACATGCCTGGGTTGCTCCTACTGACTTATAATAAAATCATAATCTGTCCTTACCATAAAATCTTTTAAAATTATCTCTGGTATTTTGAAGGCTCATCTCACACTGATATCAAGCATTTAATTACGCCCAGGCCGATCAATCTGTGCCATGCTAAACTGAAAAAATTTCAGCCTAGTTACTTCAAAAGAAAAAAAAGCAATGTTGGATGCCGGAGAAATACGCAGGGTAACTGTAAGGGCTCAGAGGAGGAATTTTCTGTTTTCTTTGATGAAATGTAAGAAAGTAGCATCCTATCAGCAAGGACCGAAGTCAAAAGATAGAGAATTGAAAATGTTGAGCTGTAAAGTCATGTTTACATTTTCTACTATTCTTAGGGTGGTAGGCAATCCCTGAGAACTTTGTACATTGTGCAAATACTGAGATAGACCAGGATGCCTCTAAGCACCTTCTACATGAGAAATCCCAGCAGGTTGGAAATTTAAGCTTTGTCCTTTCAGCTACAATTGCTGACCCAGCCCATCTTGTTGTATGGTGCACGTGCCTTCACCTCCCCATTGTGCACAGTGTTGGAGTTGCCAGTTGTCTTTATAATGGCCCAAAATTTTAGTGGATGACATCTACCTGTAAAGACTCCACACAGACAGTGCATTCAATGCAAGAAAGACAGTTTATCTTAAAACATCTCATTAGGAATGTGACAAACAGGAAGGAAATTTTTACTAGCTCTTACAACAGCATTTCTTTTTTGGCACAGTTCAGTCTGGGAAACAATATCTGAAAATAAAAATTTGCTTTCTTTCCACGCAAAACTCTTGCCTTGTACTTCTGTACCTGTACTGTAATCTGCCATAAACGATGAAGGAAATCAACGCTTCATTTTCTCTTAGATATCAACTGCATACCTCACTTTTTAATCTTTCTTCTCCAGGGCTGCCCTGGCCTTGAAGTTGTCAGTGGTTAAACACTTCCCACAACTACACATCCACAAGCAGTTCTTTGCATTTCACTGTCTGTCTCAGGCTGAGTCAACATGAAAACCTAAGTCACTTTAACACAGCGCCGCAAAAGTTTAATCAGCTCTGGTCCTTCAGCACAAACGCAGTGGGGAAGTCATAACCCCACTGCAGGGGGAAAAAAACATGCAAGGACATTTATGGGTTGGTGATGATAGAATTTAATGTCTCTTTTTAAAGAAGGATTTGGCTAAAATAAAGAGGAAGATCCACCAAGAGTGATGAACATGCCCAAAGTTATGTGCTCATAATCTGTGGAGGTTTTGTTTTCTCCTCATCACACTTGTCATGCTGATCAGAGATTAAACAGGGAGTCATGACATCATCATCCATCAAGTATATACAGGTTTTACTTTTGTTCTGTTTTTGGTTGATTGGTTTATTTGTGAGGGTTTTTTTTTTTTGTTTGTTTTGGGGTCTTTTTTGCTTGTTTTGTTGGGGTTTGTAATAATAACAAGGACTGTCTACTCTATCCTTACCCATATGCAATGGGTAAAATCCTGGTTGACTGATCAGGATGAGGTGGAAAATTTGTCACATCCATCTTTTTTACACCCCTCCTGAGGTGTATCACAGCTTTTTTTTTTTAATATCAAATATGAAGTGACTACGTGAGTATACAGTCCATGGACATCATTAAGCCTGCAAAGTTTTTGGGCAGGATTTTTGGGTTATTTGAAAATGGTTATTTGAAAACTGGCCATAATAAAACACAATCTTTTTCAGCTCTGATTTAGCTAAAGGTTCAATCAGATTTCAACCTCTCTTCTCATTGATTGTGCTTCACAGTTTTTATGGGCAGCTATTTCTAAAGAATTTTGGACTTCTGAAATACAATTTTCATATTTCTGCGTTACAGAAAGCCACACATTTTTCACACAGAAAGCACAGCAGTCCTCTTTTATGAGCCATTGGATTTGCAGTTAATATTAGCTAACAGACGGAAGTGTGAATATTCAGATATGCTTTGTTACACACGCACATGTTGAATAACACGATAGTCTAGATGAGAGGTGCATATTGCTGTTTTCATTGCTCCCTGAAGGCTGCTGCACGGGAAAGTCCTGATGACTGCTCCTATCAAACCTGTGTGTCTAGGCTTGTTTGTGTGTGTCCTTGTGGGATTATATATATATATATATATATACACACACACATACATCCACACAAAATATGTGAAAAAAAAAAATGCCCTCTAGCCAAATAATATCTCAAATTTTCCATATATTTGCTTACAAAAGAGTTATTGATACAAGACAGGATAGAAAAGCATGTTACCTGTCTGCTTGGCTTACATTCAAATATTAGCTTCATGCTAGATCAGTGATAAGAACTAGACACAATAAGAACCAGGGAAAGGAAACATCTTTAATCTACCCTCTCAATTTATTCACTATAAAGCTGCTGGGCCTTTTACTGTTCTACATGAAAACCAGTAGTAGAGCAATAATGCTCCTATAAAACATGATTTTCTCATTATCACTTCACCTCTTTCAGATACAGTCGTGTAGCTATACTCACAAAGGGACAGCAGTATCTAGTCCTTAATACTCATATTTTTAAGTTGCCTTTGATACCAGGACATGTTCATTACCTTTCACCAAACAAGATGATGAAGCGTCTTTGCGCAACTTAGCCTTGCTTCCATTTATACCACTCCCGCTCTCTAGAGCTCACAAATCTTTTATTGAATATATCCAACCTTGATATGTAAAAATGTATTTTTCCCTGTTTTCTAAAACTGCCTATGTTTTCTGGCTGCATTCTCCATGCTCCTCTACTGGGATGGGGAAAACTGCTTCCATATTGAGTACCACTTTTGAAACCATAGAACACACATTAAATGCTCCTCCAATCTATACTTAAGTGGAGTTGACACCTAGAAATTAATAATTGAAAATGTAAATTAGTTCAGCAGAATATCTTCAGAGAAACTAATTTTTTTTCATGCAAAGAATACTTTGAATTGAATAATTTAAAAGAAAAAGCAAAAAAAATTTAGATTTTGTAACCCTAGCTTGACAAATCCAAGAGAAAATCCAATGTGTAGCAGCAGCTTAGGAGTAAGACAGTTTTAAATAATACTTTTAGGTAACTTTAATTCTTCTGTGGAAAAAAGAAATACAACCCATGTTCACTATGATTCTGAAAAAAGGCAGTTTTTGTATCAAAAAGAAAGCAGCATAAAACTTTCAGTTTTATTAGCGATTGTGCTAATAAGCGGCTTTCGTATAATTTCATAACAGTATCTGACCATTTAGTACATTTTACCTAACACAAAAAAATATCAGAATGCCATCTTGCAAAATAATATATATTCTGACTTTAGCTGCTGGTCAAAAATTGCCATTAAAACAGTCTTTTTTTCGTGTGCCTTTTTCTTGTAAATATTTCCACTTCTTTGTTCAAATCCTCAGTCTCTGACAGAAAGTTTCCCAGCTGGAAATCAGAAATGTAATGAAAACATTTGAAAGAGAAAATAAAAAAGTTTTATTAGTCTCCTTAATTTCTCACTGCCTTCAGAAAGATATGACTTCAGCATTTGCTAGAATTATGGTCAAATCCCTTAAAGACTCAACTGGGTGGGCAATGCTCAGCCATACGTGTTCCCTTTCTTCATAAAAACATCCTCACCAAGACAAAGGATCTCCAAATATGCCTTGAAGTTCTGTAAGGAACCTCTCATACATTTTAAATTCGAACTCGTACCAGAGAATAATGTCACACTGAAGTATTATAGTTTATTTCTGGTTTACAGAATAAATTCAAGCAGAGATTTTCCTCTAAGTTTTACTGCCATTTGCCTTATTAGCATAATCATTAAAGGAATGATGAAATAAGTCCTTGACATTTCCATATGTGATTTTAAGTTACTCATCTAAAATAGAGTAAGTCAAAAGACAAGAAGACTTTGCAAGTAAAAACAGCAGAAGAAATATATTTATTTAGGACCGACTTCATTAATTGTCTACTTCATTTGCATATGCAAGTGTTTTTGCCAGGAGGGGATGCCAAGTACCCACAGCATTAATCACGCAAAAAAGAAAACACATAGGAAATATTTTACAGAAAGGTGAGTTGCCAATTTTTATAGCAGTTGTACTTTGGACCTTGATAGACCAAATAGCAGATGAAGCTTTCAGCAACCAACGTCTGCTAAAGCAGGTGTTGAGCAAGGTATGCGTGTAGCATAGCCCTGATAATTCCTCAATCACTAAAATTTGTCTAGTGCTTATGAGGGTACTTGGAAAATAATGTAACATCAATGAACTTCACTTCTACAGTACTTCTGTTATCTAAAATGGTCTTTGAAAACTATTGAAAAAAACCTAAAATCTGGACAAGGAGAAGGCAGTTGAAAGGTAATGTTATGTTAATACAGATATTCAACAATCTGATAGAGATTTACATTTTTATGGGGCAATAGATATTGATGGGGGCATGATGGGCACCTCCAAAGGTGACAACCAGGATAAAGATGACTGATCACAAATTTCTTGAACTGGTATATTTATTAAGAGCAATTAAAGTAGACTTTACTCTGTTTTGGGTTTCTGGTTTTATGCTTATTTTTAACTAGTTTTGATACAAGGTGAGGTCCTTTTTCACTGGATCCTTTTTTCATTTTTTATTTAAAAGCTTCAACTTCTAAGCCTTATTTTCAGCGAGTAGCCTGCTCAATTTTTATTTTTTTTTTTAACAGGAGGATAAATTCTTGTTTTCTGATATTTAAAGTACTTTCTAAAAATTGAAGGGAGCATCCTGAATCTACAATTCGGCTACAGTCAACAAACTGATCTTCGTGTACACAGGATAATAGGTAATTCTAAACAATGATGACCTAAATTACAAAAAAAACACAGTAAAAGCTCATCTTCAGTCCAACCATTTGATAATGCTATGTGTTGTTGATAACATCAAATTATGACACAGTAAGCTGTCAAATTCCTATTTACCTTTTTTTTTTGTATTTGGATACTTCTAATATTTTCTTCATTTCTGCTTTGATAAAATAAACATTTATTTATGCATAGACATTCATATGTAAGTCAATAGCTCATTATTGAGCCATCTAAATGTAAAATCAAACTCCCTTCAAAACCACTTTATATATCAAAAGAAAAAGAGCTCAATGCATTAATAACATAAAATATCTGTTATAAATACAAAGTGATTTGCATGGATATATGTTCATAAAATAAAGTGAAATAGAGTGAAGTATTTTATACAAAATACACAACATGTAGCACCACCCAGGCAGAAAAAACTTGATGCAAAAATGTTAAGAAAAAGCTACATCAGACTGAACAACTTCTAACCAGGCTTCACCAGGAGCTACTTGAAGTAGCCCACCTGATAACTGATCAGGAGGACTGTCTGTATCCCAAGAAGCACTGCAGAGGAACACGACAGCTTAAATACAACATTGCATACACTGGACATCAGACATCTCCAGTCTGAATTTTTATTTTCAGGCTCCTACTAAAATATATCCCCGTAGACAAATCCAGAGAGCAAGGGCTGCCTCCCCTGTGTCAGATACAAACCAGCTCCAGCACAAACGCATGAAAGCCTTTGCTACAAACTATCAGAGAAGATAGGAGCAAAGATGTGAGAACACTGGATAAAAATTTGGTATTTCAACAACAGAGGCCCTTTAAAAAACCCCAAAGCATTCTCCTCAGTAAAGCCTTCCCACCAGCTATATAATGTCTCTTTCTCAGTCACATGCAATGAGGTCTCTAATCAATAAACTGAACACAGAAAAATGTTGATGACACCAATTAGGTCTCTAGTTGTGCTGGTTTGTCTTCCCTGGAAATACTTAATCCTGCAGTGATGGATACTATAGAGGCGAGGTAAAGAGATAATCAACTGATGTCTTCCACAATTTTAATCAAACATGACTAATGTTTAGCAAACACAGAAACAGCTCTCTAACATACTAAGAGACACAGAAATGGTATTTTAGATCTGGCACAGTTCTAACACAGTTAAAAGACAGCAATTTAAAGAGTGCAACCTCGAAAAGAGTTCTCAAAAGTATGTGCTATGTGACCTTAAAATAGATTAGTTCATTAGATAAAAGTTTCTTCTCCCCAATGGCAAACATTTCCAATTTCACCACCAAAATGTCATGACTCAAACAGCAGATGTTTCTCTGAGCTTTTCTTTTAATCTTTAAAAAATACTCTAGGTAAATAGCAAGAGACTGAAATAACTTGCAAACACTGTGGTACGTTCAAAACAATGGTACTGCAGCCCAGTCACCTGGTATCTGACATAAACCTAACCCTGTTGTTCTGCACTAGGCACAAGTGACCTGCTGTTCCACTAGACAACCCTAGAAATTATCCATAACAGTAAATTTAGACTGATGCATGCTTTCCACAAGGAGGTAAAGTCTTGGTGTGCTTGATTTCACTGCAGCCATATTCCCTCCTCTGTGCAATAAGCAGTTCCTGGCTTCATAGAAATTTTCCTTCTCAAATATTTTATTTCTATTTTTTTTCTCTTCATCTTCTTATATCATCTATTTGAACTTCTTGACTATTATCGCTCATTTGAAGCACTCAGGATTCCTGTGCAGGCTGCACTGTTACTTAGGTCCTTTGCAGGACAGGAAATATCTTATTTTACACTACAGCCTATTTATTGAAAATAGTTGGTCCGAGCCCATGTGTTACCCCCCCATACTTTGAATTTAATCCAGGACCTTCCAAAGAGTTATAGTGTATAGTCAAGGTCTGTGGCTCAGTCAGACACACTTACGGCCTTGTGTTTTATATTTTGTGCTGATTTTGCTGACCTGTCATGGTTATAGTATTGCTACTCATTTCTGCACCACACCTGGATGGGTGCTATTCCCCTTCATTTTAGAGATCTACATACACTTTGTTTATGTGATGGCCACATGGTATGTGCCATGGGTCTTTCTCAATGAAATTGTTGTATATAAAGTTAATTCATTCTCCACTTGTTCTTCAGGTGAAATGAATGTCTCTGGGAGATTAGCCGTGTATCTACTATTGTATACATTATGGTTCTTTTGTTTAGAGTAAGTATTTCACTGCTTGTTATACTTATGAATTATTTCTATTTTCTTATTATACAGAAAAGACACGTAAGTATTGTTCAGGAAGGTAAAGCATTCATAGTGTGTTTGGCAACATGGATCCATGGGACTGCATCTTTGTGTGCACCCAGATGTGTCATCGATAGCCACTGACGGATCACCACGACTTAGGGCTCTCCTTTTACAACTTCCTCTGTACCCTGTTTCACTGCTGGTTGCTTCCTGTACTATTTTACTCAAAACTCACTGATACAATGTTTGTTCTAATGACAAATTTTGTAACTGAGAACCATTATGGCAACTTGTCCTCAGTCGCACATCTTCTCTCTGCCTAACCTATTCTGCTGGAATGAATTCTCTGTCCTGGTTCTGCTAGAGGCAGATGTTCCTTTAGACAGGAGTAACAACTATTATTCACAACAGTCTTTATTTATTCATGCTCCTGCTACATTTTTGGCTTGTTGCTGAATGGGAGGGTAATGCAGCAAGGCATTTCTGTCTCTTTAGAGACCTCCTTTTACCACACGAGCAGCTTCAAGAGGACTTCCTTCTTGTTGGCAACTCTTCTGGGAGTGACCTTCAGTAGACTGTAATTGCAGGTGTACATCTATGTGACAACACTTGGTGTCATTCAGAGTGCACAGAAGATTTTGTGTTTGAAGTTATTATTTCCTAATTCTGCAGACCATATGGCACCATAAAGCCCACAGTGGGAGCAGATACTTTTAAAGCATGACATTAACTTTACTACGGACATTAACAAAGATGAGCAATGTTATTCTCGCTCATGTATGAATTATGCCAACGTTTTCAAATGTGGATGATCAAGGCTGTACCTAAAGGAATCACCTATTTTTTTGCAGTTCTGGGACGTAATAGGAGTCCACCTGTCTGAAAGTATGCATACATACTCACAGAATGATACTTTAGGCAAAACTCATAAAGACAGCATTATTCTGATTTGTTATTTTTCTGAAGTTCACGACTGATAAGTCTGACCTGTTTTTAAGATACATCTCAGGAAAAGAAAAAATTAATTTTTCAGTAATCACTGCATGTAATTTTAGTTCTACTTTGGATTACTGATCAGAGGTACAGCACAAACAAATCTTATGAAATGCAATTTAATTATTTTTTATATCTGTTCAGTTTTGCAAATGCTTCTCCCTTTTGCTACAACCTACACAGTTCACCACAGTCCATAATGCTGCCTGGTAAATAACCTATGTATTTATTACCACTAATCCTGTCACCATGCTCTCATTATTAATAAATTAATGTGGTTAATTATTAAAACATACCAAGCATGTTCCAATTACTTTTTACCACCTTCCTCCACTTGCTTAATGCAATACATTTAAAGCAGAAACATTTTTTCCTTTCTAATCATCTTGATGAATGATATAAGCAACAGGGTATATTCTCTAGACATTAAACTTAGAGCCTCTCTGCATGAACAGCTCAGATGTGCAAGGAGGACCCCAGATCATGCCTGTGGGCATTAAGGATGTTATCAGAACACTCTAACAAGAATTATCTGAATTATCCAGACAGTTGAAGCTTTAAAAGTCTCTTGCCTTCAACTACCAACAGAGGTCAGCTTACAATCACTGCCGTTTTAAAACCAAAATTTTTTTTATTCTCATATTGACTTTGGTCATGATGACCATGGATGATTTCTGTTCATAAAAATGGTAAAAATTCTGGAAGAAAACAATACATGAAACATAGCATCTCTGGTTTTTATTATTATGAACTCAGTGTAGCACAACTGACCTTGGCAGTAATTTTCATACTGAAATGAAAACATCACTTTTCATTGAATCCATCACATCTACTTTTGGATATTAAGCTTTTGGTTTTGCCTCCAGTTTTCCTTGATCTTGAGCTTGAAAGAAAACTTCTCTTAACCTTTAACTTTCTTTCTCGCACAGCAGTAGCCTTAAAGATGGTTATTTTGAAAATCACTTGAGTGCATATTTAGATGAAGGTGTAATTCTTTCAGGAATTATACAACTGGCTTATTGGGTTCAGACTGAAAAAGCATATTTTTACCATAAATAAATAAATAGATCTCCTTAAAGCTGTAACAAGAACATAGTAGCACCATACAGAAATATGTAACAAAACTTGTCTTGAGGCTTTTAATTTTGTTTTTACCTCAGTCTGCCTGGAGTTAATACATTTTTAATGACTGTGCTTACCAGTTGCTGTCCATGAATGCCCCAGGCTGCATACTGTAAAACTGAATCCTCTACTTCTGGAGGGTTTAACTCCCAAACTTCCCTTGAAAAAATGGAAACATTTTTAGTTGAACACACTGGCATCACCCAGTGTATAGAACTACTGACATGACATCATGTTGAAAAAACAACGTGACCTACCTTGTGTGTATGTTATAAATCACATATGAAGCTGTATAAGAATAATGAAAAACCTGTGCGGAAAAAAAAAAAGGCAAATAATTACAAGACCAAATACTGGATTAAATACAGACTAGCATTATGACAGTCACACTCTTTCAATCCCTGTAAACACCAATACCTTTATTACCGAAAGAATGTTTTTACTGAATTAATTATAATGAATAGACCTGAACCATGCTGTAGGAAGGACACACATACTCATCACGTAATTTAACCAGACACCTGATCCATACAACTGCATGGAAAATGTCCCAGTCAGAAAAATCTGCATTCCTTTTTAAAAAATAAAAACCAAAACAAAATCAAACAAAACCCCCCAAGAAAACAAAGCACTTTTTCCTGTATTTCTTCATCAAGTTGTGGTCAAAATAACTGCACAGGCATCACAGTTATTTTACTTGAAATGCAGACAGATAGCAGGTGGTATTTTTCTGACCACCTGCTATAAACAGCCTGAATGACCTTCTGGGCTGTGGCTCACAGAACAGAAAAAACTGTGTGCTTAGTGGGACTCTGTTTGCTGTGGCTTTCCTTAAATATGTTTTGGTCTGATTTTGACCATATTTTTTGTTTTTCAGGGAAGGTTTTTTTTTATCTGAGATTTTTTTGTATGTAACATTTTAGATAAAACAAAGAGCTATTTGTCAGTAAACCTTCCTCATTCAACAGCAAGTTACCAGTGACTTCCGGATTCAAAAATTGTAGGATTCTCTGAATGGGAGAGAAAAATCTAATGTACAGCCTTATGCTGCTGTCTTTATTTGTTGAAAGTTTTGCTGAATGAAAGAATTGCCATTTAAGTGCAAAATATCAAGGCCTGATGTATGTGGACCCAGAAGATCCATGGTAGGGAACAGCATGTTACATTATATAATGTGATGGACCAACACACCAAAGGGCTGAAATCAAAACAAACTATTACACGTCTCTAAATTCAAACATTAGTCTACATACATATAGTGAATAACAGACATTTTGCTGTTTTACAGGCTTGGGGGATTGCTTTTAACCTAGTTCACTTCTTCAGCCCTCTATCTTGCATTATGAAAATAGCATAATTCCACAGTATTAATTAGTTTTATTATCAATTGAAATTACTTTGTGGTCTCAGAATATCAAATATATTTGTGACTAATTATTACTGTACTAAGCAAAACTCTTCTTTTTCATGCAAACTTCTGTCGGAATGAAACATTAGACGACATCCACTAGACTTCATGTCTACAGTTACAGTATCTCTATTGGCGCACAAAAGACTTACTTCTGGACAGTGCCAGGCTATTTCCAGTTAGATGGCAACAGATACAGCTGTAAAGCTGAAGCCTTGACCTAGAAGATACATGTGTTGGGAACTCTTTAGCTTATATTATCTGCACCAGGAATCCTTCAGTCTCTCCTTCAAAGAGGATACACAAAGGAGGATCCTACATGAACAGAGCCATAGGAATTTGTTGCTATGGCACATAGGAGGGTTTCAGAGGTTGTTACTTTTTCCGGAGGCCATTCACCAACAGAGCCATCTGAAACATCTTTCCACTGGCTCTGTTTCCATTATTAGTTCCCTGTCAACATATGCCAAGAATTTAGTACGCCATAAATCCTTGCTGTCTGATGCTGCAAGAAGCCCACAAAGGTCTCTAAGATTAGTAACTGCACTTTGTGCAACTGTTGAATTTTCCTTCTGTAAAATTTCCCCTTGAGACAAAAGTAATTTCCATTTTCCAAATCTGTTGTGTTTAACATCAAAACTGGTGCTTCAGTATGAAGAATCACACATATATTAATAATTATGCCCCAAACCTTTTTTTAATATTTTATATTAAAGCTAATGGGAAAGTGTTTGGTCATGCAAGGTACCAGCCTCTTCTGAGAGGTGTGACTAAAGCAAAGACATGGTTAAACCATGGTGCTTTCTGCACTGTCAGAGGTTACTCAGAGGGGCATTTGCCAGCAGCTGTTAAAGTGGACAGTCTCATACTCCCAGTTACAATGAAGAGGAATGGATCTCCTGCTGTTCCAGGAAAAGGGAAAAGTATATCAGAGATAATGTGTGCAGGGCTGATAACTGCAGAATACAAATATTTAAAAGCTAAATTACTGGACAGAATGTATTTCAACAAGAAATGTTAAACTAATAAGTCATTCTGACAGCTTTAATAGAAAATATGCTGTAACAACAACAACATTTCATATTTCACGTGGAAACTCTCCTCTTGCCTTGTGGTGAGATTTTTGTCTCAATGTTTATGTTAAAATAATAATATCTGTGTTAGAAGTTGAATGAGCTCTACAACAAATGGAGACCAACACTACAATGCAGTCACTTTTAGACAGGATGCCAACATTTTTCTCAAATTACTCATGTTAGTTTTAGTTCTTAATAGGAACACCATGTATAAATTACAAGTACAAAGTTTCCTAATCCATCCTGCTTGCAATAGCCACGTACTGAAACACAATCATTATAGAAATTAAATCAATAAAAAAGGACGTAGAAAATCTTTCTTTTCTAAGTCTGGCTTTTATAGTAAGTGCTTAGGAAGCTTTCACAGTTTTGCATAAAGGCTTACCTGCTTGGCTTCCTCTTGAGCAAAGCAACGTGGGTTTGGCTGGGACCAAACCTTTCCTGATCCCTAACATACAACACCTGGCATCAAACAAAAGGAACCCAGTTGAAGACACCGCATGTGACTAATCACAGGGAGGAGTATCAGCAACTCTCAAAACATCAGGATCAAACCTTCCACATGGCCACCAGCTGTGTCTGCTTTGGAAGATGCTTGGGGGATTTTATCCTGCAACTCTTGTTTTGTGGGATGTGCACTAATCAGAAAAATGTCTGGCAATTTATACAAATAAACAGACTAAAGCTCACACAGCTAAAGCTCAGGCAGCACTGACCCCACTCATGCTGTATTTAAAGTGAAGGCTGGTTATTGTGTTATATGCAAATCCAAAGTGCTGTCATTCTTATTCCAAAATGTTTTCAACCATTTCTTGTACTCCATACCTTCTAACTGGGGTGTCGTCAAAAGACTGAAGTATGGCTAATATTTAAACACGGACAGTAAATTATTCCAATTGACTGAAAAAAGGGACATACTGTGAAACTGAGGAAAAAGGAGGAAGGTTGTAGTGAAAAATACTCATCTTCTAGGTACAAAGAGGAGAATCAATTAATGAATATGGACACAGAACTTCACTAAGAAGTGAAGCACTGTAGAAGAGCAAAGCCTTTTAAAATATTTAAAGCATTACAGTAATTCGTGCATTGTCATATCAGTTGAGGAAAGTGAAAAAAGGAAAATGTCTTGGCATAATTTATTAAAATAATAATACATGTTAAGGTTGGACACTGCAAGAAGCCTTAACTTCACAAGTGGCATGTGTGATTGCTAGGGTTCAAGCCTTTCTGGCAAGTAAATAACTTGTCTGTTTGCCTTATGATAAGCTGGAAAATGTTCCCTGCAAAGTTACAAACTGTGAAAATGGCTTTTATAATCAGACAGACAGTATACCTCTCCCTCAATACAACTTATTTAATATTTCTTTTGCCACAGAATGCAACAGCTAAAAAATATTGCAAAATGAATATTTCTTCAGAATTCAGTCTTTCATCAATTTATAAACTGATGACAAGTTTTCATCTGATGTTGTTCAACACTGCAAGAGTTATCTGCATTTGTATACGAAAAACATAAAATTAGAGAACTCTATTACAAAGGACCTAAAATGAAAAGGTGACAAAAGTATTTCAAGACAAATTGCTCCAGTCAAAGCTTACAGAAATAACAATCCACTACTGAGCTAACAGCCAACAATAAAAAAAGCCACACTTATCAATCACGATTTGAACTTTTAGACGACACATTGTTTTGGGTTTCGTATGTCCTTTAGTTTCTACCTTTCAAGGAATTACTTTTTCTTTCTAAGGTTTCTAAAAATGAAACACTGACATGAAACTCAATGCATAGCCCAATATGATGCAGGAAAACAATGTGGTATATACACTCAGCCAAATACACTCCCCTATTTCTGCAACATATTCCAGAAAATATTCAGTTTACTGCCCTTGGGTAATTTGGAAAATGTCCCTCAGCAGAATAGTGTTTTTTTAAAAAAGCTGGCAAGAAAACCTCACTAGCACTATATTTACAGGATGATGAGGGCCCTCAGCTCCAGGGAAATGGAGGAGAGCTGATGACATTAGAACCTCACTGTGCTGTTTTCACAAAATGCTTGGGCAGGCCAAACACCTTGATGCATCCTTTACCCACTTCCTGCATTACAAACCAATTACTAGAATAATTAACCTTAGCCGTGTAAAGTTTTAACTGCTGCAATATATAGATGCCTCCTAAACAGTATTACTCATAAAAAGACAAAGATCAAAAAAATACTTCTATTGCTTCCCAGGCATGAGTCAGTTCAAAGCTGTGAGAGAGCCCAACCAGGAAAAGGTTTTGTGTGCCTGAAAGCTTTTCTTTTTTTTTCCAGCTACATCAGTTGGTCTAATAAAATATATTACCTCTTCCCACAAATCTTGTCTCATTTATCTCTTCAGGCCACCACATCTATAACAACAACATTATTGAGAAACAAACGTTCCTAATCCCAGCTGAAAAAAAGGACTACCTAAAACTAAAAGTGAGCTTTCCTAATCAATAACCTGCATTACAGTATCTATCACAAAATGCACGTGAATCAAGAAATCAAGGGACAGGATACACTGAAGCAGGGAAGTAAACAGGAATACATCTTGCCAAGGACACTCACTTCTTCATTCATCCATGGCCCTTCTCACTTTTGACGATTTTTCATAACACATTAGTGAAAAAGTCTGGCCTGTTTTCAAACTGCCTTGGTGTGTTCCAGTCACAGGAGCTACTGGCTGTTGTACAGAGTTTGAAGAACAGCAACACAGGTGGGATTTTGCCTTCATCCTCTTTTCTACAAGTGAATTAAGCATTCGAAGAATTACTGAAAAATCTACTTATGCTCAAAGCCAAACCAAAAGCCTTTGCCATGGTAAAGTGATTAGAAGGCCAAGATAAAAGGTAACCAATTATTCATCTGTCATTTGTGCAACAAAGTGCTCCCACACAATACACAGAATCTTATTCAAAGCTCCAAGATCAAATCTTTAACAAACCTTCACTAAGGACTCAAAAATACAATTCAGAAATAGAAATGCAAACATATATTGCTTCCCATTTAGCCTTTGGGATAAAAGTGCCTTGGAAGAAAAATGGAAACCTGCAGAACATGCTGTGAACTACAAGTAATAAGTAAGTACCAGATGCAGAGTGGAGAGAATACAAGTGGAACATAATGCAATACAGATGCACAGGATGGTTATGAAGACCTTTTGAAGGGATTACTGAAGTTAATACAGTGTGCTTGTGGCACAGTCACATCAAAAGCCAGTGATGCAGCAGGAAACATGAGACTGTGTTAATGACTTTGGATAAGTCTATCCCACAGGTGCCCAAACCCCTCTAACTCCCATGAATTAACCCCAGGCAACTGGGGGAAATGCAGGGCTGAGCTAGATGTGGAATGAGCTCACAGTACAGCACTTTGGCACAGCTTCTCACAAATGATGCTGCGCTGGTCCAGCTAAAGCATTTTCAGACCACAACTAGTATCTACACACAGTGTGACAACATTAAGATTAAAAGGAGGTTGGATGGCTCTATAAACATATTCTGTTGTATGGCAGAGATCTGACTTTTGTTACTTAAATTTGACCTAGTGTGAAATGAGCCAGTCAAAAAAAATATTATTTTTTTCTTAATATTTTAAGAAAGTAGAGTTAATATATATTCAAGTTCCCCCTATACAAAATCACAGCCTATACAAATTATACAAAATTATACAAAGCCTATGCATATTAGTTATATAAATTATGCAAAGTATTAGCTAAATTATTTCTCCTCTAGTTAGTGATATTTTATTATGAGTTTTGCTCTGTGTGTACTGGTGTAATTCAGGTTTCCATTAATAAAAATGATAAAAGGCTTTGAGCAGGTCTTTAATGTCATATACAAACTCCTTATTCTGCTACACATTTGGAGAAAACCAGATTATTTGTGGCCAAACTTCATCCTTTGTAGTAGCCTACTGAAAGCAAACGAGTTACAGAAGGAGGGTGCTACTCTTTGCTTTATGCCATCAGGATTCCAAGCAGCAACTTCTTGCTCTCCAAAAGCAGATTAACATTCACACAACCAACTCCTATTCCTCATTTCCTTTTTATGAGCTACAAGACACGTGACCTTGCCAGGACTGCAGTGCAAAGAGAATGGAAGCAGTATCTAATGTCCTGATCACAAAACAATAAAAAAGATATATTCCTTTCTTCCCTTTTATTGCAAAATGTGTGACACCCTGTTAGTAAAACCTGCAAGGGAGTTAATAAGATTAAATTAGTAGCGGCATGACAACTGCCAAAGGCAAAGTAGAGCTGCTGGATGAACCTTCCATCCATTTTGCAATTTATGTGCTAAATAAATTCATAATGTTAATGGTATCAATATCATTATGGTGCAATCCAACTTTCATTCACTTCAAATGTTCCCCCTTTGCCTGTCCAGTCTGACTTCATGTGTTCTTCAGCATAGGAACTGTTTCTAAATGAGATGAAACAACTAAATATAGCACAGTCAAGGTGGGGTTTCATGTAATTGGTTGGCTGGGAGCGTAAAAAGTGAAGAGAGAGCTCTGCAGCATTAAATTCTGAACCACAGAGACACATGAAACCACTGTATAACACATGTATTACAAGTGAAAAGTTTGAATAAAACACATACTATACCAGTAAGGGACAGCCTCCACATATTTATGAAAATAACATTTGGTGAAGGTTGGAATTCTGTTGATTTTATGCCCTGGCAACAAACACAGTGAAACCTCAGACTGTGCATCAATACCAAAGCTCAAGTCACTTTGGGATACACACCAGAAATGGTTCACCCTCTGCATCAGTAAAGTGGTACCTTTTGGTCCTGGGAGCTGTAGTTTTTGACTGTTACTTTCCTGGTACTAGATTCAATAAGAATTTAACCATATGCGTTAATGACTGATTATTATGTTGATTTTATCTGGGGTAGAGAGAGGCACAGAATTTAAATCCATGAATTGTGGATTTAAATTTGCATCCAGTAAATCTTTTCAGTTTACCCTAATTTCAAACTGTGTTAACGATACATTAATTTGTAATTCATACAGCTAGAAAGGACTGCTATGATCATGGTGTCTGACCTCCTACATCTGAAACAAAGTTTATAAAGACATCTCATTTTGAATAGTATGATACAATGTGTTCTTCATCTGGTTTCAGAGTAAACTCTAAGAAACAATCAACTAAAGAGTCTATAGTAATGTGGTGATGAATTTCCATCCACCTTCGAATCCTATTATTCCTACCCAATTCTGGAATCTAAAAAAATAGAGGTAAATTTTGCCACTATTGACATCTAAAGCTCTGCATAGTTTTGCACAATTTTTGCCTTTATAGGTGGAATATCTTGTTTCTGAGAACTCTGTATCTAATTGCAGAGTTAATCTAAGGCAGAGCTTGACGCATTTGAGCACTAAACTTAAATGACAAGGTTATAACTTTGAAAAGCATCATATTTATTTGTTTCAATCAACATCAATTACTTGTAATGATTGATAATAACCACTGCATATCATTGGTAATAATTTATGGTTAGCATTAATACTTTGGAGTATGAAATATTGCCAGTCATAACAACTATATGCTGCCAAACCAAAATAAATATAAAAGTGAGAGATTTCTAGACACATAATTTATCTATAAGAAAAAAGTCTGTCAAGGAAGCCTAAACAAAAAAGGCACCTCTAGGAAATCTGTTAAAGCTTCAACTGTTCACATAATTTTTCAATAAGATTAATTATCTCAAGAAAAAGACATCCACTGCAGAATGTAAATTAATTCACAATCAATTAAACTCAGTTCATCTAACCAACAGTAACGTGATACAAACCACAGTTCAGAATAAATGCAGAAACTTCTTTTTCTTCTCCTACATCAACAGCTGATAGACTACCCTACATTTGGATATGCAACTCAATCATTTTTGAATATATAACAACTTCAGATGAGTGAATTATTCAAGAAAGAATGTTCTGCATTGGTACTTCTGAAAGCCGCACATATCACTGTCATTTGAAATCCTATTAGTTACACTGTCACATAAAATATGTTACTTGAGTCTTGTATGAGATGATTTATGACAAAAATTTATATGATTTTTTTTCTGGCTTATTCATCTGCAGCATTAAAAAGCAGAAATGACTTCATTGAAATCATTGTTACGTGACAACAAACCTGGTAAATCTCAAGCCTCGAGCACAAGGTGCACAATTTTTTGTATTGATACATGTGTACATGCACATCCTTCTCAAGCATATGTTCACACTCATATTCAGTATGATTAAAATTTTGACTTAATGAGTGTTTTGGGATTTACAGAAGCTTATCTTTTCCTGCATTGATTTGAAGGCAGCTTCACAATGCACATATGTATTTTGATCCGAACAAGCGTAAGTGGAAATGAAAGACATAAATTCTGACAACCCAGTCACAACTTTATCTCCATAGAAATATGAGACTGGTGAGGGTGGTTTTTTTTGGTCAATGCAGCTGAGAATACTAGATCTGTCTTAGAAAAATATATATTTAAGTACTTTAACACTGCCTGATACTTCAGACAGTCTGATCTCTTTTCACGGACCTTTCACTATTAACCAAATCCCATACAAGAGGCAACCTCTATAGGAAACTTGGATTGAGTATCTCCACACATATTGAAAACTGATAACTGAAAACAAAATATGTTTTAAAACACTGATTCTTGAAGGCAAAGCTGCATCAAGTGTCCTCGGAATGTTTTGAGATGGTTTAATTGCTCTTTGATATACTGTGGAAGAAAGAAGTGAGTCAGGACTTGGTTTTCTTTTCAGTTTTTCCAAGGTCAGTTGTTCCTCACATATTGTATTTATTCAAACAGATTGCTAAAGAGAAAATTAGCAAATGCAGAAAAAACACCGCCTTGTTTTGAAGAGACACACTTCTACATATTGTGATATTTACAAAAAATATGCACAAACTGATGCAAGTGCAACATTATGTGGAAAAAAATGGGTGAAAAAGTTATTGAGAAAATATTTTCTAAAATAACGTTTCATATAAATGAATTTTCCAGGTTCTGAACACAAAACAAAACAGAACTGAAGATGCCCCGAAATGATGAGGATACAAAAGAAAATCAAAGCATACAATGAGCTCAATTTTGAAGTAAAGACTATAGTCTCAATATCTTTTTCTTTTCTCCAGACAATCTGACTAATTCAGGTAGCAGTTAGAAAGCAGATTCTGGAGGCACTTCTGCTGTTTGCTTACAAATGACGTGAAGAGATGAAAAGACCCCGTGGAGCTGGAGAAAGGAGAAGCAAGGAGATAAATGGCCTGTGGGTCTGAAGAAATGTAAAGGGAAAATGGAAACGAAAAGTGGGCTGAGGGAAGCAGATGGGTAAACCAGCAAGCATGCAAGATGAAAGAAAGAAGACAAAAAGGGCTAAAAATATCAGGATAGGAAAAAAGAGAAATAATAAAAAGAAAGAACAAATTCAGAACAAAACAGAGCTGAGTCCCTTAAAGGACTGGAAATGAAGAGAATCACATCAAAAGAGATCAGGCAGCAGAGAGGGAAAGCAGTACCCAGACCTGCAGTGAGTGGGCACTGGTGGCTGGAAAACACAGGACTGATGAATGAAATTCGTGTAGAATAGACTGGTATGTAGAGTCTTCCTCTTTTGGTGGACAGAAGATATAAGTGAAAAAGGCAAACAGTTTTCTAAGGAATCTGACAGTTCAGTACTTGAATATGTGAACTACCCGCCTTTTGCATGTTTAAATACCATCATTATTAATTGCTTAGTTTGGATATGCCACATGGAAAAGGAGGAATGCAGGGTGTTTCTCGTGTGTGCTAGTCTTCCACAGTGATATCAAGACACCTTTAATGGCATTTCCGGGTGTTAGAGAGCCCAGGGAATCTTTTGTATGCTACAGGGAGGGGGTTTTTTAATAGAAATTTAGGGAGATTTTTTTTTAATAGTATTAAATTCCTTATTTAGTCTTTTATAGAGATTTTATGGGAAAATAACTGTTTGTATGACTTGAGTATTTATCTGCCTGTAGGTTGAGTTACAGACAGTTTTCACAACTACTTTTGAAATCCATATGTTTAAAACACTCTTGTACTGCAGTCTAACTTTTATGATTCCAGGCAGCCAACACAGCCAGGACTTCATCCCTCCAAGCCATTCTCTAGAAATCCTGTTTAAACTTTTCAAGTAATTTGAACACTGCAATTCAGATTTCTCCCCTTCTTACATCAGTTCTGCACTGTACAATACCTTCACGTTTTAAAGACAGCATGAAAAGAAGATCTTGTTCATAGGAGTAAGTTCAACAAGTATCACTAAGCTAAATTTCATCTTTAGTTTTAAACTTCCTTTTTGGTCATGCCCTATTCATCTCCCTTATCTCCATGATTTCTTTGGTGCTGCCAGTCCTGCTAATAGGCTTATACTGTTCCCCTTCTGTTCCACTACCTTGTTACAAAACTGAGCAAAATATCACCTCTATGTGCAATTTCCAACAATTGAGCTCACAGCTAGTTATCCACTCCAGCACTTCCCATTAGCAAGCCATGATGCTGCTTGTAGTCAACCAGGCCTACCTGCACTAATTTTCTTCTATTGTACCATATTTCTGTATCAGTCCCTGTTGTCGTCGTTTTTTGATATTATAGTCCCTTTGATGGGGGTACCATGAAGTAGACTCCTGTAGCAAGTAAAAGACCTCTTCGTGACAAAGCGATTAAAAGGTCATGATAAGAGAGCTATTCATTTAGTACAAGGGAGTACTTCACGGTGATCTCAAAGGAAATATAACAAAGTGATGAATACCTCACACCAAACTCATCTCTCCAGGAAACATCTAATCTGGTGCTATATTTGCAGACAATAAATAGAATAATAAAGGCTAAATTTTGTGCAGGGGGTTGACTGTCTTCACTGAAACATTAATTTATTGCCTAAGACCCCAGGCTAACAACCTTTCATGCTCAAATACCCAAAAAGACTTGTCCTTACCTAAAAAGAACACAAAAATTGGATTATAAAGGGGCACATCTTAATATTTCTCTAAAAAGTGGACCGAACCATTTGATCTGTTAGGTCTGTCACACTATCAGGTGTTCCTCATAGCCTGAGATGGAAGCTTGGTTTAAAGCAGGATGTGCAACAAAGACAGCTTTGCAAAGTGTGCTTGAAACATTTCTCTGGGACAGTTACATAAAGGTCTAGTCTTAGCCATCTACTTCAAGGTATTTCCACTCTGTCTGTGTATGTATTTTAAAAGACCTTTCATTTTACCTGTAGCAAACTAACTGCTAACTCTCATTTGCAGGAATTCACTTATTCAACACTCCTCCTTTCAACGCTACTGAGAGATGCAAATGCCAGCAGATTTATCTGCTTTCCTGACTGACCTGTCGGCCTAGTCAGAGAAGAGGCAGTCAGCCAATTTCTCTGCGATCAAGGAGCCAGGAATGCAGGCAATGCTTCTTCTGGGAAAGATGGGATGGGTTCCTCATGATAACGTAGATGGAGATACCCCTGCCACACACTGGGTTACGAGAAAAGGATTATGAGACAGGATGGTTAAAATATTTGAAAAACATGCAGCTCATTTTCCTCTATGGACATGTGCTCTGGGACAAAGTTTTCAATTACAGGATTATGTATTACTTCTTAAAAGTCAGACAGTGTCAACAATACCCATTTATACCTTCTTGCACAGTAGATTCAATTATGCTGTTGCAGTGGAGTTTCCAGTGAAAGGAATCTATGCCATAGCATTTTTTAACCAGTGACCTGGGACAGGCTGACCCTTTTCCTTCAGACTAAGTAATTTTATACTAACAGAAAGACACAGGCTTTCCACGAAGGTTACTTGTCCCTGCTTCAATGAGAAGTAGCGATTCCAGACTCCAATGATCAAGGAGCTAGCTTGATACTTCACTGCCTTATTTCTCTATTTTGTGTGGAGAAGTGACTTGTAGAGTCATAGGCTAAGGTGGTTTGGGGGGGTTCTTTCAATTTTATTTTTTTTTAATCTATGTTATCCTTCTTTGTATAATGTTCTTACAAAACATTTATTCTATTTTAAAAATAATTGACTACTACTTTTGTTCTCAATGTTAAACATTTCCCAGAGAACTATTTTCTGGTCTGATTATACAGTCACAGAACATATCAGACCTCCTGGTAAATTGCATCAGATATGAGCTCTTTTTAAGGAATGGCTAAACAGCTCTGTTTTTCTGTCTTTTTTTTTTTTTATTACTCTCACATGAGATCACCATCAATGGTGTACACAGCAATGGCTACTGGCAAAATTTCTTCATCACATCTTCCTTCCATTACCTTCATGTACCACATCTTTGGTTCCTCTTGAATTAACATATCTGATAAAATGCAGTACAATTTGCTTTGTTTGACACTGCTTTTGCTAAGACAATCAAAAAGGCACTGACAACTATGTCATCGATATTCTTCCCTTACTGACTTTTCTAAGCAGAGAAAGGCAACTTCAACTCCAAGAAGGAGTTCAGCAGAATAGAAAAATTTTCTAGTCTTAATTCATGTGTTGGTTGGTACAGAACATACCAAAAGTATGGGTCACAGACATTTCTGCATAACTCATAGTACAGGTGGCATTGCTTGTGTTAATATGGCTCCCCTGAGAATTAATTTTGTTGGGATGGTAGACCTTTCCTCCAGTCTTTCAATATTCCAGAATTTTGTTGATTGTATTTATAGATTCCCCATCTGTGAAATCACTAGTTTCCCTATTTTCATCCAGAGACATCAGTTCCAAGTATTTTATTAAAGCCCTGTTCTGATAATCTGTGCAAATAAGATTTACAAGCAAGTGCATCCTGCTTACAAAGGGACTGTGTCTGATGGTGGTTGCTGGGCATGTCCACAATGAGCAGCTACTGGTTTCAAGCTGCTGCAGAACAGCTTTTACAATGAGATGCAATCTCAGGTTGCTATTTCAAGTACAAAGCTGCATCAGTGATTAAATTTTGAAAATATTTTTCTAATAATATCTGAGTAAAAGCTCCACTAAGCGTGCTCAAAATCTTGCACATCAGTCATCAGCTAAGCAAGTACCAATAATACTACACGTTTTCTCATACGTAAATGTTTCCAAGATCCAGCTTCATTACATCAAGTTAAAGAGTCAGCTGGATTTTAACTTTAACACCACTGCATGGGTTACAAGTCAATTTTCAAAACCTTCTGACAGGGCACTAGCACATTTTTTGAGCTTCTATTCTGACCCCAGAATTTTTGTGAAAAAGCTACTGATTTTAGGGAAATTAAAAAAAAATAACACAAGTGTTTCATAAACAAACCAGATATTTTTATGATTACATGGACCATTCTTTTTGCAATGTTTTCCTGTCAGTACGCTTAGTTTCAAAAGTATTTATAATCGTATCTCCTGAGTTGAACATGATTATCAATATGATCTTCAGAGGAATGTTTTTCTTTTGTGAGACTCTGCATGAGTCAAAAAAACTAACTTTTTTAAAAAAAGCTTTGTCTATGAACTTTGTGTAGGAACTGTGACTTCTGGATGAAGCTTATATTAAAAAAAGTAAAATTGTGCATAAACACCATGCAAACTCCAGAGAAATCTGAAAAGGAATATAGTTCAAGGAAGAACTAAAGGTTGTGGTGAGGTTTGCTACAGCAAAGATTAACAAGTTCTCAACAGCCGCTCCATGAAAACTGAATACAAATACGTTTGTGATACCTAATATACATGTTCCAGATTTTATTTTGAAGGAAATAGTCTAGATTCAGATTTTGGCAGATCACCTGACAAAGAAGACATGAAAACAAAAGCTTCTTGACAGAATAAATACTCTGTTAGGGAAATCTAGGTATCGATAAAAACAGTTTACTGCCTAATCCTGTTGACCACTCCCATCTGTAATGTGGATGTATCTGAAAAGGGATGGCTCCAGAAAACTACGTCTCTGATGAAAATCTTTTTACTGATCTCTGTAAACTTTGGTTAGTTCATTAATGTGTGATTTGTGTCCAGAAACAACTAAGTGGTGAATTCAAAAATGCACTCTTATTAAGTAGACATCCTTGCTCACAGTACGTCACATATATGTAAGTGAAGTGACAACTGGGGATTTTCAGTTATTTGTTCATGGAGATAAACTAAGCAGTCAACAACCAACGGGGGTAGGATATAACTTCAACAGATTCTCTATGCTGCACCTCTCTTGCAGGGACAGCAAAAATACCAGGGTTCTCTGTGGGTCACATCTGACATAATTTTCAACACTTTTTCTGCATAAAATATATGGGGGGAATAGAATTCTAAACTTTCTAAAGATGGATGCATTTAGAAGAAGTCAATGAGGTATCAGTAAGTCAATGAGATGCACATCTCTAGCATGATGATTAAAGATCATCCACGGTGCTGCATCTTTAGGCATTCAAATACCTCTGCACATCTGACACATAAGCCCTTGGAAATTGTTACTATAACCCCTTCCACGTGCTCTAAAGCCATCCTAATCAAAACAAAGAAATTCAAGTGATTTTACATCAAATATTGCCTATAAAGTGCTTATATTCCTCTCACACACTCAAGTGGAGAAAATTCTGTATTATAACCACTTGTTTGACATTTAATTAATCTTTGTAATTTGGTGTGCAGAATTAAATGATTAAACATAAAATTATTATGCACATAATGAGTAAAAACAGATCAATTCTTTTTTTTAATTTCAGTAGTGGGGGTTATAAAAATGTTTAAGCACCTTTAATATGAGGAACTACCCAGTAAAATTCACATTTGTGTCCTTTTAAAAATAATAATGACTTGAAACAAATTGAGTTTCTTAGATTTTCAAGTAAGCAATGTCTATTTTATTAGTCTACTGGCCAAATTCTCAGTTGCTGTGATGTTTTCCAACCTCTGGACACTATTGAACTATGTCACAGAACCAACAAGGTTGGAAAAGACATCTGAGATCATTGAGTCCATTTGAACATCTATATCATCTATTAAAATATTTCTGGGTTTTGTTGCCTTTTTTTTTTTTAATTTGGTTTATTTGTCATAAGAGACAGACAATAGGTCACATTTTCATTTCTATTTGATCTGTATCTTGACCATCAAGTTCCCTGAAAGCTTCTCTTCCCTTACAGAAATTTATCATCAATTTAGCAAAGTCATTACAGAATCTCTGTTACCAATAATGGTGCAGTAGTTTTAATGACTCTTACTTAACACCCTTTAATTAAATTTTGCTTGTAAGACCTATACATTCAATAGGGTAGCTGAGATTAAAAAAAAAACAAAACAAAAACCAAACACCAAATATGGAAACAAGTATGCTGATCCAAGTTTCTTTCAAAGATAAGAAGCCTGTGTTAGATTAATGCAAGCAGTAAAGCCTAGAAGACGGTGAAGAGGAGGGATTCACAGTAAATGCACCCTCTTGTATGGTGCAGATGAATTCTCCATCTGATGCTGTGGCCCAAGACTGAGTGGTATAACTGGTTCAACACTCTCTCAGAGTCTGAATCTTCTCTGATTGAACTCAGCAAAAAAAATTCACAGAACTCAGCAGTACAGAGGAGCACAGATATCGCCACAAACATAAAGAACCATTTCAGCCATCTATTTCACACGCAGACCTCAGGTTTCCATAAACAAGTAAGTGTTTCATAAGAGTCTGTGGAGTGACCTTAACTAAGCACCATTCCCACTCCAGCTAATATTAAATGAGCACAGACATATATGGATTACATGAGAATGCATTGAGAATGACATTAAATGTGACCCTAAGATTTAGTACTTGTTAAAAATCTGATTGTTCCCTCTTCTTTCTCTCAGTATTAAGAGTGATAATCAGTAAGAGCAGTGCACCCTACAAGCACAGCACTACCAATGGACACATACAGATCTTTGTAGCCTACTGCTGGTTTATACAGCAGTGCAAACTATAGGATTAATTGCATATCCATTTATTGGGTTAGGATTTTGCAAGAGTCTATTCAGAACTTATTAGACAGATCTTTTTTTCTCATACCCTTTTTTTCTTTGTTCAAATTAGCCAAGTGGTACTGACAGCTAAGACATACATAACTAAATGCTACTGAGTTCTTTCTGTTCGCAGGCACTTCTCTATGAGTACTTCAGGAGAGGTAAAGTTAGTCAGGCAGCTAATGATCTGCTCTGGTCAAAGAAATTTTAACTCTCTCATCATCCATTCCCATTATCAACTAATGGAGCTTCCTACAGAAGACTGCTTTCTTTACATATGTATTATTCTGGTAGAGTTGATTTAACTGGACTCAAACCCAGGAGCCTATTACTACTTTATCCAGGAGAACTTGCATTTTCCATTATTCCCAAGCAGACCCTTTTAAAGCTCCATTTGCATTTCTGGCACAGCTCCTAGCTCAATGAATCTCTACTAGACCACCATTAGCTGTAACATGTAACACTAAAATTCCCTAGTCTTTCCACTGTGGCCACTGCAGCTAATCTGACCACAGAACTTCTTGAGCAATTACCCATCTGCTGACTGTAACTCTGAAATAAAAAGATAAGATAAAGACACTGTAATGCCTTTGTACAGCGAGACTGTATCTAGCAAGGTTATCCATTTTATTCCATACTGGTAATAACACATTTAATTCTTCAACATCTTCCCAAGGGTATTTACCAAACAGCCAAATGGTGAATTATATTCCATAAATACATTGCAGGAAATATAGTGGTTTGAGTGTAGAGTACTCTGTATACAAGGTTTTAGCAGTAAATTACAAGTTAACTTTACTTTTCTAACATTGACAAATTATTCCATGTCTTACTAAATTAGCAAGAAATTAATTCTGAGTACTAAATTGCTGTGTGCAAACTGTCAAAAACACCCTTTTTTGGAAAAAAAAAAAAAAAGCCTGAAACTTGACATTCTACTGTGGACTTTTCATATGCAACTTCATTTTACTTTAACTAAATATTTTTGAGTAATAAAAAATTAGGGCCAACTTAAACCAACTTTGAATTCTATATTGTATATAACAAATTACGTTTCTTTTCAGTAGGACAGACACCAATAAATTTAAGAGCTGTCATTACAGAATATTAGTTCTAAATTAAGTTTTCTATTTATATCTGAAGGCAAATTGCTTATTTCATGATCTTCTGAATTCTGGTGATTTTTTTATTCCTCCTAAATACCTGATTTTCCCAATCCATGATGTGGTTTTCTTCCATGCTATATCAGATTTGGCTTAGTATGTATTTCTACAACACGCTATTCCAAGAAGAGAGCTCAGTGTAATAAAGAAACAGGAATTTCTCCACCCTGCCTGGTAATGTAGAAGAGCTGATCAACATTTTGGGCATACTTAATGCAACTTAAACAGGTTTTGGAATCAATAGGAAAAGGGAATTTGTTAAGTCTCAAAGATGTGCATAAATGGACTTTCTCTGTTCTTGGATTATCCTCTGAACTGAAAAAGAGTGAGCAGAGGACTGCAGTACTAAGCACTATGGGATTTAGTACTCAAAATATCAATGCCTGATGGAAAAATGGCAGAAAAATCTGACTGAGAACCAGCCATAGTCTCACCTTAAGACAGAATGAGCTGCCATTGAAGCATGCAGAAAATACTGGTTTAATCAGGTTACAAAAAAGTGCCCAAGGGCGGAAACTCTACAAAAATTTTAAGAAATTTATTTTGGTTTTTAACTATTTAAGATTTAGAAATGTTTCTCTTGAAGACTATATAAAATAAAAATGTTCATCCTCTCACTGTATATAGGAATTCTACATATTTGAAGACTTGTATCCTCAGCTTTCTTGCTGAGGCTAAGGAGATCCAATTCTTTCTTAACCTAAATAATCTTTTCAAGACTTCACATCCTACAGGAAACACATCCTTAAACACTGAAGTGTGATACTTTTTTCCTAAAAAGTAGGACATTATTTTTATGTTCAATATGTTGCTTGACCCATATCCCCATACACTTCTCTACAATACTACTGTCTATAATACGCTGCCTATTACATATTTGTTTACTAGATTTATTCCCAAGAGCTTGCTGTTCTATCTATTGAATTAAAACCTTCATATTCAAATCACTTCTCTAATTTTTTCATGTAGTTTTCAATTCTAATCTTGTTCCTTAGGCTGCTGGCAATCCAGAGTGATATTATCTGCAAATCTAAATAAATTTACTCCCTGTTCTGTTCTCCAAATCTTCAAAGTGCTGAATATCACTGGTCTCTGGTCAGAGCCCTGCGAGACATACATCCATCTTTTTTGACAGTGAACCATTTATTTGCCAGCATTCACTCCAAGCACAGAACTGCAATATGCTTTTAGTTATGGTGGTCCCATTTAGACCACGTTTCCTCAGCTCCCTGCTGAGAACACCATGGCTACTCCTTATCTACTCACCAGGCTTCTTCTACAATTGCAGAGAAATTAAACTCATTTTTTTTATGATGTGAACTTTACAGATGGATATCAGCAGTTACCTACTCTTTGTTAAGTTCTAGGTATTTTCCAGCAGTTCAACTCATCCATTGAAAAAAAAAAAAATAAAAATCAATCTTCCTCCATTTCTCCACCAAAATTCCTCAAAACCATTCTTTGTTCTTTTTTATTTTACGGATCTTGTCTACCTTCCATATGTTTTCACAGATTACAAATCTTCACAATTACTTTACCTCAGGCACTTCCCTGGAGCAATTTTTATCAGGGCCAATAGGGCAATTCTTTTCTTTCACTGTCTTAAGCTAAGCATTTGTTAGGTTAACCAGGTCACAGCTAACCCTGGTTTTGAACACTGGAGCAAAATAGACAACACTTTAGCCTGCTATAAGCACTTCTTTCTCTCTCCAGATTGACCTTTCCTTCATTTTTTCCTTTCCTTTTTGTTGAAGCACTTTCTAATCACTCTTTACCTTCACTCAGTCACCCCAGGGGGACATTCCTGGTGCTTGGTCCTCTATGTCCCAGCCATGCCATAACTACACACTGACACAAAACCCAAGTGAATAACAGTTTCTTTGTTGTTCTTTTTGTTCCTCATCTTCTCTCATACTTTCAACTTGCACTGTGGGTGCCAGCTGGGGAGGTGAGATCCTCTACCCTTGCCCAGAGGACCAGCATTTGCAGTGCAATTCATACACAGCTTTCACATCCCTGGCTATGGTATTTGACTGATTTTCTTTCCTTGCTGTCATTATTCTCTTCCTGTACAAAGTTTGGCATAAGGCATTTGTTTCTTTTTCTGGGTCATACATTTTCTCTGGATTTTCAGCCAGGCCCACGCAAGAAAAAACAAAGTGGATGATATATCAAAACAAGGAACAGTCTGATTTCTAGCTACTGCTCAAATAAACTGAAAGGAAAAAAAAAAAGAAATTAAAAAAGAAGAACAAGGGGGAAAAAATCAGCTATTATTCTACAACTACAGTCCAGTGAGGCAGTCAATTTTTTTATTAATTTCAACTGGAATCCTATGTGAATACAGGATGCTTTTATCAGAGTAATTTAAGAGCCAGGTGCAAACGGAACTCAGATTTGTAAAGTGGATCAAAATTTAGGCTACAACCCAATACTGAAGTCCTGGCGGGGAGGGTAAAAGAATCACTGGAAGAAACCCAGTTTTGACTACTCCTAGAGACTACTCCTAAAATGTCCTTGTAACATTAAAATTCTTCACACATAGAAAAGACAAAAAAGTTCACAGTTTTGAAACAGGTGCTAAATTGCTCTGCTATCACAGATAAAATACACCTGATATCCCCAAAAGCTGAACTTGACTCTATTGAAGATCCTCAGACCACTGTTCACTGCACCTCCACATGCCATGCCCCAGCAATCACTTCCAAATGCTGCACTTCCAAATGCGGCTCCAGAAGGCAGCAATTCCCACCAGCTGCCACAGGCTCTGGGGTGTGCAGGAAGGAGTGTTTTCTCCCTCCCTCCAGCAAACACTCTCTCCCTGCCCGCTGAGATCTGAAGATCCGCTTCACCACAGACCTGCTCCCACCCCCAGTGGGACAAGGACACCAAGGGCTCCTGCTCTGGTTCACAACCTGCTGCGGCAAGAGACTGTGGGCACAGCAGGGAACTCAGCTGAGACCCGGGGGAAGCAGCTCACGCAATCCCCAGTCTGGGCACCAGGGATGTGGTTCAGATATTCCTCCTCCAGCCTGTTTTGAGTCTAGCTCTCCCTGCTTTCAAAGACAATCTCAGGAGAGCTTCCTGAGTCACTCTGGGGACATTTCTAAGATCCAAGAATTCTAAACTGAACTCACAGGGACATCTTACTATGCAAATTGACTTTCAAGTCTGGCAACTTATAATAATAAATGGGAAGACTTTATATGAATAAATAACTAAATCCTTTGTCAGTCCTTACCAGAGAAGAAACTAGTTTCTTCTTGAAGAGGTATTTTTTGACATAATGAATCACACAGTATTGTATCTCACTGTTAAGCAAACACACACAACTTCACTATGTCAATGCTTTGTGCAGCTCTGACCCTCAAAGACCTGCTTTGGAGTTTTTTTCTACTGATTTTAAAGTATGACAACTAATGGCAGAAAAAAATCCTCAGAGACCTTTTCAGATAGAGATATTCTGTCTTGTATAAAATGTAATGAAGTCAGATTTAAATACATATAACCTTGGGGTTATACAGTCTGAGTTCTTCTAAATGTGCTGTGGTCTGATAATACCTGACATTTAGAGAAGCATTTCCCACAGTTATGCAATGAAGTTGATAACTTTCCAGAATTAAATCCACTCAAAGTGTGAATTCTGTACAAAGAGCTGAAAGGGAAGTGGAGGAATTACTCAAATAACAGGATATGGTCTATGGGTTTGCCCATATTAGATTTTTTTTTCCTTAAAGTTGCACTCAGACAAGAAACAATCTGCATATGATTTCAAATTAAGAGAGCCTTCAAACTTAAAAAGTGAAGTAAAGCAAAGCAGGTATGTTGATTACAAATTGTTCATTATGAGGAAAAACTTCATTTTGAGCATATGTAAATATTTTACAAAAGTATAAAAGTTGTTTTATATAATATTTGCCTGTAGCTACAGTTTGCTGGTACCATTAGAAACATTTCTTTGCATGCTTAAGACTGGCAGACCTTGAACATTAGTATTTTCATCAACCTTTCTTTTAGTACAGAGGCCTTCCAACATTTTGGGCACATCTGACAATAATGATATAAAAAGTTATAAAAAAGAAAGAAAAATAGGAAAATGGAATAAGTATGTATGTATATATATATATTTACACACAAACAGATATAAGTATATATATATATATAATGTTCCACCTTCTAAGAGTGAAACATTAGTAAATGCAGAGAAATTGAAGTTTCATATTTGATAACACCATACTCATTAAATCAACCATTACATAGAAGTCTCTGCAAATTCTTATGATCTTAGGAAATCAAAGAGCAAGATGTAGAATTGCCATAGGTACTCATCCAGCACATACATTCCGCAAAAGATGAAAGGAATAGTAAAAAAATGCAAATGTCATTCTGTGTTTTAAAGTATTACCATGATAACCATGCTTAAAATGATTCCTTCCCTTTGTTGTGAAATGAAATATCTTAAATGCAAAAATTAATTCCTGTAAGAAGAAAATGACGACATTTTACTAGGAATCTAGTGTTGAGTACGGCCTGACTTTCCTCTGAAGTAGGAATGGAGAACACCAGTACCACATACCCCACACAGCCTATATTTTACCAGGTAGACTCCTTTACACATCCCCACAGCTGCACGTAACTTCCAACTTGCAAGTCTTTTCAATGGCACATCTGGGCTTAAAAAGGAACCTAAAAGTTACTTTGAGAAAAGTCTGCCTCCTGTTTTTCTGTGAGCTGCTCAAATACTGGTTTTTTGTTCAAATGTTTATCAATCATTAATAAGTAAATGTCAGTACCAACAAGATCATAACCCTAATGATTTCTCTGCTCTGAGCTAACTTGAAAATTAGGAAAATATCGGGAAGTGTTAAACTAAAATACATTTTAGTTTTTTCCTCACCTTAGTAGTACTACAAAACTTAATGTGCTCACATGCATGACAGAAGGCCTGGATGATTCACTTTTACTCCTAAAATTTGCCAGAATACGTAAAGAAAATAGTATCATTCACTGTATTAAAAATAACTTTCCTATATTTAAAACACATTTTAAAAGCATTGCTATGTTTTTATCATTCCATACTCCACTTTTTAAATGCTTGTTTTATATATCTCTTATACTGGTTTGTGTTTATTATAACAGATACTGTGGGATTCTGGCTCTGCTTCATGATTTGAAATAAATTCGAAGATGATTGAAGCATGAAGAAATTAAAGCTATATTCATAATGTATTCTGATCACATTATAAGTAAGGGCTGGGTTACTAAAAACACTTTGCCTCCTAAAAATGAGTATAAAACGTTACTATTCAGATGTGGTATCAGACTTAATTTAGTCTGTGACAAAAGAGAATACAAACTATTAAACACTGAAATATTAGCCCTAGAAATTTTTACATTACATTTTAAACCAACATTTTCTGTCTTCAATTTATTCTCTTACAAGTTCAGGTTATGGCAGCCTTATTCATATTTAATAGTCTCTTAATTAAATTCTAATTCTGCTTATTTAGCTGGCATTACTAGAGAATAAACATACTCCTCAGGATATACAGAAGGGGGAAGCAGCACTGGCCAGTTACAGGACACATTTTCTCTCCCAAGTGTCATTTTCTCTTCTTTATGCCATTTTACAGAGTGGTGACCTCCTGTATTCATGAAAGCCACTTTCAGTGATTTTAGTTAGACTGTGAGTGTAATTTAAGGATTAGAGGTAATGATAAGCTGTACAAACTTATTATTTGTGATCTCAAGACATACTACAAAGGGGTTAGAAAGCACACTTCTTCACAGACAATAAACAGAATTGGAGAAGTTATCCAGTTTCTGGTATTTTTGAAGACTAAATAGAGCTCAGAAATTAGAGTTTCTCTACCAGATGTGAATACAGAGAACAGTTTTATACTTTTCTATTTTTAAGGTCAAAAGTGACCACTATAATTATCTATTTTGAGCTCTTGCCAACCTTGTGTTAATGGTAGACATTACTCCATGACTGGCACATCATGCCCACAATTTCTGTCTGATTTTGAACATCCCTTTAAGAAAACCATCAAGTCACTGTCACAGTCTAGAGCCTGCCCATCTTCATTCTATAGCCAGAGTTACAGTATCAACAAATCCTGTCTTGTTCAGACAATCACTAAAGTAAAGTAAATACATTCAACTTTGCTTTGAAAAATCCTTCCCAGGATTTCCTTTCGAGTTAAAATCATTTCCTCATGATCTGATTAAGCTTTACTAATATATAAACACATGCTGCAAACTGTGAAGAGTATGTAGGACTTTTAAAAACTAAATGATGCCCATTTTTAATCACTCATTAACACTCCTTTCGGTAACACTCAAATGCTCTTATCAGCTGAGGGGGAGAATTGTACTTGTGAATGTCTTTATAACTTTGCATTTAGTTCCCTGGAAAGAAAGAACTGCTTCACTGGGCTATCTGACCCATAATGATCTCTGATGGAGGGGTGGAAGAATTTTAATTCATCCTCACTCCCTGAACCAAAGCTTACATAAGCTGGAAAAGAGACCCTTTCTCCCTGCCCTTACCCTCTGACCCTGGAACCCGTACCCATATTTATCCTGACAAACACTCTTAGCTCACTAAAATTTGCTTGCCTGATTGCAGATCAAAAAAGTGATGATCACTGTTTTTTCTTGAATTTCTAGTTATTTTTTCCCTGCTTTTAATTTTGTTCACATTACAAGCACACTGTGCGACTCAGGGTTTCTCACACTAACTGCGAGTTTGTCAGTAGGTCTGGTTTTCCATCTCATTTATTTAACCTCCTTTTTACATTAGTTCTCATTCTATTAGTTTCAAAAGAGCTTCTTTGGAACCACAAGGCGATTACAGACAACGAAGTCGAAATTGCCAGCTGAAGACGAGAGGAAAATTAAAGTCACCATTTTAAAGCAGAATGGCAGTGTGGTAAAATAGCATCCCCTTAACATATTAAAATTTCCTCTCAAATTTGCATAGGTCTCTTGGGCTAATAACTAACTTTGAAATCTGAATTAAATTTATTTTTGTAATTTACAGTATCAACTACTACCCTTTTAATCTACATGCACTAGTGGTGATGAAAATATTTAGACTGAATTATATATCCTTCCAGTGCCAGTGAATACAGCAACAGTCTGTAGTTTTTTTAAGTATAAAACCTCAGTAAGCAGCTAACCACAGATTTGCCATCTCTTACCATAAGGAAAGTAAAGCAATGAGAGGATCACCAAATCATTTAGGTTGAAAAAGACCTCCAAGATGATCAAGTCCAACCATCAGCCCAGCACTGCCAAGCCCAGCATTCCAGCACTGTGACTGGAGACAACAAGGGGAGGACAATTCTCCCTTTGCTCTGCCATTGCCATCCCTGCAGGAAGGGGATCACCCAGATTCCAGGGATTGAGGTTGCCAGCAAGACAAGACCTCTGCCAAAGGCATCGCAGGGCTAATGGTTCCCTGCTTAAGATAATAAAAAGGCTACTTAAAGAGAAAAGTCAGCATCTCTGGGAATCTCCCAACAACTTGTGTGTGACCTTTCACAGGAGAGAAGTCAAACTTGTCTATTTAGAGCACTAAGTGCAGGACAGACCTCAGGCTCAGACACTGTCTGCCAAACTGCACGCTCTGCTACATCTTACTCTGAAAGAATATTTTTCCAAAGTCCCTAAAAAAACAGTTTTCACTGAAAAAATACTGACAAAGCCATAATTACAGTGGCAACTGTAAGTGATTCTATAATAAACTATATTTCTTCCCCGAGAAGATATTAATTTACTTTTTTTGAAATGTTCATTTTTAAGCCTAAGATTGGGTTTTTGAATTGTGTTCAGAGGCAATTTATGCATGAGTAAAAATACACTCTATCCTAAATGTACAGAACACTAATTTAAAATGATCTATTTGCCATAATGTACATTCAACTCCCTACTGAAAAGTTGAGAAGCTTCTCCTCCTTCACACACACCACCATCAGGCTATTCTTATGCACTAGGAGTCTTGGCATACATTTCAGATGAATTGTGAGGCTTCTAGTTCAATTTTTACAGGATAAAAGTTAGGTTAGATACAGTGCAGATATGTTAGCAAGTATGATTCTCCTAAGGTGAAGACTCCAAAGCATCCTCAGGAAGGCAGTTTCATTTATCAAAATATCAAGCAGTGCTAATGCTCAACTAAATATGGTTATGTCCATAAATACTTAAATTTGCAGGAAAACTAGTATCCCTTTACGAGCACCAGCCTATGAAGCCGAATAATATTCTGAAAATCAACACCAGTTTTCTTCTGTCCCTCTTATATCTTTTAGTGTTAGAAATTGCACCCCATTCAATTTTGTATCTCACAGTACTTTTCTGACTTAAAAAAACCAAGATCATATAAAACTGTATTCGGTATAAGACATGAGATCCCATCACACCACATGTACAACTGTAACTGTGTGAGACACTAGCCCCAAATATTAAGTAAGATATATTTTTTGATGAAAAATTCTACAGAAAACTAAAGCACTTAAAAGTGTGTTTGGCTACTCAGGAGGATTTTATCTTAGTTCTTGAAACAACATCCCATAACAATGTTGTAAAGCACACCATTTTTTGGAGATCCATATCTTATAAATCATGCAAAGCCTGACACCGATAACTTCCAGTTACAGTTGCTTTATTAGAAGAAGGTTTCTTTAAGCTTCTTGCTTAGTGAAGTAACTACTAGGCATAATTCTTCAAATAGCACCCATTTGAATTTTCAGTAGCATTTTATATTTTAATTTCTGTGCATCCAAATATCAGGTGAAGTATCTTTGCCCGTAAAAAACCCCACCTGTACGTTCATTAAAAGTGTGTGTTCAGGAACAACTCTTGCTGAGTGACACGATAATCATATGGGAACTATATGCCATAAACAGTCTGCCCAGACAAAAGTACATGTCTCTGGCAGCAGATCAAGCTTCCTCTGGATTTGACAGTTTATTAGTTAAAAAGCCCAGCAAGAAGGAATGGGACATGTCACTGTGGCTGAAAGAACACGTCCGTGTTTCAGTAATCCATGATCACAACAGGGAAAAAAAACCACTTTAAGTGTCTTCAATTTTAAATAAATTTAAAAAGCTGAAATTCTCATATATTAAAAAAAATCCCATTTTTGTTCATCATCTTGTTTCCTGTTGGTGCTTCCTCATGGAGTGATTTGACTGAGCTCTCTGTGGTCATTTTAGATTCACATTATTTTACATAAGACGTGAATTGGGCCCACTGATTTTGAAACTGCTGGATCACTTCTTCAGGTAGTTTGAGGAAAGGACAGAACTCAGCCTTTCCACCATTTCAGTTTGTTTTCCCTTAGTCGCGTAAAGCTGTTGCATTGCTCCTTTAAGCAATAGTGCTCCATTCACTAAACTGAAGGTAGTATATTGACAAGCAGCTGAGAGAGTCGTAGTGAAAGCCGTGTGACCTTTATATTGTCTGCCTTGGACTACACTCCTAACGCCACATACAGCAGAAATCAAGGCAGCAAGGTCACAGCCCATGCTCAGCCTTGAGAACGCACTGAAAGAAGGCACATCTTGACGTTGTACCACATTTAATTCACGGGCAGCAGTGTTTCAACACCCTTTATTTGGCCGGTCTAAAATCAAATGTGATGTGCCTGCTTCTTTATTATTAATCAAACAGAAATATTCAATTAAGTTTCCCCTTATAATTAAACTTTCACTTCATGTAATATGCCATTTATGCAGAACCTGCAGTTGCAATCACGACTAGCGAAAAGAAATGTCAACTTCAAAGTTACTATCTCCTACAAGTTAGAAATTCTCTCTTAGTAGATGATGGTTACAGGTTGTAGACTCTTAAAATAATTTAAATTCAATCATGCACATATTCTTTTCCCACAGCAGGTGATGATGAAACAGATTACTTGAGACATTTAAACCAGAAGACATTAAAAATACATAAACATATAGAAACACTGAAAAAAGACAGGTAGAAACGCTGAAGTATATAAAGCTGATAAAGAATAATGGGAACAGAACTTGTACAAAATTACTATTAAAATTCACACAGAGTTTTATCTTTAATTCACTTTGACTATCTCTGGAAGTCAAGTCATCCATGTACATTCTAACCTGCATTCAAGAATAACAAGGTACATGGTTTTATTATACCAAATTATACCTATAACCAAGTTATAATTAGTACTGTAGCAGAACGTAATTTGTTTTATGATATGTCCTCAATGCCTCCAAAATTTTTACCCAAAGGTCCTTGCTCTTGGGACTTAGTATGTACTTCATAAAGTATCATGTATCTTAATTGAGCTTTACAAATTAATTCAACTTTATAACTGATTTGTAGTTGCATTTATTGTTAATATCATGAACTATTCACATTAATCAAACAGATCATAGTCTTTAATACAGGTCGTAACTTCTAACTCACATCAATGCCAACACTGGCTGCTTAACATACACAGTAACATTCAGATAATGCTACAGTAGCACCAAGGGTGGTGAACTTGTAGGGCTAATTCAGTGAACTATAAAATGTATACATAAAAACCTGCAGGCATTTAGGAACAGGCATTTAGGAAATTGTAACAGCCAGTTACAACTTCCCATAATCTAGTAAACAAAAAAAAAAAATCACCAAGAAAAAAACCCAAAACACCAGTTCCCTGGTTTAACGGGATACAGTCAAGGTTCTTAAGCCAAATACATGACTTTTCTTAGCAGGGATTCAATCAAGGAGACTTTATCTTTTTTACATTCTGGACTGCAAAGGCCAGGCAAGTCTGCAGGTTTCTGTCTCACTCATTCCAAGCCAGGAAAAGTTTCACTAAATTAAGGAAGCAATAAAAAAATTAACCCTTCTGCCCACTGTAGGATAACATGATGTTCTGCAGCTTGTCAATGCTGCACTTCATATCAGAGATATAATATTAAATAAACTCCACCTCCATTAACTTCTGTTGAGTCAATTCTGCACCAGCTAAGTAACATCTGCCTTCCTAAAAAACACACACTGAAATACAATTCAACTATGTTGGTCAAGATGGCAGGTGAACAAAATACAGGTAAGACACTAAAGTAAAAGAAAGAACAGAAAATAATTAAAAAGAATCAGGATAATTGATTTGGCAGCAGATGGTGAGAAAGCTGAGATCAGTCAATACAAAACAGTGCTTGAAAGGAGACCCTGTGAGAAAGAGGTAAGAACACAAAAGTGTCCATTGAAAAAGTGCAGTAAATGTAAAACCTGTAACAAGCTAATGGCCTCTCATCATGTATGATGACAGAATTCATGAACCCTTTACACTCAGCTAATGCCACACAGAAACTGAAGTGCATCCTGAAAACAGCAGGAGAAGGGAGAAATTGGACAGGATGACCAACCACAGACAATGGGAATATGAATCCCGCAAAGTCTTATGGATTAGTAATGCCAAATCAGTCAAATGCAGAAAAGCGGCTGGTTTGGGACCCCCCAGAACTATTCATCGCACATTGATTTGTATCCCTAGGTAAAAATGAGAAGGCAAGTAGAGGAAAACTTGACAAATGTTTGTAACCTTGATAATTCTTCTCCTCCTAATTTTATTTCACGGAAGTTGCATAAGAAATGCTAAAGTTCCAATGGAAAATGGGAAGGGAGAAACAACTCATAGTCATAATGTCAGAAACTTCATTATTTTAAGAAATCAGCCTAAAAAAACTGAAACTTTGGCCACTTTGATAAGCTTTTGAATTTCAGCAGGAAAAGGTGAAATGGCTATAGAATGGTTCATGAAAATTGTCATTGTTTTTAGTCCACTACAACAGAAAAAAAGGAATAAAGGAAGGAAAGAAACAATAGAGCCCAGTATCCTACAAATATATATGTAAAGCCTGGCAGGAAAAAAAGAAGACTGCCACATGATAAAAAGCCATTACCAAGAAAATGAGAACTATATTTCTCAGGTGTACTGTTTCAAATTTTGATGGAGTTTTACCAAATTACTAAGTCATTGCATGAAAGGGATAACCAACCTCCCCTGGAGAATTTACAGGATAGCCCAGGTAGCCAGATTAATTTACAGCTTTAATTACTACAAAGAGGTATTCACAGCTAAAATGTTGCAAACTATCTAATGCAGGACAAGATATGCAACAGGTAAAATTCTAAAAAAACTATACACTTCCTATTCTATGCAGACCTTCAAGCATTTTAAATCTGCTTGAATTTTCAAACTGAATGGAACTTGAGAATATTCTACAGTCCTTTACGAGTTTACAAGATGTTAAAACCAACAAACAGAAAGAAAAAACAAAACCAAAAAAAAACAAAACCAAAAAAAACCCCAAAAACCAAAAAAACAAAACAAAACCCAAAACAAAACAAAAAAACCCCAAACAAACAACAAAAAACCAAAACCAAAACAGTTTCCAAGGAATAAATCCTCATCTGACATTTGTATTCTGGTAATCTCACAATAAGCAGTTAATAATCAGCATGCTTAATTTTCTCTAGTGAGGTTTGGAAAAACTGGAATGATCTCTTTAAGCATTTTTAATTGCTAAAACATTTTTTAGAAAAAATTTAATCAATAACTGGAAACATCTCAAAGTCTAACCTTACTCATCTATTCACCTAAGTTAACCTTCTGCTACGAACCACCCTGAAGGTTTTTTTCAGTGAGGTACGAGTGAGGCAAATCCCCTAAACTAAACAACTAAAACTCCGAATTAGGATTCTTTCAACATCTCTACCGAAATGTCTTGCTCTTGTCCTGCTCATTTCCATTGATGAGTGTGCTTTGTTTCCTTGCACATTTTCAGGGATAAAAAGTGGCAGCTTTTTGGTATTTTATCTTTTTAGAAGTTCAGCCTTATAATCCACAAAACACCTCTCCTACATGAAAACCCTCAAATCCTGTGGAGCTGACAGTCTGGAGTACTTCACCAAAAGAAGGGAAGACTGAGCTTTCAGACTTCTCATATGGGAGAAATATGCAAGGCACAGGGTAGATGATTCTGCACCTTTTTCTTCAGAGTAGCCTTGCAGCAAGGACCTCAGCTGGGCAGGTTATAAAGCAGGATCCAGCACATTTAGAAGCAGTAAGTCTTTACCAAGGCCAATTTATTTGAACTGCACATTTAACAAATACATGGGTGAGATTTAAAATTATTTACACTTTATCCACCTTAGATATTTTGATTTTGTTCAGTTACAAATAACCTAATTTTAAAGTAAATAATCAAAAATTATTTATGCCAAAGACCACTTAAACAAAATGAAGAGTAACATTTAAACATCTTGATTAATTATATTTATTTATTCCATTTTTACACCTGCTTTTGGGAATCAGAATAGATCCCTGAAGGAACCTGATGAATTACACTAATGCAAGCTTTTCATTATAAAACCTTATTGTGTTTTAAAATTTGTATATATTGAGCATTATATGCTGTTTCTGTTGCATAGCTAGCTTAAAAGAATTGCACGGAGTACCATTTTTTAGTTTCCAGTTCTGGTGAAATATCTCTAAAATTTGAACTCTGACCACCTGAATTTATTACTGGTTGATAAGCCAAGGATTTTCAAATTAAGATTTCATTTAAGATTCTTTTCTCTGTAATAAGATTCCAGTAGCCTGGAAATAAAAGCAACAACTGCCTTGCGAATAAACTTCGGACAAAAAACATTTAATAGAAATTTTCTTCTACCACTACCCATGCTATCCCAGTACACAAGCTTTTCAATAACTCATTGTATGACACAACTCTCCAATGCATGGGAAATGTGGATTCCGAAATCCTCCACATGGCAACACTCACAGCTTCTGCTCTCACTAGAACTCCCACACATTGATGGTGTCTGTTGGCTGGAATTTAGGAATCCAACAGCTCTCCAAAATTTGCTATCACACCAGGAGAAGACAACTTATAAACAGTGCTGTTGCCATTTAAAATTAATTACTTTCACCTCGTATAGTAATTTATAACCTGCAACCTGGCTCCAAAACATTTTCATAGCAGACTGGAGTATTATAGACACGTTCAAACCTCTTATGTTAGCAGTTAGCAGGTTCGTTAGCTATTCCTATTTTACTTTATTTAAATTCTCCCCTTTCAAGCTTACCTTCTAGAAAATTTAGTCTCAGAATGACTCCCATTAACTGAGTGTAAATAATGGGTTTAAAGTCTTTATTTCACTTTTGCATGTTGCATGTGAAAAGCTTGATCCATCACCACTGAATCAAGTCAGTGAAGACAATGGAATCAGCAGCCAGCTCTTAACCACATTATTTCTTAAGAGCTTAGAAGTTACGAAGTCAAGCACTGAAACAATCCAGATGTCAGACATCATCACAGTGTGGAACTAGATAAGGTACTGAGAATAATAACCTTTGCTCAATTCAAGGATATTTATATTGTATATTAGCCTGAAAGCCAGAGTTCACTAGCCACAGCAGATTAATCAGGCACTAATTTAAATAACAAATATCAGATGAATAGCCATTTCTTATGCCTAAAAAAAGAACACTTGCCTAGACAACCATTAATGAAATACAGACAACTGAAATGCAGAACTGATTCTCTGAGTGTCATTCTCAAGTTCATTGCCCAGTACACACTGGCTTCCTCCAATAGAGAGCTTCAAAACAAGTTAAGAACTTTAAAAGATTAATACACTAATTATATGGTAAAATATACAACATGTTGCTCATGAACCTTCCCTAATCCTGTTGTCTATTCTCAGTCTGCCCCCTTCAAAAGATACTCCATACACAAAAGTTGACCACCATGGAATGTGTTTCGTGCTAAAAGGCAACCGCTACACCTGCAGATATTATGCATAACAATGGATACTACATGTAAACAGGCTGTAAGTGTCCATGAGTTAGTTCAGAAGATAAATGTGAAAAGCTTTCCTGCACTGCTGTATTGTGGGGTTGACGATCATAATTGGGAATACTGGTGAAAGGAACAAAAGCTTTGCCAACTTGAAATCTTTATGAAGTGCAAGCTCCATTCACACACAAACAGTTGAAACACACTGCACTCATCGTTTTACGTGGACATCTTCTTTTAGCCTCCATTTACCTACGTATCTATGCACGTTCAAATTCTGCCACTTCCCAGCTAATAGCTTGTCTGTTAATGTCTCCTGTCTGACATCTGAAATTCTGCCAGTTATGCTAAATAACAGACAAACCCGCAATGTAACTGCAAAACAAAAACAAAACAAGAAGATTTGAGAACATTACAGAGAAAAATACCATTATTAGAATATAAATTTAAAAATTTCATTTGGGTGAAAGCACAAAGGTCTCTTCAATGCTCTGACTAACGTCATCAAATCCTTGAATCAAAATTGCTTTGGTTCTGAAGGAATCTTTTTGTTAATCTTATCAAAGCCAGAATCAGAACCCTTAAAAATCAGACATTGTAAAGACTCTTCTGCTGTCCTGAGTAGTACCAGCCAAAAAATGCTACCCACTCAAACATAAACAGCCTTGACTGTTGTCAGGTCAAGGCTGAAAACAGGAACAGGTTGTACCTTTGTGTGACCAGGACAGACAGGTAACCATCTCAGCTGAAATTCCATCCAGCATGATCTCCTCGGTAAAACAAAGCACAGAGGGCCTCATACAGCAGTGTTGGGATTTTTAACCCTTCACAAATCCTAGGCACAAATTAGATCAGCCTTCGTATTCTAAGCTTGAAAAGTGAAATGACTGCCTTGCATACATGGTATTTTGCCTGAGTAGGATCAGGATTTCAGTAGGTACAGGCCAAAGGCCAGCTAAGCCTAGCTAAAGCAAAGCTCTCACCTCTTCCTCACTTCTTTGACTTGCAGACAATACTGACATTAGTGGAGATAAAAGGCTGAGAGTTTGCTAATTCTCACCATATATAAATTTTTATAAATATATAAATTTCCTAATCAAACTATCTGCTTTTCTTTTTTTAAAGAGCAACACAAAATGCCCTTCTCCAAATTCAGCTTCCAGAACGTGCTGATGCAGTTAATTAAGTGATGATGCAGGAAAACAGAGATGATTTATTTTTTTGGCAATACAGTTGTGTTTGCTTCTCATACATATTGTATTAATGTATTTAACTTTTTTCCAACCTACATATCATTTATGTCTCCTTCAAAACAACCTTTTTTATCCCAAGGTATCTTCCACTTAAAAAGTTACAGCTTTAAGCAGTAAGATGCCTAAAAAGTTCAAGATACCTGAACATAAATTTTTGCCCATACAACCCTATTACCCCGACACTAAACATACAATATTTCTGTCAAAGATGGTTAAATAGGAGTTGCATAAATCAAACACAGACAACTTTCTACTTTTTTTCCTGTCTCTCTGGCCTTCTATCTACATCCTCCTTAGTCCTTCTGCAGTTCAAGAGCAATATCTGTCTTTGCCCTTAACCCTCATTTTCCTCAGCAGCTGTTCCCAGCTATGAGCATCACCCCTTTTGGCTTCAGGCTGCACTACCAGGGCTTGAAGAACCCTGACAAAGCTGGTGTTACAAAGGAAAGCAAGATCCAGGCAACAGCTGCTCTCTGCACAGCTATGTCAGTCTGGAGCAGGGACTGCAGTCTTCAGGACAAGAAAGAGACAGGTTTCCAAGCTAAATCTATATGAACTCTTTCTGCAGTCAGTGCACTTCTTGGCTGGATCTTTCCTCTGTGCGAGGCAAAGCTTTCACCTCCCAAAGAATTCACAATCAATTTGTGAAATTATGGGCTCGGTCATGGATGTAGGAGTGTAAAAAATGGTGCTGCAACCAAGTATGTGATGACATGGCTGCTATTATTTCAAAAGGAGCAAAAGTATTCAACTGTTTTATAGGTAGTCATTAAATTAAGGAGGATTCTGGACATGACCCATTAAGGGCAGAATCCGTATAAGGGACTTATGCCGTGGCTTCCTACTTCTTCCTTCTTAAAATACCATCATGCTCATACATCTCAAAGCGGTTGTGATGGAACAGAATCAAAGAATTGCATGAAATGCATGAATTTGAAAACAGGCAAATAGTTACCTGTTCTATGACTGTGACTTGTCCACCAGAAATTCCTGTAAACAGTCAAAGTGTGTCTTTCTCCCAGTGTGCTGCCACAGGTTATAAAAACATGTTGTTCACAGATGAAAATTTAAAAAAGCACTCATAAAAATGGAGTTGTAACATTTTATTTGAAAAACAAGGCCCTTTCTGTGGACATTTGTCAAGTATGTCCCTGCAAACTGTTTACTGGAGAGCAAGGGGGGAAAAAAATCCATACCACTGGTATTCAGAGATTCTGAGAAAGCACTGGGCATTAGTTTTCATCCTTTCCCACTGCTGTTGCTGTCTCAGGAGAGATGTTGGTGATGACTACAGGTGAACAGCACTGGTGGATTTCATCAGGGTTTCTCCACTTCGGAAGGGAACATAAGCAATGCATCAACCTGAACACCTGCCCTACCCTGCAAGCAGCTGAGCCGGGCAATAGGAGCTCTCCAAAGAAATGACACTTTCATCCCTGATCCATAAATTCACAAACCCATGCTTTTTCTGTAGCTGTGTAAAATGACAGAACACCCTTTTCGCTGGGACCGTAAGGAAAAGTGACTTATCCCACAGGGCTTAAAAGGATCTTAGGGATGTGGGGAAGATGGGCTCTACCCTCAGAATCAAGGCAGGCAAGTGCCACGCGACACGAGCAGGAGTGGCTGGCACGTGGCAAAGCAGCGTGGGTGCAGGAAGGTGTTCTGTCTGCTCGTGCTTGCAGACAAGCACAGAGATACCCAGCTCTGCAGAGATCACCTCTGACAGCAGCCATGCTACTGCCAGACTACGAAGCCTATATGGCAGAATCAGTTAATCTAGAACAGCTGTGTGTGGGTTGGAGACACCAGTCACAACAGGAAAAAAAAAAATTACAATTTTTTCAGAGTTTACTTAGCATCTGACAAACAAAACATAACGTGTGTGTTCTGATGAACAAGTATCTGTGTAAGCACCACAGAAATAAAGGTGTAATTAGCCTATACTGGTTTAAAAACAAATCAGCACATTTAATTGTGTACTCTTTTTCTTCTAATTTTGGTGTTTCTCAAACACCTTTTAGGATTACTTCTTTATTATGAACTCCTTTCTCTGCAGTACACATTTGTTTGGAGTCGGGGAGGCGGGGGAAGAGAAGCTCAAGACCACTACTTGCTGTGCTTGCAAAAACTGACAGCATCCCACTGACACATGGAGTGGGCCCTCCCTCACCAAATAGCTTTGGTTTAATAGTCAAAAGAAATAGGAAAGCCAACAAATGCCCATTTTTAAAATTCCTTCAACGTGCATTTTTATTCAGTACAACACAACAAGGCTGAAGAGCTGCAACACTTTCTCGTTTCAGTGTCGTGTACGCTGAGAGCTGACTGTGCTGAGGGCTCTCTGCTTCTCACATCAGCCCCCTCAGAAAGGCCTCTCCACACCTTGAATATGCACTTGTAACTATTAAAAAAAAAAAAAAGCAACCAAAAAACCCAAGCCCAACAGCAACAACAACAAAACCCCCCCAAAACCCAAACAAACGAACAAAAAAAGGCCCAAAAAACAAAATATCAAACAAATCAAAAAGCTTGACTGCATGCCTTTACAGATGTATTACCCTGACTGCTTTAGAGTTTGAATGTCTTAGAAAGAAATCAATGAGTTTTGGTTTGTTTTTGTTTTTTTTTTTTCCAATTTTCAGTTAAGGAAAAAGAAAACTGAAAATTGCAGGTCTCCAACTGCAAAACTGTCCCAGCTCTAATGGCCCCTTATGTGCAGCTTAATTCTGCCAATTTTCACCACTACTAACTCTCTTCTGATTGCCATTACAGCTCATTTTGTGGCAGGCACAAGAAGACTACAGGATTATTTCAAAATATATGATTTGGATGAACATAAAAAGACATAGAATAAAACCACCACCTCCTCACTCTTGAAAATACATTTGAAAATCCTCATTACTTCGCAAACAACAGGAAAATGGGTAAAATGGCAAAAAGTATTTTACAAAACAACCAAACAAATGTTGGTGATCTGAAAGCTCCTGCCTATTCCAAAGATGAAAGAAGGCCAAAGTGTATCTTGGAACTAAACTCTCAGTCTTCCTGAAGTTTACTTCTAATTAACATCAGTTTCTTGCAGACCTATGAGAAAGCACATTCTGTAAATTAACACATGACCATGATGAACATCCAGGTTTAAAAGGAAAGTACACTCTGTGTGAAAGTCTGATAACATTCTGAATTTAGAGGGAGGAGGGTAAGAGAAATACCTGCTTGACACATCTATAAATTGGAAAATTAGAGTGGCAGTTCCTGAAAGCTCTGCAGCCAGCAGAGATGCTGTGATTTCAGATGTAATTAAAGCAAATCAAAGTCTTTCTAGTATGGTACATAACCTAAAAAAATTCCAAACCCTGTAGTAGATTAGAAATGTAGTTTCTTGACTGGGTAAGAACTTGAGAATTTAACTCCTTTTTTTCTTCAAAAGGCTATCCATATTTTTGAAGATGAGTTATGCAACATTTGTGTGTTCTTTCTTATTAGAATTGCACACAAAAATATGTACCCTTACCACATCTGCTCTGCAGAACTTGGATGTCTCTAAAGATTCCCTAATTTACTTATGGGAAAACAATTAACCTAAACAATTAACAATTTACTGAAATGTTTATCTGTTCTTGCAACTGCTTTCTGTTCAAACCAGCACCACAATTTCTTTAAAATGTGACTATGATGGTAATTTATATCAATTAATTAGAGGTAGTTTTTACCCCTCCATTTCTTAATGAAAGAAATGGGTACAATTCTCAAAATATCTTTTTTTATTATTATTAAAATGTAAGATATTAAGAACCTAAGAAATATACTATTTGAGTCAAAAGAGGACAACTGTAACAGGATGCAAAAGTAATGTTGTACGTGGGAGACTCTGTAAGAGGTGGGAAGATTATGCAGGCACGGGTTTACTACAAATGCTTCCATATCTTCCTATTTGGGAGTAATTAGAAGAGAATCCTATTGCTTTGAGAATCCTATGCTTTCTTTCATAACCATAATCTTCAACCAATACTTAATTTGGGACTAGTATGTTACAATTTCCAAATAAAGACAAAGATGTTTTCAAACCCACACACTCGGCTTGACTACCTCAATCTGCAGACCACAAATAAAATTTAAGAGGATACCGTCATCAGCTGATATTCCAGATGAGGCTTATATTTAAGGTTTTAGGTTCTTTTTTATTTAGAGAAAAGGAAAAATAAAATTAATTATACTAAATCCAACTTACATTTTGTTTACGGGTTACTTTTAAAAATGCTCTTGTTCTCATTAAATGTACATTTAAGTGTTAGGACAGTACTGTAAGTGAAAGATTGCAACATAAGAAAACTTCATATTATTTTGCCTTGGTTTTTGTGACCCTTGGCATTTCTTTTTACATTTTGCATTAGTTTGTGACTGAATAAGCATTAGCAGCATGTTCCTGAATAACTGTGATCTCTGACAGCTTTATATATTCAGTATAGTCGTGGTTAAGATCTCTGTGGATCTAATTATTGTGTTTGATTTGTAGGGTGTGCAATACAGAGCCTGATACTGCAAAAAGTAAAGCGCTGACTCATTTAAACGTTTTTCGTGTTTTCATCCCCTATTTGCCTGTTTCACCACCCGGCCCCTGCTCTTTTGATGCAGACAATAAAACACTGTAAAACTACACAGCTGGATCCAGTGAAGGAAGCTGCAATATTCCAGTCTTCAGTTACCATTTTCCCTTTCTTCCTCCCTCTCAAAATGGCTGGATTCCCAAAGGGTAGATTACTATGTGCAGGGACACAAAAAAATATTCTTCCCTCAGGAACAACGTAAAACACCAAGTATGTATCAGCCTAATACCTTACATAAGGAAGGGAAAAAATGAATTCTTGATGTAAACAATAAGTACATTTCAAATACCAGGGTCCACATATGTTTGTTAGAGCGAAAAGAAAAACAGATCAAGTTGTCAACTACAAGAAGGGTCTTGGTAGCTTCTCCTGCTTCATAGTAACACCATGGAAATAAGCCCTAAAAATATGCTCATAGGTTTCTCTTTCATTCACTCCATGATTCACCCTGAAGTGAACTCCGGGAACAGGGGGAAACACATCAAAAGCAGGTAAAGTCTTCCAACCTCACACCTTACTCAAAACCCATTTTTGAGTTTTGAAAAGGTTTTATTTTAGTTCTGTGCACAATGACCAATTTGAACTTCAGGAAAACCTGAAATAAATCAGATAAACAATGCACTGCTGCTACCTACATGAACTTCACTTTTAATTACTTAACAATATTTCTCTTTCAGTATAAAGGAGTTCTCAGGAAGTCTGATTGCAAAATCCAAGAACTTAGGCTGCACATTTCATTATGTCATATAATCGTCAAACAAATGCAATGTAATGTATTAACTGACCTAACTTTTTTAAAGAATGATAAGTAAGAGATATACAATTTTAATCTTATAGAACAATTCAGGGAGCATGTTCCACAAATATGCAAAGCAGAACCTAACTTGAAGATCCTAATTTTATATTCTGTTCTCCTTATATTCTCCCAGCCTTTACACATGTTTATTGAACCTCCACACTTTCAGAGACAGGAGAACAATCAGCAGGAACAAGTTCTTTTTGCTTCATCTGTTATATGGAACTGAGAAATGTGTCTCCCTCTTTCTGTCAGCAGCTGCAATAAACACGTAATAATTGCAGGGGGAGGGGAAAAATAAATAAACGTATAAATGTACAAAAATTCTACAGGTGATTTTGCAAGGTAGTAACTTTGCAAAGTTACTACATTGACCAAAGGAGCCCCAAAATATCTTCATAGTGAGTCAGTTGTTCCAGCTATAGTCTTTTTTACCTAGTCCTGACTTCACTTATGCTAGTCTAGATATCTGGATATTAAGTTTGGCCAGAGTACTGTGCATAGTAGACAGTTCAACCCATTTAATAGTGGTTTTTCTCAAAACAAGTACCACAGAGCAGCTCCAGAAAACCCACTGCTAATTAGTTCAGTATAATGGTTTTACTGCATCCACTGAATCTGTAAGAGCTGGGCAGCATAATGAGTAGAAGATTAAGCTGCAGACAAGCACAAGAGAAATGAAGAGCATATTTTAGGACTTCTTTGAAAGATTGTGCCATCCTGACACTTCTCTAAACAATATAGATCATTTTTATGAGCTATGCCCATGAGAATTGGAAGAGAGTCACAAATAAAAATAGATCTTAAGTACTAAGAAAGTACTTTATACCATAAGCTTGCCATTCATAAAGATTTAGTCAACACTGCTTGATTACTTATACATATTACCGCATTTTAAGGTTTTATTATGTCTTCTAACAATTTCCATGAAGATTGTAATCGAATTCCCTCTTGTGCCAGATTACTTTTATTTATTGATTTTAAGTAAAATCAATATAAAACATTGTTCTCTAGTATATTATATTTGCTACTCCAAACCAAGTGAACAAAAGGCAAAACAGATACTGTGCATCAGCGCATTAAGAAGCTCTTATACTGTTAAAATTACTGTGCCACTCCAAGTTTTAGCTGCCATATATGAAACTAGAGATACCACATTTAAGCAATAAACAGGAAATTAAACGAGAAAAAAAAAATACCCCATTCAATCTTACAGCACCTTACAATATCATCATCATGGCTAGGCCTCGCGAACG